>JBAJMU010000005.1:4883832-5289485 GCA_037952995.1 Hyposoter didymator | reverse complement strand
GGGGGAAGGAAAATTTTGAATTTATTTGTAAGTTTGCGCTTGTAAGGGAAACGAGAAAATGGTGGCTCTCCGCACGATGCTCATTTTGTCGAAGCTACTTTTTCGCTCTGCTAAATGGAAAAAAAAATATGATTTTTCGCAGCGATGCGAAATTTCTCTACGCTCGGAAATAAAAACTTATAAACATATGGGAAAAGGAATAATTATTGGAAAATATGCATTATTTACATGCAAAGTATAGAGTGTGTGGAAAATAATAAAAAGAAACGAAATGTGACCTGTGCGAAATATTGAGATGGCTGAAGTATTTTTTCTCTAGTTATCTTAATGTTTAATCTTTAAGTTTATTAATTCTTCAGTCTAAACTGTTCATAGTCGTTTCATCACCTATAAATTTCTTCGATTTTCAGTCAAACTGAAATCTCTTGACTTTTCAAACTGAGCAAATTTGGAAAGAAAAAAAATTCAAACTCATACGTTTCGAAAAGTTTGAGACTCGTTGTTACTCGTGCTTGAAAATTGATGTCCTCGAAGAGTCTCTGCCAGAGAATCTTTGAGTTCTGACGCAGCTGCGATCGAAATTTGTGGGTGAAACAGTTTTCATAGTAAAAAAAAGCTTCTCGCTAATAAAGTGACACTAATGATAAAAAAAATAGCTTCACATCGCTGAAAAATATTGCGTACAACTTTTTCCTCGTTTTTCTGGATCGAAATAGCTTCGGAATTTCGTTAAATAAATGTTTTTCCACGTTGATCCATTGACGCATGAATCAAAGTTTTCTTTTCTGACTATGACTGTTTTGCCAACGATGAATTTTCTCGAGCTGGCGAGTGAATAAAACGGAGTGATTGATCGGAAATAATTTCGACCAAAAATCGGTGTCCATTCGTTCTTTCTCAAAATTCTTGAAACATATTTAAATATGATGAAACGATTTTGAGGAGAAATAAATTCGCTTACAATGATTACCAAGCAAACAAGAAAATCGTATAAATATTCTATTTATTATTTCGAAAAACACGTGCAAATAATAAAACAGAAATCGATCAATACCAATTGCAAGTATAGGAGAGAAAAATAGACTAATCGTCGTCGTCGTCGTCGTCTCGTTAATACGTTCGGCCCAGAGTTTTAGCTCTCCGAAGAAGACGTACCACTTTTCATCCCACCCGATATCCAAATTTTTCAAAACTTTCTCGTGTCACTTGTCGCAGTGTATTAACAAATAAACAAACGAAATATAAATGTAATATACTAACTATTTCCGGAGGTTTTATCAGCCGAAAGAAAAAAAAAGTCAGTGCTAACGTGCCCATGGATCGGAGTTTTCAAAAAACTAATTTCAAACGATGGCATTAATGAAATAACGATCTTTCTGTTATTTTTTGCAGGAGGGTCTCGTGACATTTCGAAAAGAAAAAAAAACAATGTAGGTCACGAAATTTCGCAATTTTTTTCTCCCTCGCCCGTGAATTCTGGGTAAATGATTGAAAAGACGACCAAAAAGTGAACAGATCTCAAATAAGTGTAAAAAAAAGGTAAAAATCCAATGGGAATCGTTCGTGGCGTCGGAATAACGTTTGTACGATAGTAAATAGCGCGTGATGAGCTCATTTTTTCCTGTCGATGTATACGCGACAATCATATCGACGCGTCGTTAGAAAAGGAGCGAAAAAAATACTAGAAACATCCTCGGAACGTTCACCCTGGTTCGTAATTTATTTTTCGATGAATTATTATTGACAAAATGTTAATCGCATTACGACGAGTAATCAACGTCATGATTATCCAGACGTGCATTCGTAAAAACGATCGTTATGTTTCATTCATAAAAATTTCATTGTTGTAGCGTTTCCTATGAATTGGAAAAAGTTTGTCAAGTCTAAAGAATCATTGATACGAAAACTAAGGAATAAATATTCCATTTAATTATACGAAACGAATAAATAACAACTACCGGTTTCACTGTGACGTTCTGGAGAGTAACACGGACATATGACATACAGATTACGACTTGTACGAATACATTTGGATGTAATCGATATATAAACTTGTATATCCTTTTGTGTTTTATTCGAGAATACGTACGTATGATCAGTTATTGGTTGTTCTATGTATGACTCTGTGCGTGTAACACACTGTTAATAAACTACTTGATGCTTATGAATAAACACCACACCATTCATATATATTACAGTTTATCAACTGAATCGATTGTTTCAAAGATTTTTTCGAGTATTTCTCTAAATTCCACGTCTCTACCTTAAAATTATGGAGCAGTCGCTATCTCGTCACTGTGAGTGCGAGAGAGATAGTTGCAATTTTTCTAATTTAATATCTCCGACACGGTTTCACCAGAAAAATAAACCCCTGTCAGGCCCTTCTCGCTATCGTCCTGCGTACATTTAGTTGAAAAAGATGGAAATTTTGTTCGATTCGCTCGACTAAACGTTTTTTTGAATAATCCCAAAAATTGAGTCATTGCAGCAAGAAATATTTAAGAAAGTCTCTTCGGAAGCAAATTTTTGTCGTTCCGCTCGTAAATTTCGCTGACAATTCCGTTCGAAAGCAAATATACTGCCAGAATAACGAAAATTTTGAAATTATCAAAAAATATTTAGTTTATCGTATTCAACAAAATATCGACGATTTTCAACTAAATTTCATTCCCAGTGTACGCTGGCCTTTTTTTCATTAGTCAAACGATGCCGAAGAATTTTTATTTCGAAAATTCGCGGTGAGGTTCAGTGACTGATGCATCATCTTAAGACAGTTGCAATTTTTTTTCCAATGTTCCTCGTAACCCAGCAGTGCTGCGATATTCAACGATATGGTGGCGTATGAAGTGCGACACCATAGAAAATTCATGGGGAAAAAGTCGGTTGCGCGGTACGAAAAATGTAATAAACAATATCAGCGGAATTTTTCGCTCATTTCAGCAATAACTTTCGCCCGTCGATCGAACCCTTACGGATCGTGGATCTTCTCGGGTCAACATGTAAAGGTCACGAAGTTCTCTGCTGTCTCCTTTTTATATCGCGCAATAGCATTGATTCATACAGTTGTGCAATTAACCGTGATTTCACGTACACACGGGGTGTCCTGAAGTTTGTACAGCTCGTGGATAAAATATAGATATTCAGCGAAGTATTTTTGCAACGAGTTTCTGAATGAACAGCCAGCAACGAGGAGCAAACGATCCGCGTCTCTACAGCAACAGCCTGGACACCTTGCGACTGCATTGCATGCATATTGGCCTTGGTCGTTGCTGTCTTATACAACGAATCTCGTGCAATCAGCTCATTTTACTCAATGCTTTCAAAAAAAATTGAAGCAATCGACGTATCATTATTTTATAACGAATTCGACGGTCTCGATGAACAGGCAGAGCAAAATATCGAACGATAATTCAATCTGGACCCATTTGCTCGCTGATCCAGTCACTGGAAATCATTAATGAGACGAGGAGCATGGCTGAGAGATCGATCTTGTCATTCCTCGATCGAGGGATCGACTATTTTGCAAATTTTCCTGCGATCTTTCGTTTTCGTCCAAAAAAACAAATCTTCGTAATATTCTGATTACATATTTCCCGAGCTGGTCGTCTTACCATCCGAAAGTTCACTCTCCCCTCAGTTTGCCAACTCGCTCAACATTTACTTTCATTAAAAAATAATAAATCCGTGGAATTCAATGGGAAAATAATATTTTCTTCAACAACATCGAATTTTTTCGTTCACCACGTGTCATAACATGGAATTTGAGATCGTTTCAAAATTAGAAGGCCCCTGTGATTTGTCATAAGTGAAAATGAAGCGAAGAGAGAAAGTGATTCAGATCGATCACTCTAGCTTATGACAGATCAACGTGGTTGACAGCATGCTCGAGAAATTTCTGTTATTTTTCAGCGTTCCTTTTCGTGTTACATTTACGAACGATGGCAGTTCGAAATTTAAAAAATTTCGGACACCCACGTATTTTTTTTTCGTCAATTCATTATTTTTCACCGAATTACCAATTCTCACTGAATCGACGTTTTTTTTTTTTTTTCGATGATGCAACAAATCCACCGCAAACGCTTCCTCAATGAGTTGAAAATACAATGGATAATTATGCAAACAGTCAATTGTTTGTACGCTCGAATTATAGTCCAAGAATTTTCAATTGAAATATTTTTCATTCCTTCGATGAATTCGAAGAGAGTCCAAGAGGAGTCTCGTGTCTGTTTCACCACGTACCGTGATCGTGCTCTGGCCTGCTGTGGAGGTTGAGGTGGTGGTCGGGCCCATGGGCGGGACTCTTGAGGCCGCTCCCGATCCGGACCTATATAAGAAGACCTGCAAGCAGTGTAACGCGATCCTATAATACATTCTCCACTGCCTCTTCAACATGCGCTTGCTCGTGAGTATTTTTTTTTTTTTTCATCCCCCAGATCCTATTTTTGGCAAAAATGAACGTGAATTATTTCAAAATATACAAAAAACTTACAAGCAAACAGAAATTCGTTGGTATAGCAAAAGAAAAATATTTCGAGCCTCAAAAATCGCGTACAAATGATTTTACCTCGATGTCAAAATTTCTCTCTTGCAATTCGCAGATATTTTTACTTTCCTGCGTTCTGGGCTTGGCTGTGGGCCAGTACGATCATCAGTACACGACGACGACGCCAGTACCGATTCTCAAACAAATCAACAGGCACGACATTTTTTAAGATTTTCATTTTTTCTGAATTTCTCTCGCGGAATTTCCAGGAAAATTTTTACTCACCATTTTTTTTTTCAAATTATTTGATCCATCAGACACAACGAAGACGGAAGTTATAGTTACGGTTACGAGAACGCCGATGGCTCGTACAAAATCGAATCGAAATACCCGACGGGCGAAGTGTATGGAAAGTATGGCTTCGTCGACGACACTGGCAGCGTTCGGGAGATCGAGTACGGAGCATCGAGACGTGGATTCGAGCCAAGCGGCACAGGGATCAACGTTCCACCTGCGACCGTAATCGGCAACAGTTTAGCGGGCCCGAACGAGCCTGAAGACGATGGACAATACCGAGAGGATCCAGCGGTTTATTACACCGATCCGAAGTACACGAACGGCGAACGCTACGAGCCGGTATCGCAGCGTCGTCAACAACAGCGTTATCAACAGCCCGCAGCTTATAATTCGCCGATTCCACGGTAAGTTTTTCTTGACGCACAAAAACCATCAAACTTCGCTTTTCGCCTCTCGGGACCGAATTTAAAAAAAACTATTCACGTGTGACACATTTTTTTGATCGGTTTCTCAACACTCGACAAAATTTCACGTTGTTTCGATAAAAAAAACAAAAAAAAATAATCGAAATTACGAATTCTGAAAACGTGAGTGTAGAAGCGCCGAGATTGAACGATGGGAATTGATGCTTCTAAGACGCGGAGTTGCATAGTTAAACGTTACTTTCGTCCGGGATCGTAAGTTGTTATCGTGGTACAAGCGTGAAATGTCAAGTGAATCGTTCGAAAGTGTGGTGAGCAATAGACGGAGCTATACACCATAGAGAGCTGCGTGACTGGGGCAATAAGAAAAGGATTCCATTTCAAAGAATTGTGTAAATCTCACGTTTTTTTGTTTCAACATGTTTTGTTAATTTTTTTTTCCCACGTTTGCCAATGCTTTTTGTTCAATTTTTTCGGAATCATTCGTCCTCGAAGTAGTTTCATTCTCCTTCGTAATTCCTACTTTCTTTCTCTCGTCGGAATCATCGATTTTTACTGATTTATCGAAATCGTCAGCTACCCCGAGTACCGGCAACCACCAGCTGCCCCTCAGCCTCAATATCGGCCAGAAAATCGTCCAGCACACTCGCAATATCAATCCGAATATCGACCTCAGTACAGAGCACAATTACAGCCGGAATACGCGCCCCAACAGTATCAGCAGGCAGCCCCGATCCCGCGGGCACCACTCCACGGACACGCTGCCTCCAACATTGATCCGAACATTGGTTCTTATACCGTCAATTATAAACGATAAAATAATCCCAATTGTTCCTTCCCAAGAACCAAACGAATCAACTCGAGATCACCGAGTTACAAAAATTCTTATTATTTATAAATTGCTCATCAAATTCGTATCTTTAAGTGATGAAAACTCCAGCCTGTCCGATCACGACAGAAGGAACAAATCCATCGATTCCCAACAAGAACGATTTAGCACTCAACGTTCATGGAAATAAATAAAACGTCAATGAAAAGAAATCGAAAAATCACACGCGACGGAGACATCGACGATCGCTAATTATACATCGTCAACTAGTAGTGCGTCCAATTTTTGGTCAGACGCAGCTTGAAATCGAAAAATATGTATTCACTACCTCAGTAATAATAGTAATAAATGTTAAAATGATGGAAAGATATTATCGAGTGGGAAAAAATGAAAAACCAGCAACAACCACAATAAAAATAATGATTGTTTTAATTTTTGATGAGAATGACTGTGGGAAATGTTAATTAAACGAGTCTCACTGTTACATGAGAAAAATCAATAAAACCGTTATGATTCCGATGAAGCAAAAGAGTCACTGCTGTTTCTCGTAACTCGGGAGAGCCTCGGGGCTTTATAAATATATAGATTCATGCTGAGGCTGCCGATCAAAGTATATCGCATGTAGAGCACTCAAACCTGGCGTCGCGACCTTGTCGGTTCGCTTAACTTGTCCAGACATCCTGTATCACGACGAATAAAATGCTTTTATTCTCACAACGAAAGTTCTTTGATATTTTCGTATACATATAATCCGTAGGTTTGCCACACCCTGGAATTTCATTCTTTCTCCCTCTTCAGACCTTTTTTCCTGGACACGACCTTCCAGCATTGTTAACACGTGCGCATAAACTCGCTGACGTGGCTCTCGCTGATCGAGAGACTGTTTATTATCTCCGGATAAGGAAAAAGGCTCGGGGAATAAATTTATTCACAGAAATAGTGAAACTCATTCACGGTTATTCAATTTTTTGTGCATTATTCATTTTGCTCTGGATTTCCTGGTTATTGTGAAAAAGATCACTCGTAGAAACATCGCTCGATTCGAGCAGCGATCGACGCCCATTGATGGCTCAACGTATCCAGAAAAAATTGTTGCCTTCGATTCTGTCCATTTTTAAAAAATTGTCAAATTTTTTTTTCATTTCCATTTTTACGCAGCAATCACAGAATTTCTTTCGTTATAAATAAACCCGAAAGTAGGTTAATTAAGAATTAATATATCGTCGGATTTCGAGTATTACAGATTCGAGCCCACGATCGATTTCGCGAGGACGTCAAGAATATTTGACCTTCCTTTATTTATGACTCGAGATAACGTCTGTGAACATGCTCTTACTCTCGGTCCTCAGTGTCATTGGTTACACGTTATGACTTTGGACGCTGCAGGGCGGTACTCGAATTCTTGGCCATGCCAAGCAGGTGTGATTAATTATTAGCCAATTTTAACGAGATATCCTTCAAAATTTGCGCAGAAGCTCGAGGACAAGTCCAATTAACTTGTCACCAGTGACAAGTGGCGTTGCCATATTACATTTTCTTCACATTGTCGTCTGTACAGAGGAATCTACGGTTTTCAATTGAATCATATTTCTTTCGGTACAGCGTTCGAATTAAATGGCACATTATTGTCTGCACTTTTGCAACTTTTTCCCCTTTCCGTAAATCATTTTTTTGCTCGTTCAAATTCCTGCTTCATTTCGCCTCTTCTTTTTGCTTAATTATAAACATTCATCAATTTTACTCGTTTGTTAATAGTTTTCGAGCGATCAAAGTCCAACAGATCCTGATCCTGAACTGTTCGGGCAGGTTCGCGAGAATAATGAACGTGACGTATACCTGACACGTATATTTATGCCCCCTGACAATCGATCACGGATCACTGAACTCCGCTTTCACAATACTTGTGCATAAGTTCGTGGCTTACATCACACGATCATACATGCACAACCTTCTGATTGATTCACTGGCAACGAAATTTAGTTAAAAATCGTCGACATTTTGTTGAATACGATAAACTAAATATTTTTTTATAATTTCAAAATTTTCTTTATTTTGGCAGTATTTTCGGTTTCTAACGGAATTGTCAGCGAAATTTACGAGTGGAACGACAAGAATTTGCTTCCGAAGAGACTTTCGAAAATATTTCTCGCTGCAATGACACTATTTTTGGGATTATTCGAAAAAACGTTTAGTCGAACGTATCGAACAAAATATTCATCGTTTTCAACAAAATTTTGCATTCAGTGTTTTTTCTCGTCATTATCTACGCCAAGCCACAAGATTTCCGTGGATGCTCAAAAAATTCGTTTTCGAGTTTAGGGCAATAGTTTTGTCCAGCGGAAGGGATGAAAAGGAAATTTCCATAGAAAAGTAATGAATAATAGAAATGAACTAGTTTTACACGCGGTAACGGTGTTGTATTCCGGTATTTGGCCTCGTTCTGTCTCTTCCTTGATCAACGCTCGGATTCCATGCAAAATGGAGTAGCTCCTAGCCGACTGGCCTTACGATATTCAACCCGACAGACCGTAAACAAGGCAGAGTGCAAATACCGCGAGGAAATTCATTAAAATTTCATTGCGCGATATCATACAAATAATTAACGATGCAAGGTGTGGACGATTTCCTTGATGCAGAAACGAGCCTGATTTTTACTTCATTTTTAACATTTCTCACTTTTTATCGCGAGATAAAAAATTGTTTGCTCACTTCCGAGATCAAAACACACAATTCCTTGCTTTTTGACCTTAATCAATTGTCAGGAGTCCTGCTATCAATCCCGATCGGTATATTTATTCAAAACATTTCACCTGCATAACGTTTTCGTGATTAATTTTTAAGACTCGACGTCGCACGTGCTGCTGCTTGCCCAGCCGAACGACCCTAATTGGTATCCTTAGCCACTTACGCTCGCAATTGCATAAACAACGGGTTTACATATATATATGTTATAGCATAGTGAAAGTGGCGTAACGTCAGTCTCGAATGGAAAAACATTGTCGATATCTTCGGGCAAAATGGAGTCGATTAGGACAAAATTCGAAAAAAAAAATTCTTGCTCAAAATCTCTCATTATTAATTTTTTGAGGCAGCATAAAGAATGAATGCAAAACTGTTGGGTTTGAGAAAATTTGTAAAATTACGTTTGTATCGATGTAGCAAAACTATGAGATCGAGAAATCGGTTTGGAATGATTTAATTTATTCTGAATGATTAATTAACAATTTTGTGAAAGGGACTGGGGTTCGATTTAGTTCGGATCGAAAATATTTCTTTTCAATAGTTTCCCCAGTAATTTGGAGCTCGACCCAGGCATTTCCTGACCCTCTGAATAAAACTTTAACCCCCACGCCGAAAAAAATGCTGTAAGACTTGCTTTCGATGAACAATCGATCAGGACATTTTAGAAAATCTTCATTTTGTAATTGTCGGTGGTAGGAATATCGTGGGACTCGACGGTAACATTGAATTGCAATTTTCTTTAGTTCACGAACGAAATTACACGAGTACGAGGGTCGAATCGTGCCTTTCACCGTGTGTGCCATTGTGAGCTCCGACTCGACCGCGGCATTAAGAGTCCACACACGAGAATCGATTGCAAATGTTGTAAATATAACAAACGCGTATCCTGATTGTTTCCCATGAAGATACGAGACTGCAAATTTCGATAAAGCCAAGAGAAACTTTACAATGACAATTTCATTTTTTTTAAATAAATAAAAAGTAGAAATTTATTGAAGGGCGGAGAAGTTCGATGAATCAAACGTCAGGAAGAAATCACTTGATCGCAATATTTAAAAAAGCTCTCGTCAAAAGCTTCAAATCTCTCGACTAAGGAACCTCGGTTCCTAATAACAAATCACACAATGACCTTTGAATGACCTTGAAATAAAAACGTAAAAGGATTCACCGCGTATATAAATTATCAAGTGTGCATCGACAACTGCGAAGAACGCTCGGTGCATAGAGACAAAACTGGTCCGATGCGAGAGCGCTTTGGTAGACGTGCACACGCGTACGATCTGCCCGCACCGCAGAGGCCAAGCTCAGTCTCTCTCCCGAGCCCATATCTCAGGGATCCGCACTATACACATCGATGGATTTGCCATATACGTGGCCGTTGAGAGGCTGCAAAGCCCAAGTGTATGCACGACCTTGCATGCGAGGTCATATGGAGCCGAGATGCACCGAGGGCGTGTTACAACTTTCGTTCGCTCTCACTTTCGTTCAATGCCAACGAACCGTTCGAGCCAACATCGAAACTGGGAGAAAACGATTTTCCATCACGAGCAAGAAATCGTTTTGTAATGTCGTTGATTACATAATTATCACAGAGAAAAATTAGAGCTCAGATTTTTTCCAAACATTTTTTTTCCATCGACGAAAAAAAAGGGTTGCAATTTTTTTTCTGCTACAAAAAAAAACTTTACTTTTGGTATTTGGACACGAGAAACTGAGCGAACGAAAATATCGACATGGAAATTCTATCGGATTACGGGATCTCAAGAAACTGGATCGAGATCACGCGCTCAGCCCGTTTTTGAACGAGTTTCTGATTAGAGCTCGCGGCTTTTATAGTCTAACTGATAAAAAAATTTAGTTACAAAAATAATGAGTCGTTTTCACGTCTCTCGCTGGAATTATTATATAAAAGTTTCTTTATCCAGCGTTATACTTCGCTTGAGTCTGCGATTCGCTCACATTCTTGCTTACATGCTCGGAAGTAAAGAGCACCGACCCATATATCTGTATATTGACGGAGTGTGCAACGGAGAATAATGTGCACTCTGCGAGGGAGAAAGAGAGAGAGAGAGAGCAGAGTGCATTTCGTTCACGAACAATATCTACAAAATCGGCGTGAATCTTTTTTACCAACAAAGCCAAAAATTAATTCCTCGTCGAGAAAAATTCACCATTACAGTAAATCGAAACAACGGAAATGAAAAAAATTACACGAACATGGAGCGAGCACAGTTCCGTTTCCCATAAATAAATTATTCTCATAGATTTTCGAAAATGCTAAAAACGGAAAAAAGGGGAGAATGACATGTTGAAAAATTCTAACGAACGGATGGAAACGAAAGAAGATCGTCGTGAGACTATTTTGCTGGCAGGCCCGTTTCAATTAATATCGAAACTCGATTAATTACCATTTTTAAAACCTTTGACAAGGTATTCGGAGCATTTTCGACACTGAAAACAAAATTTTGTTGAAAAAGATGGATATTTTGTTCGATGCATTCGACTACACGGTTTTTTTTTTGAATAATTCCAAAAATTATGTCATTGCAGCGAAAAATATTCTAGAAAGTCTCTTCGGAAGCCAATTTTTATCGTTTCACTCGTAAATTTCGCTGACAATATCGTTAGAAACCGAATTTACTGCCAAAATAACGAAAGTTTTGAAATAACCCAAAAATATTTCGTTTACCGTGTTCAACAAAATATCGACCATTTTTAATAAGATTTAAGTTTCTGCGGAGGGCCAGAAGACATATATTTCATAGTTATAACGATATATGTATATTTGCTGCGGTAAATAGCGACGGATATGAGGTACTTGTAACGTGACAAGGTGGCGGCGGTGGCAAACACGAATCGAATAGATGGTGAAAGTCCCCTGGAGCGAATACATAGGGGATGGTGGGGTGAGGAGGGATCGGGGTCCAGTAAGGTATATGAGGGCCTCAATCCGAGCCCCGGCTGCTACTCTAGCCTCGCTGCCCACTAATACACTCACAAGTTATCGACAGAGGCGAGATTTAGAAAATAAATATTTAATTTGGAGAAAATGCGCGCCCTTGTGATGGTACGTATGGTGCGTCGAATTTTCGAATCAACGAGACGTCCTCCAATATTTTTCCTCTTCCATGGCGCTTCCAATTATTCGTTGAATTTATTTTTTCTTACGGGATAATCAAATGTGTGTGCTTCGATTTAATTCTCGCGTTAATGCAACGTGCTGCACTCTGTGATTGTGGAATATATTTGTGCTCGACAGATGGAAACTCTCAAATGGATTTATTTCAATGCTATCAGTAGAAAATCCTGTGCATTTTTTTTCTTACCTTTCATGATAAACCTTCCGAAAAGTGTTTCTTTTTTTTTACCTCACTCGTTGTTTATTGCTTTTCATCACGAGTGACAGAGAAAAGCTTCAGATCGAGTTGATTCGGAAAAATACTCAACATTCGGTTCGGACTTTCCGTTTGCGCGTATTCGCGTCTCACCGTTGAGCAGGAAGTTTAACATTTACATTCGATAATATTTGAAAAAAGACCAAATTCGACAGTGAAAAGATCGATCAGCTCCTTAACGCGTTTGGATGGTCGCGACGATTTTTGGGAAAAGCTATTTTTTCTTCTCCGCCAGTTTTTTTCGATGTTTCCGGTATCGTCGAGTTTCATTTCGTGTCTTGGCTTTGAATTGATTTTCCTTTGAAAAGTCTGTCGATCTCCCGTTTCCGACGAGTCAACGTAAAAATTCCATATACGATCGTAATGTTGAAATTATTCAATTTTATTGGGTCTTTGATAATGCACGATTTTTAATGAATGACGCAATAATTATAAATGAGGAGAGAATGTGTAACGGTACGTAATGTTGAGTTTTAAAGAAACGCGCTGTTCGCCGAGGTCCGAGAAGTGAAAACTGGCTCTTGCCACGCGAGTCTGCTTATCGCGAACCACATAACGAACACTTTCTCGGACACTCGCGCCGGAGAATTGGAAAAATGCAGCTTGTCCGATTACATATATCGATGTATAATAAAATAGACGCATACACACTCAAGCGTGGCATTAGGAAGCCTGCAATTTCCGGCTCGACAAGTCCGGTCGTTATGCCTTCCATTTGCATATTCATCGATCTTTCTAGATCCCTCTCCTTCTCCTTTTCACTCTCGACTCGATGCTGATCGAGTTACATGGCTATTCGAGTTTTCCATATAAATCTTTCCTCCCGCATATTTTTATACGAGCCGACTCGGTGTTGCGTAATTTCCAGGATTAGCGGTTAAGGTTTCGAGCTGAGATTCCTTTCCGCTAATTTTTTAATCAACTCGTCCGATTGACAAAGATTTCAATTGTTTCTGCCAGTCGGAAGGGCGTGTTCCCAGAATATCGTTAAAATCGATTAATCGAAAACCAGACTTCACTACGCTCGACGTTCATTTCGTATTTTTTGGGAATATCAAAACTGGATAAATGTCAAGGAAAATTTTAGTTAAAAAAACAAAAATATGTTGACGCGATTGTGCTGTCCGGGGAGAAGCCCCCTCGTCGCGACACTCTGGACAATAGTTTCTCCTGCTTCAATATTTCTTACCATTCTGAAGCTTCTGTTTATTTATGTGATGCTGAAAGGAGTTCGAGAGTTGTATTTCGGTGATTTTGATAGAAAGAACGATTCGAACGGTTTGTACGATGCTTCGGGAAATTCGGGATTATTTCCATATTTCGGTGACACAACCAGCGCAGGGCACGTCAAGATTTTTTTCTCCCCGAACACGAGACGTAACGAAAAATTTCGCGAATATCTTCAGTGAGTTTCAATGGTAACACACTGGAAATGAAATTTTGTAAAAAATCGTCGGTATTTCGGTGAATACGGTGACTTAAATATTTTTTGATAATTTCGAAATTTTCGTCATTTTGGCAGAATATTTGGTTCCTAACGGAATAGTCCGCGAAATTTACGAGTGGAAGGACAAAAATTTGCTTCCAAAGAGACTTTCTAAAATATTTTTTGCTGCAACGACACTATTTTTGGGATCATTCAAGAAAACGTTTAGTCGAACGTATCGAACAAAGTTTCCATCTTTTTCAACAAAATTTTGTTTTCAGTGAAATATTAGGAAGAGGAATTCTTGAGAGGACGTTTAGTCAATTGTTTGGTTCGCAATATTTTGTTAATCACTCATTGGATCGAGTATTTATTAATTTCCGTGTTGATGGATTTTCAAAAAAATTAGATAACGATGGCGGCGACCGTAATGACGACGGTCCTGTGCCAGCAATACCAAAATCCATCGGCGGAAAATTACGCGCAAGATGAGTACGGTCAGTACGATCAGCAAGCTCGACCGGCGCATCCGACGCCGCGAAGTTACGAGACCGGAAGTCCAGCGTCCGAGCGTCAACAGGCAGCAGCAGCGCCAAAGCCAACGCCGGTGGCGATATTGAAGCAGATTAATCGTCACAACGAGGACGGTTCTTACACGTATGGGTTCGAGGGCGGCGATGGTTCCTTCAAAATCGAGACGAAATTGGCCAACGGAGAAGTCAAAGGAAAGTATGGATTCGTTGACGATACGGGAAAAGTGAGGGTCGTCGAGTACGGAGCGAATCAGTACGGTTTCCAACCAGCTGGCGAAGGAATCACGGTCGCACCGCCCACGCTCGTTGACGAAACGACCAACAAGGATGGATCCCAAGGTACCAATTACCAGGACTACGATTATCAACCACAACAGCAGCAACAACAACAACAACAACAACAACCAGCTCCACAAAGAGCCGTCGCTCGGCCAGTAGCGCCTCCACCTCCGGCCCAACCGCAATACTCTCAGTACGAACAATCCGCACCACAATCCCACACCCAAGCGATTTACAACCCTCAAGCTGCTGCACGTGGTCGAGCTGCCGGTCCACCAAAACCAGCGGTTTTCGCTCCTGCCCCCGAACAATATTCTGCCCCTCGTCAATCTCAACTTTTAAGGGCTTTCGACGAACCTGCACCAGCTTCTCAAGCTTACAACCAAGGGCCTGTCCAATTCAGTCCCGCACCGGTCCAAGAACGTTCTCAGCCTCAACCTCGCAGTCAGCCTAGCGGTGGAATCCTCGACCAACTTGCCCGAGATTACGCTCTTCCTCAAGGTGGCTCAGCGCCTCTCCATGACATCAGCTTCGGTTATTACTAAAAGATTTATCTCGTAACTCACTTTTCACACGTCCCTATATTAAAATTATCTTCGGCTCGATCGATACGTCTTCGCCGAGCTCTCTGTCTTTTCTTAACAGAGGAAAAAATTCGCTTCTACGAAATGGATCCCCCGATCCAAAAAGCCAATATGAGTTTCTGCGTTGCTCACTTCTCGACGACTCTTGGGAAACTCTGTACATTCCTCCATTTCCTGAACACATTTTTTCATAGGACGAACGACACTCACGAGAATGCTCGATTAAACTTTTTTCCTCGTAACACTTTAGGAATCTAATTATACGATACAGAGCGAACAGAATCACTGAGCTTAGAAAGAGACTTGAGCTTTTTACTGTTTAACAAAGTTTGAACGAGCTTTCACATTTATTTAAAACATTTTTTTCGTCCGGGGAATAATCTCCTCCCAAGGAACGTACACACACATTTTTGTTTCTCCATTGTATTCGGTCACTAGCACCAAATTTATAATTTATTAAATTTGCGTGCTAATCATGCTAAATTTTCTAAATGTATCACAACGAAAAAAATTGTGCAATGAAAATCCTTTTTTCTTATTTTTAATTTATAGCTGATTCGAAGAATTTTTATGTATATCGAGTTTTTAAATCTAATAAATAACAAAAGTGAAAGATATTTTCGTCACGATTGTATGACCTTGCGCTGCTCGATCAATTCTGTCATGTATTTTTCCCACGTCATTGCTCTATAGTTCAACCTTTTTCTCGTTTTTATTGTAACATTCGTGAGGTGGATAGAAGAATGTAGAATAAGCTCGTAACAACAATATGGAAAGTTCCTGCTCCGTGGACCAACAAATTCCATGGATTTACAGCAAACGCCCAAATATTGAGCGGAAAGATTGATCGTAGCAAAAATGCATTCTACACCTAGTGAAAAAAGGAATTTTCAACGTGGCCACAAAAACATGGCGACGTAATTAGCCGAGCGATCATTTATATTGCTCAATCGAATAAGGAATCCTTAGAGAACGATCACATGATTGTAAAAGCAAAAGCAAAAGGGTGCGGTCGGTGCGCTAAACGCGAGAGCAAAATATTCAGCCACGCACTCGTAAATTCTCGCTGCATAACTTTCTAATCTTTCATTGAGCAAAGAAAAAGGTAATGAAAAATTCATGAGTTAACCAACGATTTTTCATGCGATCATTTTCCCCGATCAATATTTCAGTTTTCCCAAAAACTCATTCATTTCCATGTCATGGCTTAATTTCGACAACCAATGATCGATCGATCAATATTCTGCAAGCTTGTACATTTATTTTGTAATAGAAAAAAATAACGAGAACAGGGCGTGGTCCATTTCTGCTCGGAGCCACGTTCTCCACTCTTTGATCAAATTTAAGATCACTTTCTAAACCGAAGTTTTGTCTCTCGATATAAAACTTCGATATATTTAACGGAAAATTAATTCTGTCGCTGAATATTTTATGTCACAAATTTCACGTCGATTTTACGGGCCTAAGTTGCGTCATATAGACTTCCTGGAATCTCGCTACCGATTGATCGGGGAATTACCATAATTTATAGATCCGATATTTTTTTTAAATTCCAGTTTATCGAGTAGTCACAGCACATTAACAAATTAAGGGGATATTTTATTTCTGTATTGAATTAAATGTCCTTATGCATCGAGGAGGCCATTTTTTTTAATTCCAAAAAGATCGTTGGTTAGATTTTCTCTCGAACGGAATGGATCGACTCGTGCTAGGATTTTCCTCGCTCTTCAGCACGTTGTATGGTGACGGTCAAATTAAAATTTTTATTTTTAGTTTTTCTTGCATTTAAAATGGTTTGCGAGCCTAAGGTCATTGAAAAAAGTTGTTACGAATTGACTGAAGAACAACATATTCTAAATCCAAGATTGTCCGAGGTATTTTGTATTTGTTATATAAAAAACAAAAATTCGAAAAAATTTTACGACCGATTTTTTTGAAAAACTAAATAAATCTTCTTCCACGTTACATAAAAGTGTATGCAAAGTATTAAGAAGCTTCACCATTTAGAAAACGAAATATTCAATGTTGAAAATTGCAACTTTTAACACACCCTCTTGGGAGAAACTACTGCAAATTGCGATATTTATAAATAAATATCTCGACTTCTACATAGCGAAACCTCTTAAAATTGCGCGAGCTGTTAGACATCACTATTCTCTTTGTGTGGTCCAAATTCAAAGGAATTCTATCGATAGGAAATTTGCATACAGCGTCCTCAAATGTCACAGGTACGAGGACATCGAAGGCATTAAAAACGTTTAAACAGAAATTAATCCTCTTCGTCAAATGCAAGTTTTTCCATAATCGTGCCCGAGCGCCACTGATCGTGAAACATCGGCGCCTGTGATCTTGCAACCCTCCGTACATTCCTGTAAATCCTTAATCTCGTATACGATTCATTTCTACTCTGTACTTTCCGGCGGCGCTACGTCGGGCAGCCGAGTATATTGTTGGCGACTGGAAATTAGGTAATTAATCAGGAATCTCGAGTGAGACATCGAGATAACGAAAAAAACAAAAGTTCTCAGGGATTTAAACCGCGATTACATCAGATGAGAGTGACCTCGAGAGTTAAAAGAAACAACAAATTTGAAGAGTCATTCTCGAAAAAGATACGAGCGCGCTTTGGCCATTCTCACAAAATTCACGAATTCAATCGAATTACACGATTGCCGAGTTCACTCGCTTCTCTACCGTTATTTACCGAATTTTTTAGACTTTTCAACAGGATACCTTCGTCGAGTGCTAAATGTATGGGCAACTTTTGTTTCACAATCATTTACAAACACTCATATATATCTGTATTTACATATTTGTGTATATCTGCATGTAAATGGTGTGAATTCACATTGTCAAATTTTCTATTCGTGCGTAATATCCTTTAGAAGTTCAGACCAGCAGTACGATGGGATCTTGAAGAATCCAGGATGAACACGACGACGAACGTCGTTTGTCTCCCCAGCAGAGTTGCATTATATTCATGTCATTTTTCCTTTGTCTCTTTTTTTTTCTTTTTTTTTCAAAGTAGGAGACTAGTATTAATTATGAGGAGAAAGGCAGAGCAATGACATATGAGACTTTTTACAAAGATTGATAAAAGTTATTGCACGAATAATTAGCGCAAAAATTAATCATGAAAAATTATCAAAAGAGTCGAAAAAAATAAAGACAAGCATTTTAATAAAATCAGGATCTGTCAATAATCGCCCGAATATTCGCAAATTATTCATTTCGTCCGCGTCCATCACTCGACGACTACGAAATATTTGCCGCGCCTTTTTTCGCTGAATTATTACGATACAAATTGCAATCAATGGCTTGGCCCATGGCCAAGAATCCTTCGGCGGCATCGTCGTGTCATAATTTATGCACAAGTTCGATTGCAACTTGTTTGTTACCTCATACAAAATGACCTTCTTGCAAAGCATGCTTCGGTGAACGCTATACCCAAGTGTAGTGTTACTCGCGAGGACTATTTGCATTTGTTCTTGCACTCGTCTCGACCCTCGTCATTGATCGGTTTCAAGGGACCAATGCTAAGACATTTTCAAGGGCAAGTTTGACCATTCCACGGATTTTTCTCATTCCCATTTGCATAATAAATCCCTCGTGCAAATTAGGGAATCATTGGAGAAATTATTCTAATGAAATTTTCTATTCCGCGACACAAAAACGCGAAATAGAAATTTCGAAACTCAATTCAAAGGCAAATTTCCTGATGCCGTTCTACGGCAGATGCGAGTACGTCGTGTATCAACGTAGTTGTTCGAGAAATGAAGTGCCTTAGCCATTCATCATGATTAAGTCTCCTTATTTTCTCGCAAAACCAACGCACGTGAACGTGAAGCCTATTCGTCGTCAACATTGCACAATTTTCACTCTTCCAGTTCCCTCCATTATTTGTTTAAATCAGAATCGGGATTGAAAAATATTTAGAAACAAAGTCGACAACGATTCCAAGGAAATCGGGAGCTTCACACTGGAAATGAAATTTTGTTAAAAATCGTCGATATTTTGTTGAATACGGTGAACTTAATTTTTTTTTATAATTTCAAAATTTTCGTTATTTTGGCAGTATATTTTGTTTCTAACGAAATTGTCTGCGAAATTTACGAGTGGAACGACAAAAATTTGCTTCCGAAGAGACTTTCTAAAATAATTTTTGCTGTAATGTTTCGGGATTATTCAAGAAAACGTTTAGTCGAGCGTATCGAACAAAATATCAATTTTTTTCAACAAAATTTTGTTTTCACCGCGAGTTACTACGGTAAGGTACTACGTCCTGCTTAAAAAAGGTGCAACGAGTTTAATTCGCACGTTCGTAGAAAATGTTTCTAATAATGCTGGGTGCCGCGAATATCTCATGTTAAATAAACATATAAATATACATCGCGATCCAGTAATGAGTCCTCTCTCCTTCCTCGTTCAAAGAATATCCACCAACGATGTAAAATTACGTAAAAAAAAAAATTACAACAATAATAACAATAATGATCCGACGTTAATAATTGTTTTTTTTCTCGGTGTTAACAAGTTCGAAAAAGATAGTTTCGTGAAAATAATACAACTTTCCCCTTCGTTCGTTTCAGCTGCGTGCTCCATCGAGTACTATTACGATCTGTTTTACACGCTGCGATGATATATATACGTCAACTATTTTCCCGACCCCGATGAAACCAATTCCACTTTATCAAGATCCGAGCGTGAGTACCGCCGCTAAAAACCCCTCGAATATATACCGAGACAATTATCTCGGTGCAGACAACAAAAAACGTCGAATAATTGGCCGTGAAGTTCGATGACATGTAACCTTTCTAAATTACTGAATCATTTCCTGATACAATACAGAGGAAAAATGATTTTACGAGCTGTAGTATTGTGTACAGAGGAAACTCATGATTAAAAAAAAAAAAAAAATGGTTAAACTTGTTGGATGGCGTTTCGATATTTGACAATTTCTTTATCCTTCGCATTTTATTATTTTATCATAGAACGTTACGATTTATGTCCCCATTGCGGCTTCCTATCAGATTGACGAGGAAGAGAACAATTGCGGAAACTTGTATACCAGGAAAAATGTAATTAGCATAATGAAATAATTGAGACCAGAAGACATTAGAGATGCAATGAAAATTTAATTATCGTTGACGAACGAGGGCGTTTGATTACGTCGATTTGGCTTACCGCAAATTTGTCTGAACGAGTTTGCAACTTTTTGGAAATAATTCAGACCGCGTTTGCCTCAAAATTATTATATATATATATTTTTTTTACGGTTCGTTCTCCCTTTGTGCTTTGACGGGTATTCGCCACAATTTTCAAAAAATATTATCAAGAAACGTTGGTGAAATTTATTCGGGTATCAAGTGACCAAGAAAAAAAACTTGATCACGTTCACATTCGAATTTGTAAACGTAGAACGTGAACCTACTCATCCATTCAAGAAATGTTTCCTCATTGATGATCCCGAGAGTAAAACCCGCACAGAGTGAGAGGGAAAGAAATCTCGTCGATCTTGTTAAGCGCAATGGTAAACGAAAGCAAGTGTTTCACGCGAGTTTTCTCTCGCCCTAGCTCATCCACTGGCAGAGACTAGGTCAGTGGGTTTCGCTCTTACTCGGCAGATTACGATCAATTTGACACGACGCAAAAAATCGTCGAGAAGAATTATTATCCACGCTGCGAGCATCGACGAATCATAAAAGAAGAGACACTTTTCACGAAGGCAGCGTCATGACAGCTGCGTCGAATGAATTTTCAAAGGAAAAAGCAGAGAAAATCCCATTCGACATCGTCGACGAACGAAACAATTATTTTCCCTGAATTGAATAAATTCACATCGGAAGCTTCCGATCAAAATTTTGTTATTTTAACATTAAAAATCTCTCAAAAATTCCATAATTCCAAAGAAAATACTGTACCCCATAGTATTAAACCCCATAGATCGCTTTTTTCATGGGGAAAGCCTGAAAAAAATAAGCACTGTGAGATATTGACGAACAAAATGGTCAGAAGTTTAATCAACAATATAGAAAAGGTTGGAAACGTATTTGGGTTCGTTGGAAAGCCAACGGAACCCATCAAAGGCTTGAAACGTACATATGAGCAATTCATTTAATTCCCTGAATTAAATGAATTCACATGGAAAGCTTCCGATCAAAATTTTATTATTTTTACATTAAAAATCTCTGAAAAATTCCACAATTCCAAAGAAAATACTGTACCCCGTAGTATTAAACCCTATAGATCGCTTTTTTCATGGAGAAATCCTGAAAAAAATAAGCACCGTGAGATATTGACGAATAAAATGGTCAGAAGTTTAATCAACAATGTAGAAAAGGTTGGAAACATATGTGGGTTCGTTGGAAAGCCAACAGAACCCGTCAAAGGCTTGAAAGGTACATGAGCAATGTATTCCAATATATCTACTTCGCATGGCACATAATAGTATTAAAATCCACAGCTACGTGTACACACTCGAAGGTAAATCTTTGCTAAGGGAGTATGGAATGAAAAAAAAAGATTTAGATCGTAGGTCGGCGTGTGACCGTTGAAATATATATCGAGGTACAAATTTATTATACGTGAGTTTAAAATTGTATGCAAAACTAAATGTATCTCGATTCTTCACCCACACTCTTCTCACGGCCCAAAGACGCCAGACTGACTACGACGACGTAAATGTTGGCTAATCCGTATCCGCCTTCGTATTCAACTATTTTGCTCTCCTCGTGTATATATATTTAAACATTTCAAGTGTTGAGTACATCGATGCTCTGGAGTAATACGTATATGCGACGTTTTCATGCTTTCTTTTGAGCGACCACTCGGGAGGTGTAATTTCAGGCCACGCATCGAGCATAACAATTCAAATTATTTGGCAATAATTCGTGGTATGCGTTCATACGTATATTTCATACGCGAGCAAAGGAAATTCCACAACGAATGGATTTGATCGTAAATCATGTCACGACGACGTTTTTTTTTTCTTCTAATTCCGAAATATTCAAGAAAATGGACAAAAGCTTTCGAAACATTTCGAGAAGAATGCGAGAATTTCAATTTCAATTGTTTCTCAAAAAGTTTCCTTACGATCAAGTGGCAGATGGCACGAGAAATTGATTCATCGAAATCGTTGATTAACAAATTACGAAATTCCTGACACTTGCTCAATGAAAGAGAAATTATAGTGGAAGCGGCCCATACAAAGATTGACAAGTCGATATCGTTTGGCCATCCACGCATTTGAACGTCATCGAAGAAAGTGGTGAAAATTTTTTTTTGAATATTTATAAATAAATGTATCGAAATATGTATCGACCGGAATAAACATTTTTACACTACATACATATTTAAACAGACATGTGTAATGATACGCGGGGAAAACCAACACACTCGCTCTACAATCTACGGAAGAGACTACGAGAGAGTCTCTCGCTAGTTTAGCCGTGTATGTCCAAGGAGTAGAGTAAAAGGTCCCCACTAGCGACGCTAAAAAGTGTTTGTTGCTCTTTCTCTCTCTCCCCTGTTACAGGTAAGGTTATAAAGGATCGTGGTTCGTACTATCCGTCTGCACTCTCCCAGTGAAACTCACAGAGGATCGTTCTTTCTACGTCATCTCCTGTACAGCGTATCCACGCACCATGAGGATTACATTGCTGGTATGTGAGAAAGCATTTTATCTTTGTCACTAATCATTGTCAAACAACATTTTTTCAGTTCTGACACACGGTAGCATTTTATTTACCAATTATTGCAATCAACAATCCCTTACAATCAAAATAATTAATAAGAATCATGAAGCCCCGTAATTAACCAATTGGACAAGGCAGCTTTTAGGGCTTGCTGATTACGATTCAGAATGCGTGGGATGAAAATTTAAGGAAAAATCTAGTTATTTATTTTTTTTTAAATGAAATCCCAAGTAAGAAAATTATTTGAAATTTTTTGTGTTATTCTTGAGGGTGTATTGGGCTAATGAGAAAATTGCTGTTCTAATTTTGATCATAGTTCGGTACAGAATAATTTTTTTTTCGACAAAAAAAAATGAAATATAAACATTTTTTGTTTTTGGTATTTTCACCATTCACAAATGACGGTTTTTAATTGAATGTGCCAGTGGTTTGAAATGATTCTTTCATGCTCATTGCAAAATTCATTGGGTTCACGATTCGTGGTGCTGTGAGAATTATTTTTTTGATGAAAAGAATGCTGTAATAAAAACTGCATTTCTTATCCAACCGGCTGGTCAACGATGTGGAATGTGGATGAGAATTCGACTTGGTATTTTTTGTATCGGTTCTTTTTTCTTCAGAGAAATTTGCATAAACTAGTTACTGCTGATTTATTGGTTACTCTGCAGCTGTAATTGCAGAAATGTTATAAACAAAATGTCCGTTCAGCGATCGATAGAGACAGCGCAAAAATCAAATTGCTCATTTTTTATTCATGTGAGCTTTCGTAATGTTGTCCCGGACATTCCATACACCCAAATACGTTAATACATACGAATGGACTCTTCGTTTTGGAAGAAAGGAAAGTTGTTATGAATTATTTAGAAGAGTGTAGTATTTAGTTCACGCGTCGGAAATCGTTAGAAAACGAAAGTCTTTCGATACACTTTCTTTTCAACCCTTAAATAAAAAACGCGTAACCAATGCACGAGTAGTGCGTAGACGTTGCGAGTGTCTTTGAATTATTAATATCACACCTGGGTCATTTATGTCTGCCGGCGCAATTACGCAATCCCGTTGAAAATATCATATCGCAATGTGATCGCGAGTAAGAAAAAAAAATATCGACTGGAATAAACACATCGTTTAAACTGGGCGGTTCTTTTTTGATCGCGCGGGGTCAGGGTCGCGCAACTTTCGATTTCGCCCGAAAGTCTCGCCCATTTTTCGGCGCAATTACGATCGGGGTTATTGAGTGCAGAAACGAATGGAGTACAAATCGCCTGGTCATTTATTTACGTCCAATGTCTCGGAATTCTCACACGATCTCGCACTGAAAACAAAATTTTGTTGAAGAAGATGGAAATTTTGTTCGATACGTTCTACTAAACGTTTTTTTCAATCATCCCAAAAAATTCGTCATTGCAGAAAAAAATATTTTAGTTCACCGTATTAAACAAAATATCGACGATTTTTCACAAAATTTCATTTCCAGTTGCAATGTTTAAAAAGGCGCGTGTACTAACGCGAGCTTTCATATGGCAAATTATATTTTCGAGCCAATATATTCAATAACAATGCATCCTTTGTGTGTCATTGTTTATTACCATTTGCCGCAGTCATTTGAATCAATTCGCAAAAGAATGCAATTTCCCTCCAATTTATATTCACACTTTATGCAAAAAGACTCGGATGATTAATTCCAGCTTCCTTGAATATTAAAAGACTTGCAAAGTCTTTTTACACCGTGTGATATTTTCCGAGGGCGAATATATCTCTTCATTAGAGAAATAAAAATCATCTCACGCATTGTACACGCAATACATACATCCAGCAATTCAAACTTTTATGTACCAACATACTTACATGTTGATATTGTAAGAAATATATAATAAAATAGTTTCTAGGCTAATCCCAGGAAAATATATACAAGTACTCGTTAAATTACCGTGTATTTACTACAACCATCCAGTTCTGCTGATATATTGCTCGCTGTTTCCACCGCGAACGTATGTGTAACCCTTTTGCGTATTTTTTCGTCGACGCGTGTGTGGGTGCAGATCTCTATAAATATATATATATCTCTCTTTAGTGATACTCTCGTGTTTAGTGCAGTTGTTCTCTTGAGTCACGTTACAACCACTGTGGGAAAATGCGACGAGATATACCGCGAGGGGCTCCTCGTGCTTACTTTCCTATCTCTCTCTTTCTCTTTGATTTTTTCTTCGATAATTACCTCTCGACGATATCTCTGTTCCTGTACCTTCATCTCTCCCAAGTCTCCTTCGTCGTGTGCCACTCTCGTTTTCTCCAAGGTGTGTTTATTCCCGAGGACCGGGTAATCCGGGTCACTTAAAATTCGCCACGTCCCTGTGGTGAGTGGCGACGAACAAAATTTTCATCGTTTTCTTTCATTTTTGTTTCTATTTTTTCTTTCACGTTGATTTTTATTTAAGGCCACAGGGCAATCGGTATCTTGCCAATGCTCTCTCGATTGAAATAACAATCCATCGGCCCATTTCTGCCATCGTTCTGCCCGCATCCATTTTTATCTCGATCTGACGAACGGTCTTGGAAAACTTCACCTTTTAACACTAGAGACGCATTAGTGGGGTGACTGATCCATCATCCTAATTGAATTAAAGTTGATTAAGTGCTTCTTAGCTCGGCTGATGCTGATATTTATGATACTTTCGATTAATTAGTTAATTATCGACAGATTCATCGACGTAATTGCTCGATAATTTGTGAATGAGAAGGTCTGATTTTTTAAAATGGAGAATGCACACCAATGTGTGCCGTTGAACGGATTATGACAATGTGAAGTTCTCAAAAAGTGATTATATCTCATTTTTGATCGGTTCAAGCTGCCAATTAATATTTCCCTATAAAGTGCACAATGCTAAAGAATAACGAAGAAAATGTTGATTATTGGTTTTTATTTTAACAAATAACTTTCTCTCCATCTCGGCCATTTGGGAACTTCTATTGAATCGCGACGACGTTCGAATGGCGTTAGTCACGTGATGGAAAAAATCATCATGAGCTGGTAATGAAGTAACAATAGAAATTAACCGTTCTGTTTTGTCTACTACACTGACAAGGGCACTTTGTGGATCGTGCTTAGAATCAATAACGAGATATTTCAACGTTCATTTTATTTGCTTGACGTTTAGTCACGATATCATTCCGTGTATTTACGTTTGTGGACTTTCTACATTTTTTTCCTCCATTCGGAATCCTCGTCTCGTGAATCACTCGAGTGTGCTGTTTGTCTTTTGTCTCTGTCGTTGTTTTCACGCATGCTTGCTCCCTTAACGCGTGCATATTTTATTCACAAATCGTGCCGTCACTCAGCATCGGCGGTCTCTTTGTTTATCGTCCCAGAGTTCCTCTCATTTTCGTTCGCACTCGTTGATTAAGTTTATTAATTGGAAACGCGGATGGACGCGAATTCAAACAAATCCCGAACATCTGCCACGTGGCACTCTCTTTCTCAGCAAATGACTGGGACGTGTGAGAAACCGGGGGCTGCAAAGATGCAATAAAAACCATCGCGAAAGTTGAGAGTTGAGTTATCGCCACTTGTTAAATTTTTATCAACCGAAATCTCATAATAACCCTTTAGAAAAATTCTCTCATGATGATGACTTTGTATGTTAAAATGTGCAGCGCAACGAAAAACCTTAGGACGTGATACTTTTTTTCAAAACATCCGTCAAAACGCGCGTGCTCAGCTCTCCGAACCGCTCGCGGTTTCTTCACCTTGTTTTTCTCTATTTTTTTTACGACTTTGTTTATGTGATATGCTGTCAGACGGGTTTCCGCGCAATCATTGCACGTTGATCGTAACGACACATAAGTACAGCATTCTCCTCGGAGTTTTCTTTAATTTTTTAGTACATAAGTATTTACTAGAGTTTTCATCAACCCGAGAAATTCTCGTTGTCCATAAATTGGCACCAGCTTATTATCGCTTATAATTGAGAGAGTTCGTTCTGCAGATTTTGTATTTTTGTCGAACTGATAGTTAAGGACGTTGTATGCAAAATTTCTCATGCATAGAATTCCTTTAAATTTGCACCACCCAAAGAGAACAATGATATGCAATAGCTCGCGAAATTTCAAAAAAATTCCACACCATGTAGAGGTCGAGATATTTATTTATTAAAATCACAATTTTCAGCAGCTTCCTACAAGAGCGTGTGTTAAAAGTTGCAATTTTCAACATTAAATATTTCGATTTCGAAATGGTGAAGCTTGTTAAAACTTTGCATGAACTTTTATGTAACATCGAAGAAGCTTTATTTAGTTTTTCAAAAAAAATCGGTCGTAAATTTTTTTCGAAATTTTGTTTATTATATAAAAAATACAAAATACCTCGGAAAATCTTGGATTTAGAGTATATGTTGTTCTTTAGTCGATTTGTAACAATTTTTCAGTGAACTTTGGCTCGCAAATCATTTTGTATGTAAGAAAAATTGAATAAAAATATTTTAATTTGACCGTCACCAAACAACCTCCTCAAGAAATAGGGATGCGAAAAAGTGTCGACCGTTTTTCTTCTTCGAGCGCTAGTCGTTTTTCGTTGTTGTAAATGTCTAGAAACGAAGAGTGACTTTCAATCGCGTTTCGGGAGCCGGTACGAGTTTCACGTTCCGGAAAAATTTCTATTCTTCCCACGCAGCTCGGTCGATAGAGAGAAATTCTAGTGCACACGTATAATGTTTTCGTGATTTTTCCCGATCAAGTACATTCTATTTAGGGAGCACGTGTGATTTGTACAAATCGAGAGATTGCCGACGGACGGTGAATGGAAGGTCAGGAATTTTTGCGATATGATTTACGCCCTTTATTATTACTTTAATATTGAGCACGTGTATGTATGAAATCTGGACTACGGTGTACAGATATATCCGCGTCGCATGGAAATCTATACGAGCGCGGTTTCACTTTCATTTTTCCGTCCTTGGAATTGCGGAAACGAGAGAAGGTTCTCGATTCTTTTTCTCTCTTTCCCTCTCTCCACAACTCTCGCTCTTTTTCGCTCGCAGAGTCTCTGCAAAGTGGTCTCGGAATGGTAATATCTCGATGGGATTAGATGTTACGGTTCTTGCGAGAAGGAACGTCAGTCTAAATACGTAAGAAAAACACTGCCGGCTACGCTTGTGGTTTGTTAATTAATAGCGAGCGGTAAGTCCGGGAATGAGGAATAAAAACGACGACTTTTAGCTTCGAGGTCTACCGAACCACGATGATTCGGAGATTCCAATTACACCCAGCCAACTTTCAATAATTGCATAGAGAAACATTATTCCACTCATTTTTTTTTTTTTTTATTGCTTGAAGAAAATTCGAAATTGTTCGTCGACGAGCTCGTTGCTTCGTTAATGTGGCAGCAACCGGTGAACCTGCCCAGTCATTCGAGCCCTGTTTCAATTTACCAGCGTCTAGGGACACGTTTTAATGAAGGAAAATTATTATCATTATATATTTACAAACGCACGCGTTACGGAGACCGGATTGCCGAAAGGAAACGCGCCCATTTTCCTGGTGAAATTTGATTGAATTTAATAAACTCCATTCCGTTAGATTTCCATTCATCTTTCCTCAGCAACGACGACTCCAAAGTCCAAGACTTCGAGCTTCTGATCTAGAAACTGATTTTTTGTCACATTCCATGGGATTTTGTATCCGGGAAGTCACGCCACTCCACTCGGAGAAGGCGTGGTGTAAATACAATATTTTCTGTCCTCCATTGACGTTTGTAAACTTGGTCTCAAGAAGCCTACATATATATTTGCCGAATGTGGATTTTCTATGGCTCCGAGTCTCAGGCTAACTGTCACCTCTCACTGTGTGTGACTGGCATCGCTACGGCACTGATTATACAGCCAAGTTCTCGAACGTCACGATTTTCCCTGCTTTCGTGCAATATCATTAGCTGATCTATTCGGACTTTCAATAATCCGGATATTTCCGAACTGTCCTGCCACGAAATCATAAAGTCCCTGAGAATACATTAGAAAATAAGAAAAGCTTCTTCAGGGCTGTGCAGAAAATATGGAGAGAAATGTGACAGTCAAATTGCACGATCGTCCAGTTTATTGATACACAATTGATTTCAATAGACGCAGTTTACCATGACAAGATCGAGAAGAAACTTTCGGATTGATTTATCTTCATGGAAACGTGTTTCTCGTTAAATCGCTTCAAGTTCACGAATAACAAGTCAACAAAATGTGGTATTTCGAGTCTATTTTCGTTTGAGAACTCTAAATAATTCACAATAAACCGCAATCCATATGGATATTTTATGGGCCACTTTGAAATACAAAATGACTTCGTTCTCTCTAACTTTGCATAAAGATATGCATGGGATCCCTTGACTCACATCAAGAGCGAAATAACTCTGTAACCACGCTGCTAAAACCTTCGTGGTAAATTTCTTTTATGGACTCTCTCGCCAACTATTCCCTCTTACCAAACAAATATGCTCGACTTTTACCATGCGGAGTAAATATACACGAATAGCTCCTTTACTTTCAGAATATACTCTCGTTGATTCATGCCTCCGCATTAACCAGTTCACACTCTCACTGTGACCAAAGACTCTTCTCTTTTTCTCTCGTCGTTGTACCTTCTAATTTTTCCTCCTTTTTTTTGTCTATTCATGACCGACCTTGGGAACATGATCCTGAAGTCTCACGGTTATTCACGGATTCCTAACGCAAATGGTAATGAGATCGTTTCTGCAAAGACTAACTCATCTCTTCCGGAAATTTCACCGTGGCAATGGAAATTTCTTGGAACTTGACAGTTTTTTTTTCACGCTGATTTACGTTGTTTTTTTGTCCTCGTTTGCGTCTCAATCCGGTGGATCGAATTGCTTTAGGAATTTGAAGGATCCAGATTGTATTTCATCTCGATCTACAGATCGGTTTTCTTCATTTTTATTCTTTGGCTTTATTCCTGAACGAATTCGATAACTTTTTTTTTGAGTAACTAATTTAATTCCATTCGCTTTGTTTTGTAGACTTTGCGAAGTTCGGTTTCCCAGCAGTGAATTTATTTATAAATACGTTTGGTATTAAGGTACAAAACGAAACAATAGAGGAGACCATTTTAGATCAAATACACATACATGGGCAGAATGTGATAGAGAATGAATGATTAATCTCCGTGCGGAGGTGAACGGTACCGACGATTCGAGATTGTTTGGACTGTCTGAGATTTACCGAAGCGAGTTTTTTTTTTTTTTAATCATATTGTGCCTGACAAAGCCACGGTCAAATTTTTTCGATCAGGACCACCAGGCGTTCGAGATTACTGACGGATTACATATTTCTACGCGGTCAATAATAAGCAGCTTCGGATGAATGATGAACGAAATGGCACTGGCGCACTCGAAAGTTTCGAGACGAGTCAAGGCCGCGAGGAACTGGAACTTTTGCCCAGAGGGCCTGCTAAGAGTCGCCTCGAGTATATGTACTTTTCGTTCGACTCTTTCAGCCGCGAAGCTCTGCACTCTGTACATTATTATTGGCACTAAACCACCACACTTTCCTCCTGTTAATGGAGTGCTTGGCCAATATGAACAACTCGCGATTTCGTTGCCTCTCGTTGTACTTAACATTTTTTTTCTTCGTCCTTAGGCCTCGTTTTATTTATAGAGTAATTGTTCAAAATGAGGCCAATGTATTTATCGTTTGTTTTCCGAACGAAGTAATTAGGGCATCGCATAATTAGATGATGAATTTCAACTTTTATTATTTCGTGTAGTTTTTCTTTTGCAACTTTTCGCCATTTTTTCAAGATAAAAATGAATTTTACAAAGTTTCGAATTTTTCTTGCCATTTCATTGAACATTTTCTTGAAAATTTTAGAGGGAAATGGTCGTGGTCTGTTCTCTTTTGTTTTAAGGTGTTACTATGTGGGCAAAAGTGACAGTGGGCTCGTTTCCTGTGAGACTCGTGCCACAAGAATTGAAAAATAATGGCGTCGTTTTCATTATTTACAAATGTTGACTTCGCGAGGCGTGGTGTGTCGGAGAATTACTCGAGAGACGTGCGGTTCAAGGAGAGCCAGCGAGAACGTGTGGATCGAACATGAGAGAAAGAACGAGTGAGAACAAGAGAGAGAGAGAGAGTGAGAGAAAAAGGAACAGGAGCGCGGAGATACGACTTTGTGAGTCTGAATCTCACGGTAGGCAAACAGCATCTGTTGAATGTGGGGCTGATGCTGTTCCCTTTGCCATCGCATAGCTCTGCTTGGTGTGCTATGTGTGTTACGGTTATGCTCGCCTCGCCCGGATTCGGGTCGACCTCGTTGTCACAATTACGTAACCGAAGTAATGTTTTTGCCCAACTGTTACGGATTTTCCCACACCGTCCAATTCCACCGGAAGTTCGATTGAATTTGGCATTTCAAGATTTGATGCAAAAAATTCCAACACGGAAAAAAACAGTTTCATAATCATTTCCATCAACATTTTTTAATCAATTGCGAAGCGATTCCAATTTGCGAAATCGTAATTACCGCAAGCTTGCAATTTTTTATAGAACGTGCCGATGAAAGTATCAGATATTGTAAAACCGGAAATTTTCAGTTTTTGGTTCTCCACGGAAGCTTGATTCTTCTGCGATCGATCAAAAAACCAGCCAACACGTCAGGGATGTAAAATATTGTTTCGAATCCGCCGTCGCTAGGTTTAAGATCCATGTAACACACCCAATAGGTTAGTGCTCGAGGTCTTCGGCCGCAAAACTATAGGAACGAGTAACCTACGCGATCAACCAGCCGCGAAACCCACTCTCCTGTATGTAACATACTGGCTTCGCTTCCTATGTTCACATTTAATCGGCCAGTTTTATTACGCGTAGGATACAGGTTCGGAGCTGCTGGCTTTAATGTGAATTAAGTTTCGTAAATGTACATAAACAACGGATCTTAGAGAGAACCGTTGAAATTTCCAGGGTATGTAGATTACGAAATTCCAGAGAGAAACGTCCTTGGAATTGTTTTTTTTTTTTTTGACACGACGCACCGTAAATACTTGATCTGCAAACCTGGGTCATTCGTGTCCGGGCAAATACGACGGATCGGTTCATTCATTGGTTCAAAAATGGATGAGCAAAATTATTTTTCTACAATTTTATAATTGAAATTCCAAGTTGAAGATTTCGAACAGTCGTCTGAATTTTTCTAGAATTTTTCGAATGTAATAACAGGCTGAAAAAACGGTGTGTCCAGGTTGCAGACCGAAGGTGCGGAAAAAACGTTTACAGACGAAGTGTTAATGAGCAATAACTTTGGACTGTTGCTGAAAAGTCAGCGACTTTCAATTCTGTCTTGATTTTCCTGCAAGCAAAGCCACCGCCATATATAAATCGATCAGAAACATAGAGGGGAGTCACGTGAACTTATGTTATCACAATGCGGCAGTAGGAATTCTCTTGGGATCAAAACTATTCAAGAGAAAAGCCGGTTAAATCGCTCTCATCATTGATCGAATCAGATCGAGATATTGAGCAGGTATCGGTGTGCTTATGTTCAGCTGAACGACCGCATGGGTATGCCGCACGCGTGAGACGAGAATGGACCGAGAGAAATAAGGACAGAGAGAGAGAGAGAGAGAGAGTGAGAGACAGTAAAAGGCGTGCTCGAGATAACAAGTTCGTGACGTAACGACTTTGAGGCTGGTTGCTTCGGAATGATCGAGAGACGGTGTAAAATGCCTTTAGGTTAACTAGGACAGTGGACTGGGAATGAAAACGCTGCGTAATTAGTGAGGAAGCCGTTTTTGAATCAGATCGCGAGAACAAATAGAAATTGTTTGATTTCATTTGATGTTGTTGCTTAAGCTGTTTAATTTTCGTTTTTAATGTTTGACTGATTTTCCGACAGATAATCCCGGCCTGCCTGTTCGCCCTGACGACAGCTCGACGGGTTCAAATTCGTCCACGAATTGCGGAGCCCCAAGTTTATTACGAGGACGAAGAGGCAGCTGAAGCAGAGGAGGAATACGCAGCGCCGGTGGCTTATCAGCCTCGTACTCGTGCTCTTCACACGCCACGTTCCAAGGACACGTTGCAATCGTCGAAAGCACCTCCAGTACAGACGATACGTAATTACAATAAGGTGAACGACGATGGTTCGTTCACGTTCGGTTATGAAGCGGCAGATGGTTCCTTCAAGGAGGAAACCCGGGGAACGGACTGCGTAGTACGCGGAAAATACGGTTACGTTGATCCGGACGGTAACAAGCGAGAGTTCACATATGTCTCAGGAAACCCCTGTGATCCAAACGCCCCGAGGGAAGACGACGACGAATTACCGTCCAAGCAGGTCGAGGACGACATCAGCGGGCCGGCTAATTATCCATCGGTACGCCCGGTGCAAAGACCTCGACCAAATTATCCTCAGACAACAACCGCGCGTGCACCAACAACCCTCTTCCAAACGGAGTACCAATTGGACGACGACGCGAGCCAGGAACTCGAAGAAGAAACGAAACCCCAGTTAGCTCCACAATCTTTCCGCAGACCCCAGCAAAATTATCTTCAACTCCAGTCCGTACAATCAGAATCAGCCCATTATCCTACTACCCCAGCGCCAACTACCTCCCTGTACAGACTCTCCACTCCAGCCCCACGCTATCAGAGTCTCACGACACCCTCCCCCCCTATTCGCTCAAGACCCACAACACCCTCCTATCAAGCGGTCGAGACGAGCACACGTTCCATAGCTCGTGAAAGACCACAATCCGTTGCGATCACCCCAAGACCCCGCGTCGCTCAGGTTGCCGCACAATACGTCTCACCCAGTAGCACCGAAAGACCCGGTGTTATCTATGCCTCCCGACCTCAAAACAGCCCCGTCACGTCTCATCGCTTTGCCAGCACAACTGCCAGTACACCCCAGCACCATCTCAACTTTGCCGCTGAGCTCGAACGTTACGTCAACACTGTAGGCGTCACAAGGCCCTCCCTGGAAACGGCACGACCTTCTTCCTCAACGCCAAACTCCATACCCTCCGGCAAAGTTAAATCGAACGAGCCGATCTATCAGTCCGAGCTGGTTTACGATCCCACGACCGGTCAGTACAATACCCAACTCTATCAAAGCCTGCCTCAGACGGTGGGTGACTTTTCACTGAGTCACAAACTACAACCATTCGTAGCCCAGCAACAGTCCCACATCCAGCAACAACACCAACAGCAACAACGTCACCAACAACAGCAACAGGCAGTTGCGGCCCAACGTCAGCAATCGTCGTTGTACAGACAACCGCCCCGGCCACAGTCCCAAATACAGTCGAGCCAAGCCCGACCCCAGGAAGCCATCTATCGCCAACAACAGGCTGAGCTTCTCCAGCAATCCCAGCAGCTCTATTCCCAACAACAGAGACGTCAACAGCAACAACAACCACCACCGCCTCAGAGATACCAACTTCTTGAATCGCAGACGGATCCCCAGGCTTTCTACTACATCCAAGCACCTTCTGGCCGAGGCCCTGTCTCACCCTTGTCCGTAGGTCAGATAGATCAGTTCCTTCGTGGCGGTAATGCTAACTTTTGATTCCCCTCGCATTACGTTTTAGCATATCATTCACCCATGTCAAAGACCACTCTCTCTAAGTACGCGACTGATCACTCTTTTCTACCGTTATCCACTCGCTTCCTCTTACGCAATAATTGCTACACAACAATGCCCAATGTAAATTTCGATCAATTTTACTCCCATAGGTTCCAAGCCCAGATAACTTTTGACTCCATCAAGAAATCTTCAGACCCAACTTAGCCAACAATGTCTCGACCCAAACCAACCTCGACACAAGGTACGGTCGTTGACCATGTGCACCTGAGATGGACCATTCGGTCGAATAGTACCCTCAAAAAAACCGGTTGCTGATTCCAAGCCATTACAGTTTCCATCAATCATAACAGAGTCACCTCCGAATGGTCAATTATCGTAGCATCTTATTTTCATTTGGATTTCCGAGACGTTTCGATGTTTTCTCTCGGGTAAGAGAATCACCAGCAGATATGGAAGAGAGCGCGTCTTATGCATAGCAATGAAGCGTCGACGCATTGCACTTGAACGAATGTCCGAGCCAGTGGTCTTGGATGAATATCTGTGCGAATGCCAATGAACCCCAGTTAACGTCATTCGCACAAACGCGAACGAGTATAAAGACAGACAGACATTTAAACGTATTCCAGTGATTGAAAAAACTTTTCACTCGATCGCAACATCGAATCCACTTTCACGAAGTCTCTCTTTTTTCCCTCTACAGACTTGCATTTTCCATACGGCTTATTATCAGACCTGAAACACACCCGGTTTGCTTTAAAACGTTGCGCCTAGCCCGTCCATTCGCCACGTACGTCTCACAGCTTATACATTACAGTCACATTCGAGAAAGAAAAAGACAGAGAGTGAAAGCAGGTCCTATGACGCAACATTATGCTCATTGCTCTCGACCCACAGTTATGTTAGCCGGCTATGTTATGTTGAGATTATGATTTTAGCCTGCAACTACGACTCGTACTATTCGTGTCTGACCTCCCGTGACACGCCAAGAATTCACCGAGCAAAATCACTTTTCACAGTCAACTCCCAACTCAATTTATTCCACGATGCGACTGTAACCTCATTTCCGGTTGCTCAAGTTTCATTTACATCGCTCCTGCATATTTCGGTTTTCCAGTAAATTTCCGAGAGCTTACAAATCGTTGCTGCCTGGTTAAGAACATTCTTGTCAGTCATTAACGTCCTCCGTTATTAATTTAGCGTTTAGAAGTGGAAAATTTGTAATTTGAGTAAATTATCGGATATGCTGGCTTCGGAAATCATCGTCCGTTTGGAGATTCAACGGCGATCGGTATTCTTTTCACACTGAATTTCGTTACAGACTCAATCGCTTTGTTTCTCAAACAAAGCAGCAATCTGAATGATTTTCTTTCATATCCGGATCGATGGAACAATGAGGAGGCTCAAAAGTGTTCGCTTTGGAACTCAACCAACGCCGATCGTTACGAAAGTATGTCTCGCTCTTGAGAACTCGATTGGCGAGAGTTGCACAACTCGGGCACAACACGGGAGAACCAAAAGGATCGATCGAACATGCGCAGTTGTAACTTTTGACGCTGGGTGTGTTTCTACGAATAAGCAGCTGTTATACCATCGATCTGGAAACTTGCAACTTCAAGAATCGAGAGTGATTCGAGATGAAGAAAAAAAAAACGATAAATATGGAACTTTGATTGCCTGACTTTGATTGACCAATGAGATCGAATGCCAGTTTTCTAAAATACGATTCTGGCAGAGTTTTGCAAATTTTTAATTACTCTAATGAAGCTAATCTTGCAAATCCGAAATTTCTCTAAATTCACGTCCGAAGCGATCGATTATACGTGGAAAAATTGTCAGTTATCGTTGATGCATCCGGAAACCCAAATATTAATTGTAGACTGTCCTGCTAATTAATAATTATGAAAATCTTCGTGTCTCTCTACCTTACCGACGGATTGTGATCAGAGTCGACGACGAAACATTTCCACCCTCCAAGTGGAACAGCGTCGACGTCTTTTTATCATCATTGTAAATATTATTATTATCCTAGATTATAATTAATTAGCGATGACATTGCCTCATTCGATTGATTCGAATATCAATAAATATATTCTTCAAGTTACACCAATGTTATCAAATATTTTAGTGGTGCGATTAAACGAATCGGCAGCGATTTTTGTAATACTCTACGCGAATATGTCCCAATTATTTTTTTACTATTTGTAAGTGTAACGTGACAATAAAAATGATGAGAAAATTGGGTTATCGAAAAGTTACTTTTTTTCTATTGTTCCTGCCTCCTGAGAAATCGTGGAAAACCGGCCGATACAAACAGCGACGTTTTTCACACAGTTTCATCTCGTTAGTATCGTGAGAAGCTCAGAATAATTGCCAGTTCGTGGATCGCGGTGATCGCCCATCAAGGTATTGATCTCGCCCAAGCCCCATCACTGCTTTCGTGATTTTTCAAAATTATTTCATTTTTGTTTAATCGCAAACAAACTTCATGAAATTTTACGACATCAGGCAATTATCATGAGAATTTCGAGTAGAACTCCGTTACGAAAAAGTGACATTCGAATAAAATTTCTACACAAATACTTGTTTATAGCTGGACCAATTGTTTAGCTTGACTGACACGAGAAACGAGAGCGTGGAAAAGAGACAATTGTTGTCAATCCCTGTATATTTATGTATCGCTCGATTCAGAATAAATCTTTATATTTCTCATTTACAAAATGCTTTTCAAAGTGACAGATTTGTGAATCATTTTCTTGCTTAATTATTCTCGTTAAATTTGATTTATATAAATTCATGAGGAATCTCAGTTTTGCTCAACGATGGTCAGTGACCTCGTCCGTTCGTATACTTTGGCAATGAGACCATGTGTGAACGATCGTTTCCGGTGGAGGTGGGGAAAACGTAAGAAAAATGGGAAAGTCCAAAGGAACGTACTATGTGGTTAGTTAACGGGTTTGCCGTTACGTCAAATCGCATTAGAGCGAGAGTGTTAGCCGAGTACTCGAGTTCCTTGAGCTCCACTCGAGAAGATCGCGTGCAAAAATTTTATATCGACAGCTAGCTGGTTATTTCTCCCCATTACCTTTTCCGCGTCAAGCCTTTTTCAGACGAGACCGAGTAACAAATTTTACGATGAAGATAAAGCTAATGAAGCACCGACAAAGTATTGTAAAAATAAAAACCTTCCAATGCAATACCATCGAACGATCCAAATTCTTTTGAAAGGTACAAATCAAAAATTGTCTCGTTTTTTTTCGCTTTTTTTTTCTCGATTCGAATAAAATGACAGCGACGCGAATAATTTCCGAATATTTCGGAATCTTTTGTTATTGGGTGTCCGAATTCATGACGGACGCTCAAAAAATAAACACACATCCGTAGTGTTCCGGTGAAAGTTAAAGAAAATTATGATTCCTGTCTCGTCGAGTTCGACACGTTCGACTTGAATTTTCCTGATTATTCCAAAATAAATAGACGAATAAGACATTACACTGGATTATTCAAAGGATGAAGTTTAATTAGCATTTGTTTCCTATTTTTATTCGTTGATTGGTTGAGAAATTTAATGGACATTCAGAGAGAACGGAAAATAGGGTAGGGACCAGAAATAGAATTAGCAATGGCCTTGTAACTCGTAACCGTCCAAACGATGGAGGCCACTTGAGAATTTGCGGTTTTGCGGTCAGTCCAATCTTCGAGATTTCCCGGGAAAGCATCTCCGAGAGAAGCTTTCTAAAGTCGCTATTTTGTCTCATCTGGTCCATGGAGAATAATAGTTCCACGTCAAGAAAAGAGTAAATACATTACAAAAATTAAAAAGAACAGCGGATATTGTGGCATTAAGTGAGCACAATGAAAAAAATCCTCACAATTATCAACACCGACAATTAATAATCATTGCAGCATAAATTTCATCGAGCTCGTGTGTGATGTCGATCGATTAATCAGTCTCGTCGAGACAAGCGAATTCATTCGTGTATAAATTCGAGGCTAATGGAATTTATTCTCAATGCAATATCCGGCTCAACGTCGTCAGACGTTCTGAGACAAATCGCGGATAAATAATCCTAATTGGGATTGCGAAATAATTACAATCAATTCCTGAGACATAACAATTTGCTGTTTCTGAGCTCTCCGAATATTTGTCATTGTTAATGACAGAAATATCTGCCCATTCGTCAAATCGCCTTTAATTAATAAAAAAGTTATCCCACAAACTAAAAATAAAAAACAAATTGTTGTCTACGACGAATGTACCATTTATTATCGTTAGACACGACTCCGGAATGATTTTCTCGTTGCGAATTAAAAATGCGTCCATTATCATTTTTAGCCCGACGACATTTTTTTCCCTTTTGGACAAAAAAAAATTATAACAAATAAAAACAGGTTTACAGTCCCTTGTGCTCGTCATTTCCGGTGCCTGCAGATTACTCTTATGACTTGCGTTCGTACTAAGCAATGCAATTCAACAAACGTGGCTGGAAAATTAGTTTTATTAAACAAATTATAGTGATCACGAATTTTAAATTCAATAAAAGAAACAATTGTTCCCTAGATGTAGATTATCTCTCGCGAATTTTGTAACATCTCCCCTGCCTAATAAAACGTGTAAAAAAAACAATAATCATAATGACAATAAAAAAATGTACAACGCTCTTGTTTATATATTGTGTATTGTGATAATTGCGATTCCCCAATCGAGATATATCTCTGTGGTAATTAAGAGCAAGCCCCGACGAATTCATTCTTTTTTTCTGCGGCCCAACAACTCCGAAAAGAGTAAACAATCCTTTGGAGTTCCCAGGATTGAGTCTATGAAGTTTGGTCATCTCTCCCGTAAGTCTGCGTAATAAATCAAGTGTGCTTTACTCCAATGATGACGTATTATATGGCACTCTCTACCTTACCAGTCATACGATCATTAATATTCTGACTCACTTGTAGTAGAAAAGTTCCTATAGGGCATTTGAGGCCACATTGTTCTTTAGAATGACGGATTCAGACGTGATTACGTGGATCGAACGAGTTTTCAATCTTTTGACCGGCCACCAGAGTTCCGGAGAGCGATCGTAAAATTTCCTCGATCGAACGAAAATCGTTTTTTTCATTTTTCGAGTCACTTCGAAGCTGGAAAAATGGCGAATCGATGAAAATATTCTCGCGCACTGAAACGGAGATACTCATCTTGACCGATTTCAAGAAACCAAGTGTGAAAATGGGCGTGAGATATTATTTCGTGCGACAATTTGTAGCGAGTGTGGAAATGAGAGAAAAGTGCGAGAGTCACACGCAGGTGAGTAGATTAGGCGTGGAAAGCATCGCACGAATAAAGTAACGAGATCATCACTGAGATTATCTAACCGGTGAGATAAACTTTAAAACTGGTTCAAGTATGCGAAAATTGTTAAGGGCCCCCCTCGTTCTTTCCCTCGTAATTGCTTTTCGTAATACAGGAATTTAACCTCTGCCAGAGCCTCGAAAACGAGCAATTACGTACCGAATTACATATCTCGTGAAAAAAAAATCAAAAATGATTCTGCAGTTGAAAACATTTTCACGATTTTTTTTTCGTAACCAAAAACAGTCAATTTTTGATTTTTCTTTAAATTTTTTAATTTTCTGATCAAACGCTTAAAAAACAGAAACAAAAACCAAATACGACGTTGCTTTGTGGATAAAAAATATTGTTTCAAATGGCAATTAATTAAATACACGATCAGGCTTGACACTAATGATGCATGTCCTAATTAAGCGGAAATAGGCCGATCATTACGAGCCAGAATTCGCAGGGCCTAATAATACTGTGCGGAAGAGATGGAAGAAAAAACTTAATCGTATATGAATGAAGTAACGCGATATTTCACTTTAGACGGTTTGAGTGTCCAGGATATGCAGGATATTATCCGTTGGTAAAATCGAAAAAGAAGTATACAAAAAAAACGAGTCTGTGAGGCTGCAGATGGATGCGAAAAACTTAAGTTGGAAGGAAATTGCGTTATGTAATAATTGTCCTGCTGTGGGAGTGCCCTCTCTCGTTTATGTCTTTCTTTCTCTTACTCTTTTTTCCTTTTTCTCTCTCAAAGGCCTAGCTCACACATCTCGGCCGTTATATACGGCGGCCACAATACTCGGCGTATTGCACACTATGGGAACTATTGTTACACATTTTACAGTCTACTATACGGCGTTCCCTTGCCTCGTTTCAACTCCCACGTGGCTTTCACTTGTCCCCGCAAATTCTTGCTCCGTCTCTTGGGTCCTCCTCCTACTTTCCCCTCCTCCCTCGTCGCCCTCTTTTTCCCAATTATTCTTTCTCGGGCTTCTCCCCCTCATTCTGACAGATTTTTAGAACAAATTGATCCCAACATTTTTTGTCAGCCCTGCAAGTAATTTAGCTAGAAATCCACTTCCTCGTTAATTAATCGCCGAAGGCTTTGGGGTAATGAGGGTTGTATGGAAAGCCCGTCAGGGCTGTTGGAAATGAATCAGAAAATTTTTTCAACTCTGCAACTTTTGACGTAGTCAATGAATTCATCGCGTATGCCTCCTTACGTTGACCTTGTATTTTGCGGGGAACGCACTGAAATCAAAATTTTGTCGAAAAAGATGGATATTTCGTTCGATACGTTCGACTAAACGTTTTTTTGAATAATTCCAAAAATAGTGTCATTGCAGCAAAAAATATTTTAGAAAGTCTCTTTGGAAGGAAATTTTTGTTACTCCACTCGTTAATTTTGCTGACAATTCCGTTAGAAACCAAATATACTGCCGAAAGAAGAAAATTTTTGAAATTATCGAAAAATATTTAGTTTTCCGTATTCAACGACGAAATATCCACGATTTTTAACAAAATTTCATTTCCAGTGCGCTCATTCGAGTAAGTTTCATTTTGTTCGACGTAAGATTATTTGTGTCTTTTTTCTCGTGCAATTTTCGGCTGTGCATTACGAATTACAAACTTTCCTGAGACTCTTTGCAGTCGTGACCTACTTGACACTCAATTCCTTTCGTCGCGAATCCTGCGGAAGTTTTTGTCTACTTCCACAAACGTCCAACATAATTGCGAGCCCTCGTTATTCCCGACGTTTTCAAATACAACTCGATACGAAAATAAAAATACAACGATTCTTATCCGCAATAATGAATGGTGCATATGCCCCGTGGGAATCGGATGGATACGAACCAATAGAAATAAAAAGCAAATAAAAGAATGCGTTTTCATTTCCTTTCGCTTTCCTTCGACTGTTAAGAGACTGCAAAGAATTTGAATATCTTTGATCTTGTTTGTTTATTGTTGCAGCTCGTAAAATTATTTCAATAATTATCCACCACGGAGAAATGGGCGGTTTGCTAGCCCTGAGGAATATTTCTCGCGAAGAATTATTCTGATTAAGGATCTTGACCCCCCGATCGCGAATGATAAGAAAATTCATAAAATTTTGTATATTTCTGTACGAAGTATTTCAGAAATCGTGTAAAAATTTCACGATCATTATAGGAAACTCGTTATTGAACAATTAACATTAATAAATTAACTGTAGTCAGATGTAGTCTCATGGAAAGTGGTATAACTTTGCTGCAAGTTTTTCTTCGACCTCTCAATTTGTAAATATCTCACGGAAACAAAACGAAGTTGGTTGATGGATATTTTTAGTATTTCTTTAAAAAATGGTTTTCAACAAAATGTTAATTTTGTTATAACGAGCTTTCTAATCGCCGTTAAATTTTTACACGATCTCTTAAATACTTCATACAAAAACATAATAAATTTTCGGAATTTTCTTATCATTTTTTATTTCAAGCTTTAAGGTGGTTGAAGTTATGCGAGGTCGTGTACAAATTTCACGACGATTAAGAAGCTAATTATTGAAGATTTAACATTAAAAACTTTTATACGTACTCAACATCCTTAAAGGATTTTTTTCTGACTTTCGGAATAATTCCATCGATTACCCAACGCCCTATAATGATATGCAGACGTCAATCACTCCGGGCAATGGCCAGGAAAATTTCGACATTTCATCAACAATATTTAATGGCCGAAAGTTCGAGTATACAAACGTTCACACGTCAATTGTTTTTAAGACGCGACTGTTCGTCACTCGTGTGTCGGTCCTAGTTGCAGTGAAGCAATGTCTAAGGTGTTATTTTTTTCATCAAGGTTGATCGAAGTTAATAGGGAAGAAGTGGCAAGCGGGTGGGGTTCAAAGCGCGGGAGTAAAAGTAGAAGGGACGAAGTGTATTCTATTGTGTCACTCTATATATAACGGAGCTCTGGCACCCCACGCGGTATTGTCAACATTCACCGCATGTGCGGTAACATGGTTTCCAGCCTCAAGGTACGCGTCTTCATCCTAAAAAGCAAATTCGCTTTTTTTTACGTCCAGTGTGCGGCCGAAGTGTATAAAAACAACAAAAAATGACCGAACCATTAAAAAAATTAAATCAAACAGTACAGTGCTATTTTGAAAAACACTCAGTTTTTAATTTTCACCTTTTTTTCTTGTGTTTTGTGTTTTTGATGAAAAATCATTCTTGTTAAAGATGACGCCATGGCTGATGGTAGTCTTCTGCCTTGTGACTGCCGGCTGCTCAAACGTGACGGATCAGCAAACCTCGGAAAGTCAACACGATCAAGTTGCTATTCTGAAGCAAATCAGGAAAGTCAACGAAGATGGATCGTATTCTTTTGGCTATGAAGCTGGCGATGGTTCTTTCAAGGTAAGTCTCCTTTTCGAATGATTACAAATTATTTGAATGGTCGTCAGCAATTGTCGAGATTTTTACGATATTCATGAATGATTAACTGCCGTCCGTTTAATTGTCGAGATTTCAACAGTTTTCTTTTTTTTTTATTGTTTCATTTTGAATATTTAACGAGTTTGATGGAATGAAGAATTTTGTGAGAATCAGAGTCAGACTGTACGAAAGTGAGGATGAAATTTGTCAGGTCGAGACCCGCGACGTTTTAGGCAACATCAAGGGTACGTTCGGTTTCGTCGACGCGGACGGTGAAATAAAAAGGGTCTCATATTCGTCGTCGAACGGGACAGGATTTAAATCAACCACGGTATCGCCATTGCAGGAACAAATATCGGTGGTGCAGAGTATACCACCGCGAGTAAACAGAAGTTCGTCGACAACGAGAAAGCCGTCTATGGCTTACGCGACATCGACGGAATCATCATCAACGCGATCATCGGTGGTGCAGCCGATTCCGAGATTGCGTAAGACGACGACAACACCGTCAACGACGACGACGACAACGACGACGACCCAGTCGACCACGGACAATCCACGTCCGATATTTGGGCATTACATAAAATCCACTTCGAAGACCCGACCGCGGTTCGTGGTGAATGGACACCACAGAACGCCGGATACCGAAGAAGAAGTGAGCGAAGATTCGCAGATCACGAGACCGAGCGGCGAAGAAAAATCAGCGGGTTATCGTCGAATTCTGTTCGCGAAGCGCCCTATCGATCACAGTTTGCGACCGATCACCGAGGAATTTGAAGAGAAAGAGGAAGAGTCGAAAATCACAACGGGCAATAGTCTCAGACGCCAATTACCCGAAGAAACCACGAAATCCGAGACAACTTCTGAATCCGCGAACGACGATCATCCTGATGTGTACGGTGGATCGCTCTCAACGACTCGTCCACTCTTCACTACAAACGCGCCTCCCAGATTGATTCATCGATTGGCGAATCCCCGGCCGAAAACTCTTTATGTCAATCAGAACAATCTCGGACCAGCAAGATTCGACACCAAGTACGAGGGTCCGAAGGTTTACGAGGAAGAGTCTAAGGTGATGCAGGAAGAGCGCGAACCACCGCAGCAAATAACCATCAGATCACCGCAGCGGATGACCACCGAGAATCGCGAATACGTTCGTCAGCAGCAGACGACGGAACCGGTGTACGTGCGTCGACCGCCGGAACAATTCCTACGAGAATTATCTTCGGCCGGACTTCTGATCCAAGCGAACAACGACGATGAGGAAAGTGAATACAGAACGAGAATTCCAATCGGTAGGATTCTCTATCGTCCACCACCGAGCCAGCAACCTTTGTACTCGACCACGACCGATGCGAATGTCCATTACCTCACGGAAAACCCGATAAACGAACCCGAAGAAACTCCACGTGTTCCAGTAATGCAGAACTATGTGAGATCTCGAATTTTACATCGACCAGTCGCTTCCTACGTGGACCAAGAAGGTCATCGTTTGCCTCATCGTCCACTCCTAAGACCGGTGGCTCAACAGATGGATGAACGAGATTATTCCCCAGCTCCCATCGTAGCTTCTGACTATCCTTACAGATCAGGACAAATAGCTTTGCCTCCGGAACCACCCAATCCCATTGCACCTCCCCTGAGCAGACGTGACTTCCAATTACTGCTCAGGCGGTTGCTCGTCAGCCAATATGGAACCCACGCCCTGACCTATCCAAGAACCTACCTGGAAGATGCTCTTTTGGATCAGCAGCCTTATCCATCGTATCAACCAGCCTACCAAGCGCCAATGACTCGTCAGTCTCTTCCTTACGATCCCAACCAATTAGCTATGCAGTATGGCGAACGTGTCGCACTCCGAAGACCCGGATATACGCGCGTCCTTAACCCTATCTACCAAAATCAACCTTACGAAGAATACCCAGAAGGCCGATTCCCCAAACGCGTCTACCGTCAAAAATTCTACACCCAGGAGGTCAACGACGAAGCTGACGAAGTCCTGCCTGCCCACATCAGAGAAGCTCTCCTCCTGCGAATGATCCAGCTGGCAATAAACGCAGATCGACCCACCATGGCGACCATGGTCACCTCCACGACTCCATCCTCGATTTACCGGAAGACCGGACCAGTGCGAAGCGTTCAAATCGTCGAAGACGACGACGAGGACGATAAAGACAGCATCATGAAAAAAATGTAACCATCTCCGTTGTCAATCATAAAAATCACAGCATCTTTCTGATCCTGTGAAAAAATTACGATCGCTGTCGATCTCGCAGACACAAAAATCGTCCATCATCCAGCAGATTACTTCCTGGACGTATTTTTTCTCAAATTATATCCAAAATATTCAAACACTAAGAATTTTGTTACTATTTTTATTATTTATTGCAAAAATCAACCAAATACTTTGTTTTTAATCGTAAACGATGTGGAAGATCTGCCAGTATGACGTTTCAACGACTGTACGTGTTCCTCTGTAGACTCAGTCGCGAGATGACCAGTACAATTAAACCAAAAACGATATATATCTCGTAGCTTTTTAAGGACGACGATTTAAAACGAATCCACATGGAAATTACACTGCAAACGAAATTTTGTTGAAAAAGATGGATATTTTCATCGATACGTACGACTAAACGTTTTTTAATGATTAATCCCAAAAGTAGTGTCACTGCAGCAAAAAATAAGTTAGAAAGTCTTTTCGGAAGCAAATTTTAGTCGTTCCACTCGTAAATTTCGCTGACAATTCCGTTAGAAACCAAATATACTGCCAAAATAACGAAAATTTTGAAATTATAAAAAAATATTTATTTTACCGAATTCAACAAAATATTGACGATTTTTAACAAAATTTCGTTCCCAGTGTACACTATTATTTTAACACTTGTCTCCCGTTTTTCTGTAAATACGACATTATGTAAACTAGTGTAATATCTTATATGTATACGTGTGTCTTTTCGATACAAAAATAAAAAACGTAAGATCGAATGATAACAAAAGGTGTGAGAACCCATTTCATAAGGATCGTGAGGAATCGCTCGTGCTCTCTCGCCACCACTGGGGAACAATAATAACCAGCGGTTCGCTAATTAGCATCGCGAGCGAGCTCGTTGCAAAATGGAGGATACACTAACCACCTCCTCTGCGTCTTGCTCAAAAAACAAGGAGGCTATGTTGCACACATTAGAGTCTATTCTTGAGGGCGAAGATCATGAGATCTCGAACACCATTTTCCACGGATTACGGAATTCACTTTTACGTTTATTCCCGCCTCAACGGAATCGCTCTATTCTTTTTTTTTCCACGAAACGATCACGAGAAAAATTAATTATGCTAATAAACGCGCAGGGATCGTATTAAATCTTAGGGAATTGAAATAATGATGAAAAACGTTTCGATTTTATCGAGCGATTGGAATTCCGTTTATTTTATCAACCAAGATAATCGTCGTCGAATAGATCATTTGAATGATTTGCGATTGTGAAGAAATCAACGATTCTTGAAAAAAAAGCTATTTTTTTTGCCTTCGATTTTTTTAATTTAAATGTTCGGCATTTTTTTTTCGAAGCGCTGACGTAAAGTTGCGCGCAACTTCCGGGGTTTCTTTTCGATACACAATGCACCGGTTATTTTCTTGTTATTCACTTAATTTAGCAGAACTCTCGACGCGACGTCGTGTCGTGTTTCAGTCCGGCACGCAGACACTCTTTTCTTTCGCGCTCGTGGAAAGTTGTACAAAAGATAGTAATTACAACAATGTCTCAGCCCGCGTATTTCTCGTTGTGTCAGAAAAATCGTACGGGGACATATCATGCGTAAATAGGATAAATAAGGAAACACTCTTCGTGGCGAAAGTCGAGCTGCACGTGGGGAATTCCATGCAGAATTGTGAGCAGTATTGTTATTCTTTCATTTCGAAACAGGATGAAAATGAAAAGTGGTGAAAAAAGTTATGAAATAAATTTTTTATTCAAAATATAATGTTATTTTTATTTATTATTTTCATACGATCGTCGCAATGTTTCTGAATCTCAAACAAATTAATACTTTCGATCTGTGAACCTTAATCAGCAAAAGAAAATAGAAAAATATCCAGTTTTTTCTTTTTCATTCAACAATCCGAAACTGCTGAGACTTTCGAGTGGACCGACGACGATCGTGGCACTTCCTTAATACTCTCGACGTCCTCGTCGAGGACATAAGGATTGAAAGGCTCGGTTTGCACGCCTACGTCCTCGTAATCGAGTTCCAGACCATCCTGCTCGTAAATAACGTCGTGACTACGTGGTCTTGCCACTGACGGTATCCAGGGCTGTGGTACTCCTTTGCCCAGAGCAAGAAACACTGCTGCTGTGGTTAACAGCACGACCGAGGCGACCCCAAATACGAGACGCCAAGAGCCAGCGATCTTTAAAGATAAATTGTGAAAAAAAATGCTCCTCAAAACTGGAAATTGTTTACCGAGTGTAGTTTTGATTTAACAACAAATGTATTATTCGAAAATCGAATCGAATAAATCGAATTTTCAAAAAATCGAAATTCTTCGATGGCACGATGTGTTTTTTTTTTGCATGAAAAATTTTGCTCGCGTCGGCCCATGGAAAAGTGGCTTTTAGGGGGAAGAACGAGGGATGGAGTAAAAGTGAGTAATTTGATAATGAACGAAGTGGAAGAATTAGATGATATTAATGAGTGAGCTGCGAGGGAAATAGGAAGAGCAGGCGGGGGCCTTACTTACCGAGCCGTGAAGAGCTTGCGTGACAAAGTAGTTTGCCGCGAGTAAGCCGGCAGCTCCGAGTGTCGAGCAAAGAGCGCAAGCGGCTGCGGCACAAGCCGGTGATTCAGCGGGCGCGAGATCGGCTATTGCGGCTAATGCGCCAGCTGGTGCCGTTCCAGATACGAGAAGAGCGGCTATGCCGAGCCACGCTGCCCCGAGTGCTTGGCAGCCAGCGTAACCGGCCACGAAGAGAAGAGCAGCAGGTATAAAATGAGCTAAAACCGTTGATTAATTATCAGCTCAATGTAAATATCGTTTCTCAATTTTCGAAAATTACGATTTCTTGACATATTTCATTTTTACTCGCTTGATACTCGAAAATTCTCGAAAAATTGATAAATAAATAATTCGAAAACGTCCAATTACTAAAAAAACTGTAATTGCTTCGATTTTCTGTCAGTTGAAAATTGATCCGACGCTGGGAATGAAATTTTATTAAAAATCGTCGATATTTTGTTAAACACGGTAAACTAAATATTTCTTTATAATTTCAAAATTATCGTTATTTTGGCAGTAAATTCGGTTTCTCACGGAATTGTCAGCGAAATTTACGAGTGGAACGACTAAAATTTGCCTCCGAAGAGACTTTCTAAAATATTTTTTGCTACAATGACACTATTTTTCGGATTATCGAAGAAAAAACGTTTAGTCGAACGTATCAAATAAAATATCCATCTTTTGCAACACAATTTCGTTTTCAGTGCAACGTAGTTCACAAAAATCATATCGAGAGAAAATATAATTTCGTACCAGTGTAAACAACTAATTTTCTCGCCGTTGTCGTGGAAACTATTCCAGATTCTCGTACGTGATCAACGAGCAGTCCACAAGTCAATGCAGCCATAAAGTGACCAATGTGAGGCAACGTCGTCAGCACAGAATCCTGATCGAAATAAAAATCGCATAAAAAATCATTCGGAGACAAGAAAAAGTTGGCGTTTGTCAATAAATATGATTGAAAATCACTCACGTTTGCTGTCGAGAAACCATAAATGAGCTTGAGATATTTGGTCATACCGAGAGCGAGAGTAGCATCGCCCCATTGATTGCCCATCGTAGCTACAGCCGATGCCCATACCGGAACCGATCTCAACAACTTTCCCCATGGTATCACAGCCGCCTTGTACAAACGTCCAATCCCCGTTAATTATCGTTCGATTCACGCGATGTTTACAATTACAACCGGTATTTACCAACGTTTATCGTTGATGCTATATAATTTTTTTTTTCGTGTCTGTTCCTTAGAAAGTATGAGAATAATTTCGACATATTTACATTGGTATCGTGCTGATAGGATTTTGGCGAGTCCTTTACAAATCTCCCAAATGTAAAGTACCAGCAGAGGGCGAGAAGAACGAGACCATAACAGAGAGAATCTCTCCCAAAAGACCGTACCACTGCAGTTCCGATCCACCCAGTCAAACAGTAACCAACGCTCACAGCTTTATGAATCAAAATATTTCACGCCTGGTCAGAATCCTTGTCGTTGAGAAATTTTTTCATTAATCATTTGAGAAGCTGAACTTACCAGCGTAACAGCTAAAGTACCAGCTTCGGTGATTGCTTTTGAACCATGTCATGGCGAGCATATGAGCTGCTGGCATCGTCGCACCCTGCAAACATTATTCAACCACGATCATAATTTTGACATTGCGAAAAGTTCGAATATTGACGATTTAAGAAAATTCTTATTTTTTTCAACTCTTACTTGCCACACCCCTTCAGAATTACGAATTTGCCACCATGGGATAGATTTTTACTCCAGTAAGAAAAAATTGTTATAAAAAATGAACTACTGAATATTTCGACTTGAAAATTGTTGTAGAAAATAGTGGAAACTTTTTTAAAAAGATTGTTTACTTTATAGACCCAAAAATTAAATTCGAGTTCACTAAAAAAAATGCTGAAGGCAACAAAAATGTAAAAATGACTATTTTCTTTAATAGGCTTCGCGTAATTTGTACCCCAAGGTGACTGGTATAAGGGTTTATGGGGTTCCATTGTTTTTTAATCATTTTTAACGAGCTCACGGTGCATAATCCTTGGAAAAGTCGTAGAGCAACGTGCGATGGACCTCTCCAAGCTGCAGGGATGAGAAGCGATGCCAAACACGCGCTCAGGACTGCTCTCGAAAAAACCATCGATGGTCCTGATCTGCCCCAAACCAGACAACCTCCCAGAATTGGTCCAGCGACTTGACCCCACAAAAATGCTTCTCGCATAATCGATTCGGCACGCTCTTCTTGAGGCAACTGCCGCGAATGAACAGTTCGCTTACAATCAAATGATTAATATTCATTAACTCTTTCATGCAATTTGTTAAGTCCACTATTCGGTGTGTTTTGTGCAAATCAATAAACATTGGAAATATAATGAAAAATGTGTTAATTAATGCGAAGAAATTTATTATTTTTTGTCTATTAATTACGGTAATTAATTTTCCGAAATTTACCTCCAAAAGTATAACTTCAAAATCTTCAGTTCGATTTCGACTACTGATGTTGACGAGCATGTCACAATGCCACGAAGTATCAATGATCGCATGATTGTCTTCTTGATTGGCGAGCAATGCCACGGAAGAGCTTGTTTCGACGGCTCCGCAAAGGGCAAAACCAACGGCGACTAGTGAGGCTACGATATGACGAGCTCGTACAGCGGCTAAAATTGTTTTTTAACAAATAAATTTCCACAAGAAACTTGCAAGCTTTGATTTGCCAGAATTTGATTTAAAAAAATGTCGAAAAATTTCGTTTCGCTTTTACGGATTCTTTCCGGTTTAAAAATGAAATCAACATTCGTATGTTTCAACATGTGCCTACTATTACTGAATTCTCATCCTCTCATGAAACTTGAGCGAGCGCGGCAAATATTTGCTTACGTTCGCCTCGAAAAGCCAAGTATTTCCGAACCATTTTGTTATCACTCGACGCGAGTGCGCGACGATTTTATTTTATCAATTAACAAAGATTCGTGTCTCGACTTTATGACGTTGAATTCTAAACAGTAGCCCGCGCGTTGAAGAATAAACGATTGACATAATTGTACGTTTGGCTCAGAGCTTAGAAAAAAAATTCTGCAATATGCGTTTTTAATTACGACAAACTCGGCGATGTTATTTAATTAATGCAAGCGAAATGAAAGGCCGTGAGGGGAAAGAAAGTCTCGTGAAAATCGTAACATCGTCGCGTATCTCACTAATCACTGTCACTTCGTTAATTACTTCCCACTCGAAGGATGCATTTCCTTGTCGCGAGTTGAATTGACATTCGCAAATAATGACGCACTATCGCTTGACAAATGTTTTACGTCGTTGAGAAAAAATGATTTTTTTGTGCCTATATTTCGTTGCTGTTAATTAACTTTTCCAATCAACGAACCTTGCACTTCCTTAGCTGCTTGTTTGAACTGCACACTGCTCCGTTTTACAAGCTGAACGCTACCTTTTCTCACGAAGTCTGCCATTTTACAAAGCGCGAAAACAGCCGGTATTCTTTTGACATCCCTCCCTTATCACTATCTTACGATCTAGTCCAAAAATTTTTCCATCTCCCTTGCCATCTCGTTTCTACTTATCTCTCTCCCTCTCCATCTCCACATCTTTCTTTTATCTCTTCTATATCGAGTTACATTCGACTCTCTACTCTGCTCAACATACACTATCGTGAATAAATTATGGAGCTAACGGCCTCGACTTTGATTACACGAGTTTGGGCATTTCGAGCACACGTCAAGCTTCAATAAATTAAATCGTGAAACGTTATTTCTCCAACGATTAATTGTCAAAAAATGTTCCAAATTTTTTTGGATCTATTCCTTCGATCCTGCGCATTGATTTTCCTCCAGGATTGTCGTTCAGTTTCTGAAATCGAATGACTTCAGGTTTCGAAACCATTATTCCGAATGAAAGAATTTTGTCGACGATTTTTTTAAATTTACGCTTTGAAATTTGATAAAATTTACTTCTAACATTATTTGGCTTCAAGAAAAACCCAAATCTTTTCCAATTTTTTCACCACATGGTTAATGGATAATTGCGAGATTTCAATCGAACTTTTTATGCACGTGAACTTCAGTGTTCAATTATTCGAGCACTACGTTGTGGAAAAATCTTTAAAAATTTGTATCGTCCCTTATATTATTAAAGAATTTATTTACCAAATTTTATTAAATTCTTATCGTTTTGAAATTTGTTATGTTTTGAACATGGTTCAGCATGGCAACACTGCATCGTCGTGATCCAACCTCCTCAATTTACAATAAATTCGTCGCCATGAATAAATAAAATTCATGCATCATTATATACGTCTTGGACACAATGCAACGGTCGATTTTATTGAGCGAGTCATGAAATGATCGTGGGGTTCCCCTCGCTGTGATGGATAGCGTGGTTATTGTTGGAGTCGCAAATTTTATAATAGGATCATGCACAAGCGATTGTTCTTGGTGATCAGATTTTTTTTTCCATTGATTATGGAATTACAGCAGAATTTAAAAAATTTGTTTTTTATTTCAATTTTTTAATAACAAAATTCTTTCAACGAGATGAAATAAAGTTTTTGATTTTTGAACGCACCTCGCATTTCCAGGGCTGCATGCCTCAGTTGTACGCTACCACGCTTCAGACGCACGAGTGCTGCCATGTTGGTCAAACTACGAAATTCACCGATTCAGTCTCCATAAGGAAGTGTCTCGATACTTCCGGCACATATCGCACCGATTTTACACTTTCTCGGGAAAATAAATATACATCGATATTGAATGATCACTGTGATGTAACTCCCAGGAAAATACGAGACCTCTACCAACTGAATCAACCAGTGCGACTATCATACTGCTCATCCAAACGACGCCTTCACCACACACCAGTGAATGAACATGTTGGTTAACGAGTCTTGATACAATAAGTACCCATCCTGGGTCAGCCTTGAGCCATGCTTTGACGTTTACCTTGTCCTATTACTATATCATCTTTTATGATCGTAAACGTACGCCACATACATGACGTCTCCAAAAAGTAGAGCTCGACCCTACAATCGCTCCATTCTGTCATTTGAATACTCCGAATCCCATTATTATTCATGGTGTGGCTAGAAATCTCTTTTTCAATTATTGCTCAGTTTCAATTTCGAGAAAAAATTATACAATAAATTGGAAACTAATTTTTCACACAATATTTCGATTCCGAGTTTTCGTTCTCGCACTTTCTAACGCCCGATTCACAAAAATTCTGCGTTGCTTTTATTTCCATGTGCTGATCGTACTTTTATGAATGAATTCGGGGTATTTCTGATCGGAAACTTTAATACGGAAAATTTCACGATTTACGCTCGTCGTTTATTCGAGACAATGATTCTTTTTTATCGACAAGCGTTTCACGAATAATCTTTCTTACTGACATAAGGTAACCGTCGCTCTCTGTGAGCATGGGGAAATAATGATCTGCCGGTAACTGCTTCACTGTGCACGTTTGATTCGAGCTGATGGTCTTTGAATTTGAATGACAAGACGCACGAATAATTGTGCGTACTCTTTTGAGAATAATGTTTTGGTTTGAAAATTCTGAATGATTTTTTATGGTTGTCGCGAATTTTCGATCCTTTAGGATCGAGGGGTCGTCGCTATTACGTTTGTTCGTCGAAACAGACTCTGTGCTTTTTTCATTTTATGTAAAAATAAACCAAATTTTTTAATTCGCCGCTAAAAAAATTTGATCGACTGAAATAAATTTCTGCGCGATAAATTTCGCAGAACTCTTGATGGAAAGGAAAATGTTTCGTATTGCGCCAGCAGGTTGCGCGTCAGGTGGTTGTTTGGTTGAGTTTGCGAAGGGGCCTCACAGTGAGTTCTGTCCGCGTCCCCACTCGTAGCAGGGCCTCTCGTGTTTGCGGCGAGTCCCCGGCGTCGGTGTACGGAGTCGAGTTGCTATTGGTTAGTTCCCGGGCAGGTCAAACGGCGATACATCGGTTGCGGCGTTTGTCACATAAACCGAGCCACACGATTCCATCGCGAACGTGTCGAGATCTACGAAGAAAAATATTTCTCTTAACCGAAACGGCGCGCAAGCGGTCCTAAGAAAATCGATAAGTAAGCCAAAGTTTTCGATTCAGAATCGTCCTTCGGTTTATCACTTTTTCGCATTTGTTGTCGTGCATCAACCTCACCGCACAAAAGTTTGTTTCCCCTGGTCGCGTGTACGCGTGATCGTGCTCGGAGCAACGAAAAATCGGAATCATGATCCTTTTTGTTTTCGTTCCCCATGATCGATTCGCGATGAAATAAAAATCGACACGTTCGGTGCTAAAACTACGAAATACCATACATTTTTTCATCGTTTTTTTTGCGTGCAACGTTCTCTTTCGAAATATTTGGACGATGGCCAGTTCGAGCGAGTGTAACCGCGTATCGTGGTTTTGGCGCTTCGAGTATCGATGAGTGTGTCGAGAATTGGCGTGTGAGTGAAAGTGCTCGATCGATCGCAAGTGTCCGAGTGATAGTGAGTGAGTGAGTGTTGAAAAAAATCATTTTTTCTTGATTTTATTTAAACGTACGGTGGATGAAAGGATTTTCGAAGCGGTTGTCATTGCCCTGGAGGCCACGTGTCTAAGCCACAAGAGTTCGAAGGTAAGAAAATCACGTTTATTCTTCCTCGTTTATTCTCCGAAGACTCCAACGTCATTAAAAAATGTCTTTGCCATGGTTTTTTAAATCTCTTCAAGGAGCGAGCCAAGTCGGTTGCTAGAGTAGCTGAATAAGCATGTGTCTGTATACTATAAGACGAGAGTGTTTCTTGGTGGCCCTGAAGACATGCCTTGCCTCGAATAACATCGCGGAACGAGAGAAAAAGAGATGAAGAAAAAAATGTGAAATTTCGAGTGGGAAAGATGGGAACGTATGACAAAGAAATAGAGAAAAAGGAAGATGCGAGAGGAAGAAAAAATGTGAAGATTCAGAGGAAGAAAGATACTCACGAACAACAAAGAAACGAAGAGAGAGAGAGAGAGAGAGAGAGAGAGACAGAAAAGATAAAAATCCTTGTGCGAGGTTCAGGTCCTCTACTTTGGATCCTTCGGACTCTCTTCTTTAAGGTCAGTTTGAGGAGCCACGAAATAAAAAACAACCTTTCGGTGGTTTTAACCTCTGCGTCCGCTTTCCCATTCCCTTTCTCTCTCTCTCTCTCTCTCTCTCTCTCTTCCTCGCTGTCTCTTCTTTTCTCTTTCTCTCGTCCTGAAATCTCGAAGCCTCAGTGTGCGTCGAACCTTTTTCCCCTTCCTTGCGCATATACATACACGTTTGTGTAGCTCTCTCGTTCTTTTTCTATTCTTTCTCGCTTCCCCATCTCGGAATGCGAAGCTGCTCACATCGGGGGATCCCGAGCCCCGTCCATTCGGCATCGGCCCGCCAACGCGTTGAATAATACTGCTGATGCGAGGTTCAACAGGTACACGCGCAAATATGCAACATCCCAGAGACTGCAGCAAATTTTTCAAACGCGATTTCGTACGCGATCGTAAAAATCATTATCTCCATTATTTTTATCACACTTTCCTGCTTATTATTCGATCGTTCAGAAGTTTTCTGTTCAACTTTTAAAAACCGTGACTCGTTGCATTCTCGCGGCGTAAAAATCGCCGCAACGGAATTCATGCACGATCTTCAAGTTCGCATCGTTGGAATGCAACGAAAAGTCATTATTTTTTATAGCAGAGGACAAAATTTTGATACAGTATTTGTCAACAATCACGAGACAGTCTGCTTTTTCATTCGATAACTGAATTTACTGAAAAAATTGGAACAAGTGCCTTAATTATCAAAATAATGAATGAAAAATATTTTTTTTTCGTCGTATTCCAACGACGCAAACTTCAGTATCATATTCATATGCTCGAAAGTTCGTTTCATTAAAAAACGAGGTCTCAGTATTTTTTTCGAAATAATCAACCAATTTTTCACCTCGTGCCCGAAGAAGCAGCCTCCTGACCTTTGGAATGACGTTCGGACGGAGAAATCGGCAATCTCATCGGATGTGCAATATTTTCTCTTGCAGCGAATTTGCGCGAGGTGAATTAAAAAATGTGTGCAAACGATAAATAAACATATTTATAGCGATAAGTATATGTGTGCACGAGCGCGGCAGGCCTGAAAAATTTCTATCCTCGTTTCATAAATATCCCGCGCGAATATAACGAGTCGTTTCATTTCTTACGGATCGTCGCGTGTTGGCATTCCGTCAGGAAATTCACGTACCGATTTCACGAGACGATCCATTCTCTCTCGCGTCTCTGTCGCCGCATGTGTAAACGTACGATCTGTACGAAATCGTGGAAAAAAGCATATAAAATATTATATATGCACACGTGTGTGTGTGTTTGTATAACGAAGCATTAAATTGGAGCACGCAGGAAGTCGTTTGTCGAGAAATGTATGCCTCGTGACTGGGCGAGCTGCATGCTCTTTCGAACGCGAACCATTAAGGAACGTTTTCCTGATTACCCACAACGGAATCACCTCAGCTTTCCAAACAAATCCTCGTTCGTTAATTTTTTCGCTTCGCCTATTCGATCAAAAAGCTGCAAAGGAAACTCTTGGAAATCTGAAAGATCTATAAATTTCCAGTGTTGCTGAAGTTTGCATCTTTGGAATGCAACGAAATTCTGTGTTTCTTCTTGACCAGAATTCGTAATTATTATTAAATATTTGCTCTGGACAACAAAACGATCCTCCTTTGCCACCCAAAAACTCAATCGACACGAAAAATTGCCACAATTTTCAAAATTCAATGAATTATTAATACAGAAAATATTTTTCGCTGATTATCAACATTTCTTCGCTTCGCCTATTTTTGATGAAAAAGCTGCAGAGGAAACTTTGGACTTCGCAACCCAACGAAAAAAACTTTTTATTCATCGTTTGTTCAATTTTAAAAACCATTCAATTTTTCTGATCGATTTTGTTTTTAGATCCTAAAAAAATATCGTCTTGTTGCATTCCAACGATGCAACAACATCGTAATTTCTACAGGTTCAAATTTGTACGAAGAAGCGTTTGCAGATTCGTTTTCTTGCTAGTGAGACACCGTGTGGTCCAAGATGCGGATTCAAGACCAAGTTCGGTCGAGCTTGAGTCGAAATAATTGCTTCCCAGAAATGAAATTAATTGGCGAGCGATTTGTATCACGGCCAGACTTATCAACGTGAAAAAACATTTTCCATATCGTAGCTTAACGCCCCGAGCAACTAAATTCATCACTGCACTTCAAAGAGAAGCTCAAAATCACTCCAGAGAGTTGCACGTTGATGAGTGAATATCCAATTAATAGGATTGACGAACATATATAAAGCGGGGAGGAAAAAGTGTGGTTGTTTGGACGAGCGGCCAACCGCATGAATCCAATCAAACATACAAATTCATTCGGTGACGTTTCGTCGTGCGTTACTTTGATCAACTCGTCTCATGAATAATACCGGGAGCTCGATTCCAATGTTATTTCAGTTGATGAGTCAAATTTTACGAACGCCCGAGCAGAGGAAACAAAAGGCATACGAAATGATTTTGATTTCGCTGATTAAAACGATAAAATTTTCATCGTCATACAAACACAATCAAGAAGCATCGGTGACTCGGATCGATGCAGATAAACAAGCAAAAATACTCGATCGTACGAGTGGCACAAAATAAAAATGCTCAGAATCTTTTTCTCATACGTGATTATAAAACGATAAAGACGTTGACCGCGAGCCTCGAGTAATATTTCGTACTTGTGCAATAAGTTGCGCGAACATTGCAATCATGTAGTTTGGAAAATAAAGTAACGCCATGAAGACAAAGTGGAATCGTCTGTTGTTACAAGTTCATGCTCCAAGTACTTGGATCGTGAGGACGTCGGGAGAAAAGTAACGGTGTTGAGCTGCAACGAGTTTTTTTTCGCATCACATTCATGTGCAGCATTAGACGAAAGAATGAGCGAGCGATGGGGAAGGGGAAGGAGAGAGACAGCGAATGAGAAATAGTGCAAAGATCTCGAGAAACTCTGACATTTTACTCGCATCAACCGTGACTCGTATCCGTCCGTCTGCTGTTCTGATAGTTCTCACATAATGGAGCTCTCCGGCTCGCCTTCTGCTTCCATTCGAGTGGTCAAGTCAATCGAAGTAAAAACAAGTTTCTTCCGCGTAGAGATAGATCATGAAAATAATTCACATCTTCCTATACCCTCGATAAATCAATGGAGCCAAGAATTATTCTTCAAAGTATAATCATCATTAGAGTTCGATGAATTTCAATCGATGCAACTATTTCCATTAATTTATCGATCGTACCTTCGATTCCACGATCGTTTCTTAAAAATGAGAAATCTCTGTCAGATTTCCAACGATAATTCGAATCTGCTTTCTCTCCTGCCTCCCATATTTATGCATCTCGTTCAAAAGAGCGTATAAGCACCGACTACTTTATCTCAAGTATCAGATAATTACAGTGCTAATTAAATGAAAAACCTAAAAAGCATCATATCGAGTACAGAATGAAGAAAAAAATGTGCGTGGGTCCGTGTATGAGCTGCGAACGTCGTATACGTTTGTAAACTTTCTGGCACGCACATTGGCAATTTATGAGCCTACCGCTCGTTTGCCAGAGCAGGAAAACCTTAGTCCACACTCATCTGTTGTACCGTTCATAAAGCACGTTTTTTACCGTCTCCTCTCAATACACCAACATAACTCGCGGGGCTCCGCCATTACTCGACTTTGGTTAGCAGAAAAAAGGCGAGACTTATTCCCAGTCACGTAAAGACTCTATAGAACAGCAAAAAATCATTGCTGCGATCGTACACCGAGAAAAGAAATCTGTCGAGTCAACACACGGAGAATATGGTGGAATGAAATTTGATAAGTTCATAATCAGTTCATCGTGGTATTTGTTTCCAGTCAGCAAATTAAATGGCTGCGGAGTAATAAAATCTTTTCTATTTCCACGAACATGTTTTTCGGTCTTTCCCCCTATTTCGAAACATTTTTATCTCACGATGTAGAGCACTCTTTGTGTGGATTCGCGTATGAATGGGAAAAATCATATTTTAGTATTCACGACGACTTCCTTTTCGATTTCCGAATGAATGAACGTTTCGTAACGAGATCACGTTTTGCGTTTCAAGGTCCTTGGGCTTCCGATAACTGGCAAGAGATAAAATTCTGTCACGCTCGCAGAAATGAGGACTCGTTGCAAAAAGCAGGATTACAGATGAAAATATTCCAATCAGCAGTTTGTAGAAAATCGGGTGAATTCAAGTTTTCGATTCAAGGAAAGGGAGAGAGATGATTATTATTGAAATAATGCGTACGAACGTACGAACCGAATGCACAATTGCGCAAGACTTTGGTTCACCTGCTGCTGTAACCGTCACTCGAACGAGCGTGTATTTGTTCGAGGCTGTTGCGTTTCCCTGTTTGCTCGTTTAATAACAACGAGATGTGCAATGAGAAAACTAATCGACCTCCGCTTGGGTGTATTCGCAGTGTGGCAATGAATTGCGCTTTCCATGGACGCAGATGCAAGGCCATTACCGTGCAGCAAAAACGTAGTAAATCTAATTGCCAAGTATTTATTTTTCTCTCATTCGTATGGATATGTAATTGGGTTGTTGTTATGGAATTTATTGATCACTTCTTACAGGGTAGAAATGATAAACTTCAAGGGATGAGACTGATGAGGAAAACTAAAATGTTTTTTCTTTTTTTTTTCATTGTTTATTAATAAAAAAGAAAACAAGTTGACACACTTGATCGAATCTTGTAACATTTGAATTATAACGCAGTGTAAGTTTTTTTAATATCTCTAAATTGGGAATATTTAATTGAGGGGCTCAGTCATTAAATTTAATGATGGCTCGTGGAGATTTAATTATTCAGTTATCAATTTATAGCCGTTTTTGTATGAATATTGTTTCGAGCAACACGTGTTGACGTTTTGAATGAAAAAAAAAAACTAACAAATATGTCGAGGATTGGGCTCAGGGCCAAATCCTGACTTCGTCGCAATCGGCCTCGTCCTCGAGAGCCAATGGACAAAATTCGTCTTCGGTGACTCTCTCAAGTTTGCCAATGTCAGCCCGCGGCTTGAATGGCAATTGAGAGACTAAAATCCCTTCCGGTGACTGGTCTCGATTAGCGTCTTCCTCCTCGTCGTCAAATTCCATAAAATCATAATCCTTCCAACCCCCATGAATTTTTGCATCGCGGAAATCCTTCTCCGTGAAAAAAATCGTTTTGACTCGTTGCTTTTTTTTCTTCTCGTTGACCTCATTCGCCTCTTCGACTTTTGGTCGTAAAGAACTTTTTTTTCTCAATGACGATTTTTTCTTCTTCTTTTGCGTCAGCTGCTTCGACTCGGCGGTGATCGCTGCTGGATCATCGAGTTGCTGGCTCTTCGTGACCTTGGAGAGATCGGCCTCGGGGGTCGCCGTTTTGGGTGTCACGTTTTCTCCGCTGGCTTCCTTCGCTATTTCTGCTGCTTCGATCGATGCCGGCTGCAACGATTTTTCCTTCGCACTTGCGTCCTTCGTTGAAACCTCTTCTACGAGGTTTCTCCTCAAAGTTGCACCTTTTTTGTCAATGACCTCGCTTTCACCTGTTGACCGACTATCGCCGATCGTCGTTTCTCCCTTGGTCATCAGTGAAGATGCACTTCCGGTCACGGCATCATCACCTGCAGCCATATTTTCCATAATCGACCCGTCCATCGAACATCCTTCGTCGCCAAGGTCACCGAGCCTCTGGCAAGATTCTTGCTGACGATCGATCGAAAAAATCGGCGATTCTTTTTCCCCAGGCTCCTCGTCAACTTTATTTCCCACAATTTCTCTACCGAGTTTCTCTTCAGTTTCTACGTGTTCTCGCATCCTTGGATTTTTCTTGAATTCTTGCTGCAAGTATATGTCGAATTTCTCCTTAAAATACGTGTCGATCATTTTCCATACGTGGGTGCTGTACCAGGAGAGAATTCCCAGGAGGAAAACGCCCCGGAAAACGAGAATCAACATTTTTACGATCGATTCGAGCTGCTACGGAATTTAATCAATTAGACAGAATCGCTTCGTCCTTGATCGATTTTTAATTATCCAGAGAATGGGGCAAGGCAACGAAATTGTTTGGGTTCGTTAATTGATTATCGATTGAAATTTCCAGAGTATACTGCAGCAAAAATCAAAGTATCGAGTTCGGATTGCTGAGCAAATGAAAAAAAAAAGAAAAATGCTCAATCGATTGCTTTAAATCTCGAGGGTCTGCTACTTCGTGATTTTAACATTGAATTTTGAATAAGTATCGCGATGAAATACGCTGGATGCTGTGTTGTGATTAAATCACGATTGGTAAGAAGCAAGAATGTTTCTCGTCGATTTTCCTCCGGAAAATGTTCAGAACGATTGCATTAAACGGCAGCGTAGACATCGGGGCTGAAAGTAGCTTTAGTAATAACCCAGCAGCTTGTAGCACAGAGATCAACTTATCAGACCTCTCCAAGTTTCTTTCCTCGTTGAACTTCCTTTACAAGCTATTTCCTAAACGTTGTACTATTCCATTTTGTACCCAACGAGGAACAAGATGAGAGAAGGAAGAAGAAGAAGAGGAAGAGAAAATAGGAATGCTCGAGTTTGAAAGCTTCGATGTCTGATGGTGTTAAAGCAGCAAATCTCCGTGCTTTTCGCGTGTACGTCCGGAGGGTTGTAGGAGGAAAGGAATTTTCATGAAAAGGTGAAAGCCGTTATTCACAGTTTGCTCTTACCATCGATCCATCTATCCACTTTTTTCTTTTTCGTCCTTATCCTCCTTTTTTTGTTTTATCCTTTTTCGAGTCCCAGGAAATCGATACGTGTGTACAGCTCAAATACAAAGTCGACGTAACATCTCAAGAGAGAAAGAGAGAGAGAGAGAGAGAGACGAAAGTGTCGAGAGTCCGCCCACACTCGACGATGTGGATTCGATGGAACGAAAAATAATATTAGTTCGTGGTATTCTCGGCAACCCTTCGAGCACTTTTTGCCTCGGAGATTCGCATTGACTCTTAGTGCCTATCAATCAATACACATCCGGCTGGGGTGTCGTTCGTCCTTGATCAAAAATATCAAGGCTTGATTAATTTAACGACACGTGGAGTCACAATGCTATTAGCGCAACCATCCCCCGAGGATTAAAACACAATATTGCATGAGGTCGTTTTCCCCAACGACGTAGAAACCATTTTTCCCTTTCGCACTGTCTATTCATAGATTTTTCATCAGTCCATTGCACTGGGACTGCGAGCAATCCTTAAACACAAAAATTCAAGTTCCTCATCGCTGCCAGGACGTTTTATCACGTGTCCAGGATTAGCAGAATATTCCAAACGAGAAAGCAGGTGAAACTTGTCTCATTACAGTTTCGATCTTCCAGCCATTGGGTAGCCGCAGTGTAGAAGCTTCAAATTCACCAAACCATATCATTTCCTAGCCTCCCTTCACATCAGTAAACACCAAGCTTCTCACGATCGCACGAAGGTCCTTGTACTCGATTCCCTGATTACGAAATCTCGACGCCACACCTTCGCTCGTCTCATGTACACCGCATCGCATTAATCTACATATAAATGTACAGGTTGAGTCATTGAGCGTGCAACAATCACGAGGCTCGAAAAGGCAGTCCTTTTGTCGAGAAATTATCATTTAATGTCATCAACGAAATTCATCCTGCCAGCGATTCATCGATTATCATTCTTTTGAATAATTGATAAGGCGATCGTTAAATGCTTTCCTCGACAAATTCCTTCAGCTCGATTGAAGAGACTCACCCTGTATAGAAATACGTTGTTCGCTATGTCTCGGTATATATCGTCCAATCCTCCTATTCCTCTTCGCCGGTGATATAGTCCTTGAGTACATACAAAGCTTCTTGCATATTGGGCCAGGCCATCGTCACGAATACTAGGATAGCATTGGCAATTACGAACAGACGCATCATCTCAACGCCATCGGTTGATCTTAGCCATGTACCAAAGCCCTGATTAGAGCTGTCGTCGTCCAAAGGATCCTCCTTGGTCTTGTTGTCCTCTCCCTTATCATCCTTTTCGTTTTTGCCTCCTTTCCCAATTCCTTGCTGATCTTTATTCTCTTTTTCCGAACGGCTACGTTTTTTCATGATTCCCGCAATTTCATCTGAAAAGAGAGTCGACCTTTTTAGTCCGATTCCTTTTTAGAGTTTACACGAGATATCGCATTTTTTTCTACATTGGAAATGAAATTTTGTTAAAAATCGTTGACATTTTGTTGAATACGATGAACTAAATTTTTTTTGGTAATTTCGAAATTTTCGTTATTTTGACATTATATTTGGTTTCTAACGGAATCGTCTGCGAAATTTACGAGTGCAACGACAAAAATTTGCTTCCAAAGAGACTTTTTAAAATATTTCTCGCTGCAATGACACAATTTTTGAGATTATTCGAAAAAACGTTTAGTCGAACGTATCGAAGAAAATATTCATCTTTTTCAACAAAGTTTTATCTCCTGTGTATAGTTATAAACATCGCGGAGAGGTTTTTCGATTTCAACTGTCATTGTCGGTTAATATCAACGGATTTTCGAGTCCCGATCCTGGAGACGTCATTCGCCCGTGTGGTCAACCACAAGCGTGGAGACGGGACACGAGCCAGTGAAAAGGAGAGAACGTTATCAGCACCGGTACAGACTTGGCGTCAGGCACACCGCGTTCCTCTCTACTCTGCTGCCGGGTCATCTCGATCTTCTTGCTCCTCCCACAGGATCCTACGTTCGTTCTCCTCCGCCGTCCCTTTTCATATCCGAGTTGGCCCTAAAAGCCCAGCGTAACTCGGCCCAGTTACCAAAGTTTGCTTCTCTGCTTCACCCATTATTCCCTTTTGAACTCGCTGGTGCCGCTTGTAATGTTACGTCGTCGTTCAGCTTCCCCCAAACTTGATCTACTTCCTCTATTCACTTCCATATATATAAATAAATCGCACAATGACAAATAGAACGACTCGGTGCTCACAGATACAATTCAGACATTTTTCGAGTTACGTCTTTCTTCGTATCAACGTTTTTCCTTGTACATTATCCATTCGTTTCTCTGGCTAATGGAACTTTCCGCAGAGGCCTTTCGATCCTTCGAGAAAAAGCTTCTTTCTACTGGTGCAACTTCGTCATTGCTTTCCCACCAAGATATCAAACTGTCACGCGAGTTTTACTCGTGGAATTTCTATATACATCGTAAGACCGATCGTTCCCTTCCCTGACGTTTAGATGATGCTGAAGTTTGCATTGCTGGAATGCAACGAAATTCAGTTTTCTCTTGAGCATAACTCGTAATTATTATTCAATATTTGGTCTGGACAATGAAACGATCCTCCCTTGCTACCGAAAAACTTATTCGACAAGAAAAATTGCCTCAATTTTCAAAATTCAATAAATAATTAATAAATCAAATATTTTTCATTGAATATCAACGTTGCAAACTTCACCCTCAAGCTTAGTCTAGCGAGGAGGCAAATTTATTCGCTGAGTCAATTTTGAACAACCGCGTCGACGAATGAACAACCGCCGTGACGAGTTTTCGTGCGAAACTGGTTCCTTAACTGTCAGATATTTAGGAACTGAGCCGAATGATCGAAAAAACAAACTTTATCGGTAAATTATTTTACAATTTTATTGCTAGCTGTAATGCTTATCGAGCTTTGTAGAAACACTTTTGGAAAACTCTGTGTATAAATATTCATAAAATATACATACTTATGTAACAACGGTTGAAAGTGGCAGGAAAAGCTCTTGGGCACGATCTTTCGAACTCCCGCTGGTATTATTTTCACCAAGTTTTTTTTTCAATGTGGATCATTCCGGACTGCTCGCTGAGACGTCAAAGTTTCTCGCGAGGTTCGCAATGGCCTCGTAAGAGAAAAGTAAGGTTTATTACGTCCACTGTCTCGTACTATACTGATGACACTTTTGTCCCAGAAGGAGCCACCGGTGGAACTTGACGACTGGAACAACCAGTGTCTCTCGTACTTTTGTGTAAGGCTTCAACTACGCTTGGCATATCTCGTGGATATGCTTAAGCTCATTATCGACTCCGTAGCAATGCTGAAGGTTCTCAATGATTTCTTCGTCGTATCGTGGCTCCGTTTTTTATTTCACAAAGGGCAAACTAAATTTTTGAGCATATCTTGAGTCTGCTATTTTTTTAACACTTTGTCTGCAAACCTGGGTCATTCGTGTCCGCGGGCAAATACGACGGATCGGTCGAGTTATTGGATCAAAAATGGATGAAAAAAAATTATTTTCCTACAATTTTATCATTTGAATTCAAAGTTGAAGATTTCGAACAGTAACTTGCATTTTTTCTGAATTTTTGGAACGTAATAACAGGCTGACAGGTTTACAGATGCCAGGTGCGGAAAAAACGTTTACAGACGGACTGTTATATCACGTGTAGGATGTGGAATGATTTGAATTTGTTGGTCTTCATCATCAGATAGTTGCTTTGAATAGTTCACAAATAGTATTCTCGTGGTTAATCCTAAAACTGATTGGCGTTGGTGGAGTGCATGGCGAAGACATGTGGAGTCAATGAGACAGTTTAGTCAATGATAAACTCCATATTGTCCATCAATTCATTGATGGGAGACTGTTCCCATGAGATTGTGTGAACCAAAGCTCGATGCAGACAAAGAGAGAGAGAGAGAGAGAGAGAGAGAGAGAGAGGGCGACGTGCCAGCCAGTGCGATACAGGGAATGTGGAGACAATGATACAGTCTGGCTTACAGACCATTCATGAGGATGCCTCCGCTGCTGTAGACATCAGGCTCAGATGTGGCATTCTCCATTACAGCATAATATCTCTCTGATCCTTCGCGGACCAAAGGACCGTGGACTTACCGAATGTTCGGCAGTCCTGATAATATTGTACGATTTTCCTATCTCCTGTTTACAGACTGTGTCAAAGCGTCGTGCACCAATGATTCTAGAAATCAGTTCAACCATTGAAACAAATCAAAGAAACTTACTCTCAATTTGGAAAGTCGACAGTGCGTCCTCGTAGAATGTTTACTCGACCATAAAACGACAACGTGGAGGTTTGTCAAACGATCATTTCCGAAATCACAGAAGTATTTGCTCGACTTTGTTGACGAAAATTTTGGAAACTCGTTCAAAAGTAAACAAAATGCAAAAGCAATCGAAAGCTCCATGGCCACTAACCATCCAACATTTCTTTCCAAAAATCTGCGTCTACATTTTTGGCTATTTGTAAATGTGCACACTTATTGATAGAGCAACCATGCAAGAGAGGTTTCTTGGGATTCATGTGGATCATCCCACTTCGTGGAAGGAACCAGGAACTTGTCGGAGATTTCCGCTAATACGTTTTCTCGAGCTGAATGGAACGTATCTCTTGCACCGCGTCGTCTCTCGTTTCTAGGAGTCTCGTATGTGGGACACACACCAATATATATTTTCCACTCTCTACACCAGGTATATACGTATTAAATGTGTGTATATAGACTCGTTGCTTGTGGCTCTCGTCTCTGCAGGGAACGAGGGGACGGGGAAGGGATAGACGTCAGAATACCACTGAGGTTTATGGATTATCGATGTGTTTAGCAATTGTGACGAGCAGGTGTATGTAAGCAGCCAAAGGATAAAGTGTCCATATGTATCCGATCTATCTACATCGTATTTCATAGTTTGATGTCTGAATAAGGGAGCTTCACTTATATCATTTTTCATACGATTGAGTAATAAAGGCAAGAAACTGCGAACGATCTACCGTTGGAAAAAAGTAGGTTACCGCATCGATACTTCTTTAGAAATATACATTTTTCAAAAGTGTAAGAAAGTTTGATATTTTGAAAAACTGTGTGGAAATGCTCTGAACACTGGAAACATCATTTTGTTGGAGAATATTTTTTTGAATAATCCCAAAAATTGTGTCATTACAGCAAGAAATCTTGTAGAAAGTTCATTCGGAAGCAAATATTTGTCGTTCGAATCGTTAATATCGCTGACAATTTCGTTGGAAACCGAATCTGCTGGTAAAATAACGAAAATTTTTAAATTATTCAAAAATATTTAGTTTACCGTGCTCAACAAAATATCGACGATTTTTAACAAAATTTATTTCCAGTTCAAGTCAAATCATCAATGAGCCTTCGACTGTTTGTGAATTTCGCACTTTACTGCGTTTAATGGTCGACTTGGGAATCGACTTGGTTAGTTTTTGTCGCGTGAAAATAGTCTCGTCCTACGTATAAGTCGAGTAGGATTGTTGAAGAATTCAGCAGTAGCAAAGATTCTTCGTCGCAATGCAAAAAGCTTTACCAAGGCATTGAATAACGGAAGAGAAAAATTTAATTTCCTCTTGAGTGAGTATTGGAAAAAGATTTACTGAGGCATCATTCGTGGCGAACTACATCAGTTATATGAGAAGTTTTCCGGCAAGGGTGCGAGAAATTTCTTCCTTTCGAATCCCCGACCCTCTTATCTCGGAGGACTATCATTTTGAAATTACGTCGACAGGGGGAATTCAGATTGAAACTGGTTGTTTTTTCTTCCTTCGTCTTCCCTGTCACTTGGTCGGTTTCGTTGAAACTTTAGCTCCCATTGCCTCTCTCCATTCCCCAGCAAATGGTCGAGGAAATTTTAACATAAAAGCGAAGATTGCACCGCAGTGAATATATTTCAAGTTCCTTTTGATTTCGAAGCCCAACGCTCACCGATCAGATTAATTGATTTTAATTCCACTTTGACTTTTATTTCATTAAAAATAGTTTTCCACGGACTTTTATGATCGGTGGAAAAATTATTCGCTCATTTCGCGAGTGTCGTTGCAAGTGCAAGTCCTGGCACTTGTTAATTACTGTGTCCATTTTTTTTTTCGTTGTTCTTTTACAACCAGGTCCAGCCCCTCCATGTTGGACAGCGAAATTTCTCTCTAATGGTATCCCGGGGCAGGTGCAGTTTCCCTTAAAATTCTCTGCGCCGTCAACTTCTACGTATATATAAGTCTCCGAAACAAACTAGACCCTACTAAAGTGTCGTACAAAGTTTTGGATTAAAACTGTACAGCCTCAACGAGAGGAGAACACAAAACTTCTCTCTCTATATATACAAAACTTCATAAAACATATATATATATATATAATGCACGTATAGCTTGTAAATACATTGTATATGAAGTGGAACATGGTTCACATCCACTAGCGACCTCTCGCGGCGAATTAAGTGTCCCTACGTTGAGGGCTGGTTGTGGCTAACGATTTGAAAACATGCATATGTATGTTTTGTCCCTTCGAAAGCAGGAACACTGCTTCTTGGGCCAAATCAGTGAAAAAAAAAAAATAATAATAATTCAATATTGTCCACGTCTTTGTAGGCAATTCGAATTCGAATATTAACCGTTTTGTTCAGGGAAATTTGATAGAAAAATTGATAAAAATTGAAAAATTGGACGAGCGTCAAAAAAGTTGAAAATAATGTTGACTATTCGTTTTTCAAAATAGATGAAGTACAAATTCCGAGATCGTTACGACATTTTGAAATATTTGCTGATCTTCAGGCTCATTAGCGACACGCCTGTAGTGCGATTGACCAAAGAGGTTATTCTATTTGCGGATGAGTTATCGGGGTCGGGAATGCGGGACAAAATGGTGACAGTTTTAAAAAACGGGTTTTACAATTACGGTGAAAATGGTGTGAAGAAAAACTGGCTTGCAAATAGCATGCACGCCCTGCTGTTCTGCGTGCTGTTAATTCAAGCAGTTTATATTATTATGGGGATCCGAAATTTCATCTGATTGAAAAACTGAGAGAACAAAGGAGATACGACCATGCAAGAGATCAAAACGTTAATTTTCAAAAGCATCAATAGCAGAAAATTCAAGGCGAGATTTTGCTCGATCGTTATACTCACAAGATGTTTTCGCGTGTGAAAAAGATACAAAGTTCCATCACAAACTCCAGGCACTGTTTGCCCCTGTATGTATATCTATATGATGATTCGCTCGGTTATCCGTGAGATATCGCAAACAGTGCTCTGTGGAAAAAAAAAGAAGAAAATGTTTCCACGCTCCGTGTGCGAGGCGAAGAAAGAACTTTCACGAAGTTGCGATCATCAGGCACCTAGAGGGCACGTGAAACAATAAAAATGGAAAAGAGGTTCAGCGGAGCAACGTATTTGTTTTATTTATTCAATCGAAGCGAGGCTGATGAGAGTTTTTCAGTTTTCTCTTCCAACTTCATTAACCAGTACAATGACTTTTTATCATTATATCTTTTATGACTGTCACACCTGGTCGAGTATCGAGTGGCGGAATTGAATTTGCAATTATGTTCGGCAGATGAAATTACAGCTGGAACGCGTGGGCGAGTTTTATACGTGGCCCACGGACATTCGAAATTACCCTGTTTCATGGAAACGCAGGAACCTTGGCTCCAATAATCGACAGAATATGTGTCGCTCTCAAATATCGCGTTTTCGATGGCGCTATCGTTTGCAGATACTTCCACGCTTCTATCGCTTCTATAGACCGTCGAGTTCTCGCGTCACGTCAATATTTCGCTTTCTGAGTGCGATACCACGAATCCACAGTTGTCCCGGTCCATCGTGCAAATTTCATTCAATCATTGAGTCCCTCGGTTTGCACTGCAGTTTGCGCAACACAGGAAAGCACCGAGTCCAATTTGCTGTACTGACCATTCCGATTTTTTTTCCACGCCCTGCTGATGCTCAGCAAGAAATGCAAGAAAAATCCTCAGCCTCGCGCAAACCTAACTGCTCGCTCGAGAATTACTGCTCGACATTGTTGATGCTTCTTCCCAGTCCGGTCAGGCTTTCTTCGCTGCACCCTCTCACAACCCTTCGCCAGCTTATTCATGCATTTTTAACGGAACTCGTTATCCAATCGTACTCATGGAACCTACTGACGACTGCAAAATCTCTCAACTTTTTGGTAACACTGTTTTCTAGGAAATTTCATCTAGTTTAGAAAATTCACTGCGAATCTCCTGATTTCATTTGCCACTGAACTTTTTTCAGCGGATATTCCATTTGTGGAAATCCCATGCAGTCTAGTGAATTCTATGGGAATTGAATCCTTTGCAGTTTTTGGTGTTCGAGGAAGCTCGAGACCAAACATGGTTCTCAACAAATTCAATTCAAAGTTAAAGCACCCAAGCTATGAATTGACACTAAAGTTCGCAGCGTTGGGGTCCAACGAAAATTACTTTTTCTATTAATCGTTTGTTTTATTTCCAAAACCATGAAAATTTTCCAACGATTTTGTCTCTGGATCTAAAAAAAATAGCGTTTTGTTGTCCTGACTAAATATTGAATGAGAAACTGTTCATAAAGAAAAAAAAAAGAAATTTGATGCATTCCAACGATGCATCATCGTAACTGTATGAGTCTTTTTCGCAAAGGTATGGCTTTCGAACTCTTTGAGCCACTGCGCGACACCTAAATGAAAAAATCAAAAATCACAAGAATTTGTAGATACAAAAATTTGCAAGTGCAGCTGGAGGTTGAGTGTTCCGAGGAATGGTGCTCCAAGGATTGCTGGAATAGTCTTAACTTTTTTGTTCTCCGTTTGCATGAGGATAATAATGAACGAAATGTATATGATGATTGTCGCATGGAACTGAAAATGATTCAAATTTCTGTCCGGCGTATATACAGTTAAGTTCGGAAGGATTCCACCGCATTCCTGATCCCACCGGATCGATATTCCCAGAGGATAATATGCGGAAACAGGCATGTGCCGAGGGAAGCCTAAGCGCTGGGTGAACGCGTTGGTGACCCGATATAGAGCCGACATATTTGTCTACTTGTCGGTGAAACTCTGCCGTTCGTTCAATCTCGCGATTTATTGAGGAATTTGTAGAATAATCCAACTCGATACGAAAAATTTATGTTGCCCATGGATATGGGCTGCTGGATAAGAGAAAAACAAAAATTTGGACCGAGTGATTTTAATTAGTGATCATTAACAGCAATGACTCGGCAATTACCGCAATTCGGTCAGCACGCTTGGGCAGTTTTTTGTGCAGAAAACGATGACTAGTCGAGCAGATCTTGGCGGCTCAAGGTACGAGCTCGCCCCTGTACTACTTTTATTTCTTCTTCAACATTTTCTCGCTACTGTATAATAATACGCGTCTAGATGTTTGTACGACAGTGAGTGCCTAAGGCGATCCGATGCACGTCATCGCGTGTATATCGCGGAGTATCCGGAGCTTCATTCCTAAAGAGGATCTTTGTGCAGGGCACGGGTCTTGCGGTGAAGTCGCGTTCCTGCTCCGTCAACCCATTTTCCGACTGGAAGCAGCTCGAGAATTTTCCCGAACGACTTTGAATCCTGAGCTCTCGAGATGCTGCGCACAGTCTTCTTTTTGTCGTTGACAGTAGATTTCGAGATATCCTTAAGGGGTTTTATCTCGTTGTCAAAAAAACTGTTTATCGGAATTTGACATTTCTCTCGAATCATAAAATAATGGATAGAAATAATGACGAGAAGAAGATAAAATAATGCTTCAAGGTCACATGCCTGGAGTGCGGAACACAAGTCCTCTTTACTCGCTTATCCTCATCCTTAATAATAAGGGATGGCGTAATTTTGGTAACCCCTGCCCCAGTAATGTCACAAGAGCACGAGACCTTAAACCCTCCGAACGCGCACACGTTTACACACCCTTAATACACCTCACTGTATATGTACTTAATATAAACCTCTCATCGCCACTATCATCGCCAGTTCAAGGTGCGATACTCCCACGAAATTGCGAAGTAAAACATCCTTAATGAGATATTGCTGAGCTATATAACCGGCCGCTAACCATTCCTATAACACAAGAACGCTATATAGTTAAACCATTTGCGTCAGACACCATTGCCACGTCAAAAGTCTTTATTTATAGCCATAAACGCGTACTCGTGGCACATGAAACATTCCATTTTATAAATATACCTTCTCGATACTAATACGATTTATACGCGATTCGATGAATTCACCACTGGGAATGAAGTTATGTTAAAAATCGTCGATATTTTGTTGAATACGGTAAACTAAATATTTTTTAATAATTTCAAAATTTTCGTTATTTTGACAGTATATTTTGTTTCTAACGGAATTGTGAGCGAAATTTACGAGTGGAAGGACAAAAATTTGCTTCCGGAGAGACTTTCTTAAATATTTCTTGCTGCACTGACATATAATTTTTGGGATTATTTAAAAAAACGTTTACTCGAACATATCGAACGAAATATTCATCTTTTTCAACAAAGTTTTGTTTTCAGTGAAATAAATTCAATCACCAGCCATTTATCGCTAGCATTGACGCTCTTCTTTCGTTATTTCGACATGTCGAGCATTTTTTCTTTACTGTACAAAGAGGTTGGTCGCTTACGAAGTTTTGGAGTTTGCAAAAATAAAAATACGCATGTGCATTTTTCGACGCGGATGCAACGATCCGGATTTTATTGATTCTACATAATGATTTTTTTTTTTCATTTTTTTTTACTACTGGGACACTCTCATTAATGCGTTTGCGCGATCATTCCATGAAATCTTTACATTCGTTGTTCCTCAATGAGCTGCGACTACAACGAGAAGTTTGGACGTGCTGTTGGCTAACATTCGCACATTAACGACGCTCGTCGCTGAACCAAGGGTTTCTGGAGTATCGCATATGACAATCATACCGTCGGGTGAATTGAGCACAGCCACCAAATTTATTGTTCCAGCTGAAAAAACGTTTAGGCTTAGAACACACGAATGTGAAAACGATTTTTTAAAAAATATTCCAGCATTGCTTACAAGGCACAGTCAATGACAAACTTCCACCAGCGTCCTGATCTGTCGGGTTCGTCAGTTCCAACGATTCCACGTAAACAGTTTGGTCGGGCACTTCTTCTCCAATTACTAAATCGCCGATGAAACGATTGCTGCGGTTCCGGCTAACGAACCTCTTCTAAAGTTGTCGATCGTCCCGGAAAAAAATAAAATAAAAAGATAAAAACAGAAAACAAATAAATCGAGGATTTGAATAAAAATAATATGTCACCGCAAATATTTGCTGTTCCGATGTCGCAATGCTGGCTTTATTGAAATGGACACTTTTCTTGCCCATTTGTTCCAAGTTATAAGTCTGTGCGGCCGATGAGATGAGAATGAAATTAGCGAGAACGAGAAGCGTCGCGATAAGCGACATTGTTGATGAGCCAGTCATGATGCGGTTGTTGATGCACTGATGTTTTTCAGTTCACTTGATCCTTCTTCCGAATACGCCGTCCTTATAAATCCCTGAGCGCTACGTTATCGATAGATATCGATCCGAAGCTAAACGGTGTTGACGCATTCCCAAATTACCTCTTTGTGTAAAGACACCAGCCAAAAATGCTCTTTTCCTTTCATACTAACAATCGAATTGCCGATCTCAGAGAATTCGATTACAAGCTTTTATCTGCTAAATAAATACGTACATGGACTTTCCCTATTTCCATAACGACACAAATTCTACTTTATCCTCGTTACTGAACGTGCATTCCGATCTAATCGTTTTCCAATCGTGCCATTGAATTTTTCACTGTTTACACTCCGATGTTGACGTTAGATTTGAATTTCTAAGAATTATTGGAAAATCTATATATCTCCGATTTTTTATCGCTCGATCCAGTATAGACGTGGGAGCAATAAACGCTGCCAAGGTTTTATTCATCGATCTATTTCTGAATCAGTTTTCCCAGGAACGTCTTTTTATCGATCGTCGGTTTACCAGCTCACACGAGGCCAACGAGACTAGCGATCCATTTTTCTGTTGCTATTTTCTCATCTGCCACCGGTAAAACAGAATTATAGATCACAATCGCTTTCCCAATGAAAAAAGTGCTGGCACTCTATGGTTCGACGTGACGCAACTCGCTCGTCGTGCGATCTCATTATCTCGGCAGTATTTCCAACTTTTAATATTCTTTGTCAATATTGTTGATAGTAAAGTTTTTTTTTTCAAATCAATGTCGCTCAGCCTTTTGTTACGAAATCATTTCGTCGCACAGGAAACATCGATGAGTGTCCAGTTTTTATTTTCACCTTCTCGGCACTCTTCGGGCACTCCGAAGAGGATTTTTGGGAGCGGAACACGAAGAAACGTTTAGACAACAAAACCGATTTTTATTTTTTCAATTTGGTTAAGTAATCATTTTTATTTTTATCCTTTCATTTTGACTCAGTTTTTGACAAAGTAAAGTTTTTGAATACTTCGCAGAGTTGAGGATTATTTTGTATGCCAAGACCAAATCGCTGTTGATAACGAAGTCAATGCTGCTTAGTAGTGAGTCCCTGCGTAAACCGTGTAAGTTGCAACGGAGTATGGAAGCACACGAATGTTAACAACAGCTTCCGTCGAGCCTAAGGTATCGGGTGTTTCACATGCCACTAGATAGCTGCCTTCGTCGTTCAGGAGACTGAGGTAGTGGAAAGTTAGTCCTGCAATTTTATTTAATTGTAAAGTGAGCGAATGTGAGATTCCCGATAACTCTGGGATTTCAGATTTAATGCCAATCGTTATTTTTTAATAAAAAACGTCGTTCTCATTTTTCTCGGTCCAATGACTTGATAACTTAACGAGTAGTAGACTCGGCTTCAATTTACGATTTCGATCAACTCGTTTTTTTTTTTTTTATAGAGCTGTACAGAATAGTGCGATTTGGATCTGCNCTCGTTTTTTTTTTTTATAGAGCTGTACCGAATAGTGCGATTTGGATCTGCAGCAAATAAATCGAGAGCATTGCTTACCTTGCGCGTAAAATTTGATCTGTGCAGTTTTCACCTCAGAAGAGGGATTTTTGGCTGTGAACGACGCTTGAGATTGCGTTTCGCCATTACGACGATTTCCAACAGTCAGATCGCCGATGAAACGAGCATCAGCAAGCTTCTCCTTTTGTATTGTCTGTGGAAACTTTTAGTATTTTTACAAACCGTTCGATTTCCAAGATCGAATAATTCGTTTTTTTTTTTCAATTTCAACAAATTTTTTTTTGCTTTAAATAACGACATGGGGACTACCCTTTATGCAGTCTTCCGGCTTCTAAGGGTCACGAGACTTGACATAGTCTCATTCAATTCTGCTACCGTTGTTGCAGAACGGTATAACAAAAATTTGATGAAATTTGAAGGAAAAAAAATTAATCGACTGCTTATTAAGGTATCGTGACGACGCCATTAAAAGCATATTTAAGAAGAATTCATTTTCAATAAGAACGTTGAAAATTGCATCCATGGAATGCAACAAAATTCCTTTTTTTTCTGTGGCAAAGCTCAGAATTCAAATGCAGAATGTAATTGCGATGATAAAACGATCGCCTCGTGCGACCGGAGAAGTATACCGTCTCGAAAAATTTGGATGATTTTGAAAATGAAACAAATCTTTGATAAACAAAAAAATTTCGTTGCATTTCAACGCTGCGAATTCTCAGCTTCGTAATTCTTAACAATAAACAATTCAGTTTTTCAGTGTGGTCACTGTTGATACGAATTCACGCAATTACGAAAATATATTATTGAGCGTATAAGTACCGTTTCATGGTCTGCCGAGATGTCGACTTGGGTTATTATCAGAGACCCCTCCGCGTTGAACACTGTAAGTTGGGGCGATGGCTTAGCCCACGAAATAAGTACGAGGTTAGCGAGGACGAGAATCGTCGCGACTGAGAATGAGGTGCGAGCCATAATGCTGTTGTGACGGAATTGACACTGTCGAACTCCATAGTTTTGACGTATTTATAGCCCCCGATAACGAGCATATCAATGTTTTTGTTATCATTTCCAAGATTTTTCAAAACTACGAATTACTTATCTACGGTTATCGCAGAAACTTTGTATTTTCCAGAACGCTGTCAACTTCTAGGATTCAATTTCTATCCAAAATATAAAAATTCGGTATATTTTTGACCGTATCAATGTTGGATCAATGATAATAATTCCATGACCCAAACGATCATTTTACTGATTAACCAGGAATGTGATAAGAATTAGATTCCAACTTTTAGTTATCGTACCGACGAATTTGTGCGAGTTATTGTCCAGTTCCCGTTTTATTTCAAAACTCTGGGACCAAATGCAGCAGACAACGACAGCAGATCGATCCAGATATCGATGCGACAGCGAAAATTCGTTTTTGATGAGTTGCGAGCAGGAAAAAGTAAAACTAGATTTATTTTTAAGCAATTTCGAAAAAAGCAGATTCAATAATACTTTATTTCTAAAAATAACGTTATCCAAGGAATTGCTCAATTGGTCGAGTAAATATTTTGCGAATTATGATGAAATAAAATTAGAGGTTGTGCGTAGTGTTCGTCGATTAGCAAGAATCTTGTTAGTGGAGAATTGCTCAGTTATAGAGGCTAAAGTACAGAGTCTCGATGCCTCAGTGTGCTGCGACGAGCATCGTTAGGGTTGATTTGCTGTTTGGCAAAACTCGAATGTTGAATCCGCTTCTGGCAGTTCCAAGGCTGTGAGGCTCGTCGCAAGCTACTGCGTAACTTCCCGGTTCGTTCAGTACACTCATGTAATGTATAATCCCTGTTGGAAATACGCGATTCAACGTGAGCGAACTCTTTCGAGTATCTTTCGAGCATTTGCATAGCAGAGTTTGATGTTAAAAAATAAAAAAATAAAATAAAATAAAAATGTTATAGAAAATGTTGAACGTAGCCGGCACTATTGGCGAACAACTTGGATAAAAATGTATCCAAAAAAATATGTTGGGCCGTGATATAACTGTGTGTAATACTTACCATTCGTCACGCTGAGGCTGATCGCTGTGCTGTATACATCGTCAGTCGGATTTGATACTTCTACGGTACGTCGGAATATCGTTTCGTCTGCACGTCGTTCACCGACTACAAGATCACCGATGAAACGGGTCCCACGCTGCTCTTCGATCAATCTCGTCTATCCGTTTCAAAAGATCGAAAAAAAGAAATCCATTCGAAAACCTCTTCACTTTTGATCTCAATTTTTTTTCTCGTGCTTTTGAAAGATGAAATACTTTTTTTAAATTTATTTCTAATTCCAAAACTAGAATGCTCTGCTTTTCACAAGCGAAGACAGGCGATGGTGTCACTATTTTTTTTTGTGAATTGTTAGAAATGTCGGAACGATAGTTGATGGAAAAAAAATGACAATTTTCTTGATGATTGATTTTTTCGTTAAATTACGAAGAGATTGAGCGATCGACAAAAAACGCGTGCTCGTGTTGCGCGGAAGTTACGAACGACTTGTGAAAACGTTTGAATTCAAATACCAATTCGGTTTGGGGCAAAGCGTCATCCTGCGTGAAGAGTAGATTCTCGTTGTTGAGTTTTCTCACGTCGTAATCCCGTTGGGAATAAGAAAGGACGAGAAGAAAATTTACGAAGAGGAGAAATACAGTGAAAAAGGACGTTGACGTATAACGAGACATGATTCAGTTGTGAATTGTACGGATACTTCTGGATTGACTCAACGCTTGGGTCCGTCGTCTTTTATATGGTCCCAAAAGGCGCGAAAGCGATCTATATATACGCGTAGAAAAATGGGTGTGTGCTTGACACGATAAAAAACAAAAGATCGTAACTCACGTGAAATTTACAATAATGTAGCAAACGTACGTCCTTACGTGTGCCACGGTGAAAAAAATAGTAACATTACGTTTTTATGAGGGGGGGAAAAAAACCTCGGCCCTCCTCTGATACGGCTTATCTTCTTAAGTTTGAGCGGGTTCCCGCAAAAGTTGGCTTCTCCTTATTTTCCATCGTATCACCCCTATCCCGGAGAGTTCCGTCGTGACGCTCCATACGAGATCAGAATATAAAGAAGGTAACACGCTCTTTCGCAAACAAGCCAAACTCCCAACGCATTTGTACGTGGATCGCTCCCACACCCTGTGACACGAATACCAGCTCGCAAAATACAGCTATCAAACTAAAAACGTGAAAATGTTTTTGGGGTGTGCGTGATGCCCGTACGGGACCCCGTTCTATCAGGAAATTAGAGTTTTTATCTCTTCGTTTTAAAAATATTAATGTTTCTCTATCGGACTACAAATAACTCATTCAATTTTTCTTTTTTTTTCTTCAGTCGTTTTTCATTGTTATTACGACTTTGTATTGTTGAGATTTTATCATTTAAACTGTTTTTCCATGTACATTTCGTACAGCGAGGAAAATTGTGGAAAAGAACAATGTGCGGTTCTCCTCGAGAGATCCGGACGAATAGAATTCTTGAAAACCTTCACTCTGGAAAGGTCGCCATGTCCATATCTCGACTCGGATCCTGGCGAGCATATCCCGGAACATTTTCCAAATAGCCTGAGGGTTATCGGGCTACGATGCCACGAGCGTGGGAATTCTAGCTTGCCGAATACACTCCATTTTTCTCTCGCTCTCACTCGTCATTGTAAGAGACACTAAACATTTTTGCACAGTTGACCAATTTTCCTTCGAGAAGCTCAGTCCCGAGCGTTCGCATCGACGATAACATTTATTCCCTGGGAAGAATAGGCGAATTCCATCGGACATATTCTCGTTGATCGAATGATGAGAAAAATTCAGCGAACATTTCATTCGAAGAATTTTTTTTTTTTCGAAAATATTTCGTGCGAGTTCATATGTTGGGAAATATTTTCATTCTTCCAAGGGACGGACTTTCGCTTTATCTCACTTGCACCGAGACTGCCTCAAAACTTGGAATTAATAGGATTAAATTTCACTTTGTTAAGTTCGCACGTGCTATTCTATGTGAGTGTTCATTTTACTCTCGCTCTAGGCATTCGTACCCATTGTGCTTGTTTCTGCTTCAGATTATTCTGAATATATACGAATATATAGCTGTGTCGTTATTATACGGTGGATTCGGAAGCCACCAATGGAAATCCTCGCTGAATTATTCTCGATTCTCCCAATCTCTCGATTCCATGGGATTAGTCGCAATTTTTTTATTTCAAATTACTTTTGTCATATTTGTTTCAATGGGGCCTAGATAGAGGCATGAAAAGGTTCGCAAAATGAGCTTTTTGCTGGCACTGATAATTTACGAGCAGCAGCAAAATTCAAAGAAATTTATTCAATTTCGATAATAATGTTATTTCAAAAATTTGGTCATGGCTCTCTACGGTTCCATCAGTAGGTGCATGCACCATTAAAATAGGGGTAGCTCTGCTCCAAAAGATTGAGTTCAATGCTTGTGAAATAAAAAAATAAAAAAATCGCAGAATTGATTACCGCGGTGATTTTAATTAACGTGAAAAATAATTTGACGAATGCGTACACTCGTTATTTCGTATTTTTCCCAAATTGCATTTCGGCAATTTTGGCACGTGTGTGCGAAAGGTCCAACATCCAGAATACATTATTCAATTAAATTCGAGTGAAAATTTACATTACTGGGACACGAGAGTGGATACGAGTGTCAAAGTCATTTCGAATGTTGTCAAAAAGTCCCGGAACCTAATTAGTACCAAATTTTTCTCACTATTTTTAGAAAATATGAATTTATATTTTATTAGCAATTATTTTTTCTTCCGATTTTGGCAGTTTCAGTTGATAAAATTTTATGATTTCTTGTCCGGAAACTTAGCGAGCGATCTCTCACTCTGTAAACGCGTGTTTATATATTTTCATTGAAATTATATAAATAGGGGAGGAGCGATTGACATTTAGTAGAAAATTGAGGACAAACGAGTGACGTGCTTTAGGAAAAGGACACAGCTGGACCCCACATTCGGAGAAAGAGAGGGAGAGAGAGAGCGAGCGGTTTACTGGAGTCTGGTTTCGGTGTGCTGGGAGAAATGGCAAGATCGGGTATATAATAGAGCGGGGGCGCAACAGTTGCGTGGGTGGATGCGCATTTCATGGGGAGTGGATGCTGGAAGAGAGAAGAGGGAAGAGCCAGAATGAGAGAGAGAAAAAGAGAGAGTGAAACGGGAACAACTCACGGTTGCAGGGGGTGAGAGGAAGTGACGTAGTGAACGAAGGGGTGGCTGAACGCGAACGCGAGGAAACTACGTGCCTCAGTACCTTTCTCGCAGTGAAACGACACACGCGAGAGCGGGCGAGCATCCCTAAATTAATCTTATCTCTCACGCCGGTCGTTCTCCTCTCGTCATACCGGCTGTTACGAACCCGGCAAATTTCAAGTCTTCTTCACCGTCCTCGAACTTTTTTGTATTTCTTTTTTTTTTGTGGCACGATTTCGTGACTCGGTAACGAGAAAATTGTTCATTTTTTCTTTCTTATCATGTGTGATCCGTTTTCGAGTGACAATTGAATCTGCAGATGCAAATAAACCACGAGACGAACAATGAATTCTTGTGAGCTGTTACGGATAGAGAATTTTTTACAAAATTAGCTGCACTTTTTGTCCATTCATCGTTAATGTCAAAAGGTTTTTGTTATTTTTTTTTGTTTTTCATTTATGGACCCGATCAAGTGATTTATCATTTTTTCGTTATTTTTTCAAACAGATGTCGATTTTGTGCGATTATCAAATTGATAAAGAAATTTAGTTGCAGGAAAACGTTGAAAAAATTTTCTCAGTAATCGTAATGGTTCCATGGAAATCTGCTTTATGGATTTTTCAACGATTCGGGAGACTTAATTAGTTGTTATAGTTAAATTGAATGAAATGGAGAATTATTTAATCGAATCTGTTATTTTCAATTGTTTACCTATCACGTTTGTTCGGTCATTTGCACAGATTTACTAACAAGCAAAAATATTGCGTTTGTGAATCATCCGCTTCACTTAGTCGTGGAGAATTCGTGGATATTCGTTCATCTCTTTTCTGCTCTCTCGTTCAATTATTTTCTGTTTTTTGAAGCGTGTGATGGAATTTTTCGGATTGTACGACGGATATGGACAGTGAATACCTTTTCCGATTTCCTGTACAGACGAATGATTAAGAGGGGTAGCGAAATGTGGATCGATCAATTATTCGACCTATTTTTCCAACTTTTTTCTTCGTATGGCTATCGACATGTAGAATTTGCATATTATTTGCATTCGAGTGCATTCGATCATGAGAATGAAAAATCAATTTAGTCCTGCACATGTTTGATTCATTCGAACGAGTCTGTTATTTCAAAATGATTTTTCAATTGAAAAAATCTGCGTCCTTGTTAATTGCGAATTTAATTAAGCGTCGACCCAAAATCCAACACTTCCGGCTTTTTATCTCTCGATCGCAACGTGGAAAATTAAAACGATTTGGAAATTCACTCAATCAACCGTTTCGAGACGCGAATAATTCGCATTCTCAGCTCTTTGAAACGATCGCTGAGAATTGTGAAATATTTCTCTTTACCAGTTCTCGATATCTCATTACTTTTCCTCTTCGTTAGCGAGACTCCTCGAGAGCTTTGAAAGAAATTACTGGGAAAAACGTCAGGAAGTGAAAAAAAAGGTTCTATTGTATTTCGTTGGCAGTCATCAATTCCAGTTAATAAATTACCGTTCAACAGTCCTCGTTAAGAAAAGCTATCACATGTGTGATTGCTGTGCTTTTACGTGAGACATTTTCCTTGAGCCCTCAAACGTTATTCCTCGTTGAATTATCATTTCAATAATATTTCCTATTTTTCATCTAAATATTTCGAGCTGACAAATAAGTTTGTTGAAAATTGTTCCCACATCCACCAATTTTGGAATGACGCAATTGCATTTCCACACAAAATGTAAACTACTATTTTGTCGATTACTCATTTAATCACGTTTTCCTCGTGCTATTATTTTAATTACTCGGAAGCTGAAATTATAAAATGTTTAAAATTCGTCAGAATTGTGACGTGAGTAAGAATCGGACGGACATGTATGGGCACACAAGCAAAAACAGACCCTTAACGATACTCGCGAGACTCGCAACTAGACGCGTAATTAATTTAAAGAATTCATTAGCGAGTACGAGAGCGTGACGGGAATGCTCAGCCGTAAACGTTAACCACAACACACAACCCTTGCCGAAAGAAATTTGCGCAACTTTCAGTATATATGATTATTCCACATCAAGCTCTGGAACTTTTGCTCCGGCTTTGTACACGATAAACTATTGAATAAATAACATTCAAAAATGAATAAAGTAAATGTTAAAAATACTGGAAATGATTTAATAAATTGAATACCTCACATTAGTGGGGTAAACAAAATCAATGGAATTGATTCGATACCCAGACCCAACAAATGCTACAAATTCATGTGATTGTACGGAAGTAAATCGTAACTCTGAGAGAAAAGTGGAATTTTTTAGCGATTTTCATCATTAATTATTTCAATTTCTATCCTTTGAAATTCTCTCTGTATCAAAGGAAATCTTTCCACTGAATTTTCACATTCATTCCAGTCCGATTTTTATTGCTTCCTCATTTTTTTTTCGTGTGTCGACGTTTACAGAGCTGGATTTTGGAGGACGAATTCCCGATCGCTTTTCATGTAGAATCTAGGGATAAAAAAGCGAGTCCCTCATTCATACACGTTTTTATCGAGCTTTTTATTTTCCTGTCTGGATCTTTTTTTTCCGTGGCAAATATTGCGATCGACTATGTTCGAGATTCACCAGTGGTTTCCCACTCCCACCCCTTTCTCTCTTCTGCAAGGGTCTAGATATTGGGCTCTGACACAGTCCTAAGGGCATGTCGAACCATTCGCTTCACCATTCCATATTGGACATTCCATTCCAACCTTCGTCTGTACTTGATGATGGCAAATTTTATTTTTATACTATTAATGGATGAATCGCGATCGACACGAATCTCTTCACCATTTTATAAAATTGCAAACTTCGAGAAAAAGAAAATTAAAGTATTTTCTTTTTGTGAATTGGAATATTTCGGGAGGAAAAGACCATTTTCCATGGTAGAGTCAAAATCCATACCATTTCGATGGAAGAATTTAAGGCCAAGTTTTTGGACTCGTAGGAAACGAATGGTTGGTGTTTTTTTTATTGTTTTTTTTTTTTTAAGAATCAGTAGATATTACGAACAGGAAGTCACTGGGCGTTGAAGTGGCTGGTCAGAATTTCATGACACTCTCAAAAAGTTCTCGTCCTCGTTTTTTGCTGCAAGAATATGAGAAAAGTGAAAAAAAATGTGTCAAAAATCTGTAGAACGCTTCGCACATTCGTTGGGATGGAAATTTTTTCGGTCCACGATCAAACCGACAAATTGTTTACCTCTAAAATGTCAAAGAGCGCGAGCCATAGTCGCTCGCTAGCGTTTGGTTCGTGCACACCACTTTTGCACCCGGGAGTATTTTTCTCGTTGACCGCGTCCAAAGTTTCACGTTTGTTGCAACACTTGACGAGAGCTGAAAAAATGCCGACGCCTCTCTCTTCCCCTTTCTCATCGCTGGCTAAATCATTCCCTTTTTCTCTTTTTTCATAATTTTTTTTCCAAACGTTTCGCAACCCATTTTTCTCACTCGTTCCATCTTCTTTCCGGTTTCGTTGGTCATCGTTGTTGAAATTCCACATCGACAGGTTTGCTTCCGAAATAAATGAAATTATTACGCATTAAGGGTTCACGTATGAAATCAAAAATTAGCTTGAAACCGAAGTTTTCATCGTTAGAAATCAACGAAAAATATTTTTTTTTATTCATCTTTACAATTTTTGCTAGAAAATATTCCAGTCTCATTATCGTTGACAAACGCTGTATGAAAATTTTGCACTCTGCTATAAAAATGGATGAGTTTTCGTAACGATCCAACGACGCGAACTTCAGCAGCCTAAAATTTGTTTGATATCAGATTTTCTACAAGTATGAACAATGCGAAACGAAACGATAGAAACACTATCACCATCACAACTGGAATAACATTATCGGTATTGTGACAACGGGTTTAGTCAAACAGGAATGATGGATTCTGGTTGCCAGCTCAAATATTCTCGATATGTCGGAATCTCATCAATCTGCAGACAATTCAACGTGGAAATCTCTTAGTATGTACCCATCTGTCGTGTATCTCCTGATCGCACATATTCCAAGTACAGAGGTTCTCAGGATGATCAATATTCGAGCAGTTGCATCTGATCGTACATGCAAAGTTGGATTTTCGAGAGGGTGGTTTGTGTTTCAATGCTTTCGAAGGGAATGTTCTCGAGGCTTATCAGGGATCTCGGTTCGTTATTCCGCACAAACGGAAATTTTATATTTATTTTTCCTTGAATTATTCAACGGACAAACTGTACCAAATGCCAAAGGATTCGTACATCAAAAAGTTCATCTATTTACAGATTTTTGGGGCACATCGTCCTTTCTTCGAGGACTATATGAAAAACAACAATTTTCCAATGTCCTCGTCATCGTCAAAGATACTTTTGCAATTTCCTCCAATTCTCTCGATACATACAAACAAGCCCAGAGTATTCCAACACGAGGAAAGCCACTATTCTAGACTCGTCAGCTTATTGCTACGCACTGTACGTTTTCCCACCTTTTGTTTCATGGGTGGCTCCCTTTCCATCGACAGGCCACCCATTCAATGATTTGACGAGACCTTTCGGAGGGTATATAACAAAAGCCGGATAAAACGAGCGGGTCTGTGAGAAAGCGCAATGGACGCGAACACATGGCACGGTAAACGGAACCAGATAGTGTAGCGTAGTCGTATATATACCCACGAAGAATACTCAGCTAAATTCATGCCTGCAGACTGGATCGCCGTCTGACGGAAAAATAGAAGCAAACTATATACAGTGAGGGCGCGAGGATTTCGTTCAGGATCTTGCTGCGAGTGGCTTTCTGCTGTAAAAATAAAAAATAAACAAAATCGATATATAGAAAACGATCACATCAATTTTCAAGTTTTTATTTTTCATCGAATGTTTATAAAATTGCAGTTATTTGGATGAAGGGATGAAGCCTTCATTTTACAAATCAACGTTGTTTTCTCTCGATACTCGATATTATCACAAAAGAGCAAATTTCATCCGTTCAAAATCTGCAGAAGGCATGACATTCATTTAAGCACAAAATGATACCTGTGGAAAATAATGAAAAGAAGATTACAACCGTATCCAATGTATCCTTTTTTTTACATCGTGTTTGTTCTTCTCACGCTTGTTCTCGAGTTGTTTTGTTCGCATTCGTTCGACTCGTAAAAACCTACTCGGAAAACTCTCTTTTATCTTCGTTCATCTCCCGGGACATTATTATTTCTGTGCAAGCCAGCGGCAATGATTATTTCTCAGTCCTAAACCCTCCCCTCTTGTCACCGCACTTTTTGGTTGACGTAGTTTTCATCCAACGAGCGACCAATGGATGGAAGAAAAAGTTGAATCTCTCCGACAGTTTATATAAACTCCTTCGCCATTTTCAGCCACAAAAGCAATGACGGATGGGATAAATTTTCATCCTCTTCTCTCTCTCCTCTGATCAAATTTTCTCCACTAAGAGTTCCGAGTATTTCGATCACTCGGCCCTGCTTTAGTTTTCGTAATCACGGATCCGATAATCGAAAGATTGTTTTTAAACAATCACAACAACGATTGTCTTCCATTCCTCTCGAGCCATCAACTTCAATGCATTTTCGAAATAACAAAAAAATAAACAATGATAAAAAATACATTCATGGAAATCGGTCAAGAATTAAAAACACAAAGGGGAGAGTCGCTGTGATAAAAATGATGCATTATCACTGTTCTCTTCGATATAAGAGTGTACTGGTTCCAGCAGCTCTATTGAAGGGATTCCCTTTGTTCTCATTAATTCTGTTAGGCCTGCAAGTGGGCGAAGGGCTTGGCAAGATCATTATGATGCTGCAGAGTTCTATCTCAGAGAACTTTCATGCCACGTGCAATGCAATTTCGGTCCTAAAGCATTTTTATTTTTTTTCCAAGACATTTATTTAAAAATCAGGCCTCAGTGGACTTTTTCAGCCATCAGAAATAATGCTGGCTCCGTGCTAATGCATCTTTTATGTGCGTCGCGTATGAATAATTCACAAAGTGCTTGTGCTAATTAAAAAATTCAGTACATGTCAAGCGAAATGATACATTTTTCGTTTCGCATGATTTCATTATTTTCGTTGATTTTCCAACTTTAATCGTTCGCCGTGAGGACAAATATTTCAGGAATTTTTCATTTTCATTCATCTCGAGCAAACGAGCTCTTCAAAGAATTAAGGACGGAAATGACATTTTGCTGAAATATAATGAGACAAAAGATTGCACAGTTATTAAAGAAACTTCAGCGTGTAACGAACCCTCTAACTAAACGTATAGAAACGACACGAGACGGGAAACCCAACAGCATGAGATCTCGAGAAATAATACCTTCAAATATTGACGAAAAACAATGAAAAGTTGCTCCACTGGAACGAGACCGGATTCATTTAATAATTCCTGGAAAATGTATGAGGAAGTAATTAGTCCTGAGCCACCGAATTAAAAGCTGAATCATTGCGGAAATTGTAACTTTCCTAAGAAAACGAAAAGCTCTTTCTATTCTCGAAGAATAATAAATCTCAATGAGAATAAAAGAGATAAAATAATACTTTAGAAACTACCAGGCTCTTCAGTCTCTTGATATTTCCATAGAACATATATTAACCCGTTTCCGATCCCCGGAGGAATCCATAGAATCCAATTTCTTATCAATCACACCTGCTCAAGCAAGTCTCTCAAACAACGGAGCAGGAGCTTTTCTTGCCCAAGGGGATGTGAGAAATTCGGGCTTTCATCCTTCCCGTATAAAATTGATCTGCTCCAATATCATCTCCAGCCTGCGTCAATAAGATAACCAGAATGACCATTTTGAGCCAATGAAAATGCTTTTCCTACAAAATGATAAATTTTTATATTTACTGCTTGCACCATAAAACTCAATCTTTCGAATCATCAAGATTTTCGTCGTGATGTGTTCTTCGAAAAACTCTTTTCGATGGAGGAATTCTACTGAATGATTTTGTTTTTTTCTAACAGGATTCGATAAATTACAAAAAAATGTTTTATGGGATAAAAATATTGCAATTATTTTATTTTATTAAGAAACACAAATATACGTTTTCATAGTGGAATCAATGAAGTAATGAAATGAATAGTAACGACCGTAGATCGTCGAGACAATACGAGAAATTTCTAGTCGCTCTGCGCCGCAGTGGAGAGAAACGATGGAAATATCAAAGTTTCTTAGGCTATTTGTGAAAGTGAATGGAATTCATTCGTCCAGGGAGAAGTGAATAGTCGAAGCTGGAGAGTTAAAACCGCTCAACTTGATCCGTTGGGGTTGACCCGTTAACACCAGCGTGTCAGCGAATAACGAGAAACAGATCCATCCTTCCATTTACCCGAACACATTCATACACGTTGGTATTCCTCATACATGTGTTCTACAAGCGTTAAATATGCCACAGCCATATCAGGTTCTACGTCAGCAATGCCAATCTGCATCACGAGGTGCAGTCGTCTGGAGACTGAAATAATGTCAAGTGCGACTTGATGAAAGCCTAGCGATTTAACCGAGTTGTTTTATCTCGTTGTATGTGCTCCAGGAAAAAAAACTGCAGAATCAAATCGAGTTTTTATCGAGCAGTGAGGGAAATTTCGTATCTTGGCAATAATTACGAAACGAAAACACGAAACGATGAGAACAATTGATTGGAAATTAAGTTCAGGCAATGAGAAAAAACCCTCAGAGTTATTTTTCATAGCGTTCGATTTTTTATCAATGAAACGTAAACGAATAAGAAGAGATTCTCCCAAAGGCCATTGTCCTGTGGAGTTGTCAGTGTTTTTCGATCGCACTCTCGCTCGCCATTGGGATTTCTTCTCCTAGTCTCGTTTCCTTTCGTACTCCCGACGTTGTCATCGCTACAAAAGAACTTTCCTACCGTCGAGATATATCTCTAATCTTCGATCAATTGTTAACCGAAGAACCCTCGATTTTCTCAACAACCACCATACTCCATCCACCCCCCTTTTCTTTCTGGCCCTGACCGCTAGCCTTTTGTTGTTCTCTCGCAGATGACAAGTATTATCGTTCCCTCTTGCTCAAGCGGTTGAGAAAAAAGGTTGAGAAGGATCCCTGTGGTCGTGTAATTGTCCGAACGAGTCCGGATTACCAATGTAAAGGTCTCGTGGCTCGTCGACCTTGAGGGTTAAGGAAAAAGAGAAAAGAAATCGTTCATATTTATTGGCCATAGTATTTGAAGCATTTTTTTCAGAGTTTTTCGACACATCGATAATATTGACCCAGCAGAATATTACTGCTTCGAATTTTTCCAAAGAAAAGGATACACGAATACGACGTACTTTCGAATTTATGTCAATTTTGCTCTCGTGTTTCAATTTGCGTCAGCGGTATTGCTTGAGATTCACGGATTAACCAGAACCGATTACAATTCACTTTGGATTCATCAATTTACATCGTAAGTGAGAATGGGTGGTCATCCCCATACGTCATGGATGTAGGTTACCCCGAGCAGTACATTGAATCATGACAATTTTCACTCGATCCACCGCTGCTACGCTGTTGTTAATTCGATTACTTCGATTGGTACTCGGACGTGAAACTTTGCGCTTCGAATGCTAGCGTTTTAATACCGGTTCCCATTGACTTTCAAATTTTCCGTGTACCATGATCCTGTCATTCACTTTCACGCTGATACGCATGTACGAGTCTTTGTGAAAAGCGAACGTTTTTTTCCCCTCGAATCAACGACTCTGTTACCACATTTTTCACTATTCTCGGGACCCAAATCGATTCTGGAGCTCAACTCTGTGTTGCCAGGTGCTGCGACACCAGAGATACAGAGAATAAATCCTAAACTTCGCGATTTGTCAATATGGATCGTGTAAACGAACGATATGCAAGATCGATCACGAATTCAGTAATTAAAGAAAATATTTGTTGCACTTCCAATTTTTGTTCGATATTCGTGGAACCATTATCCAAAAAATCCAATAAACCATGCACTGGAATTTAAATTCATTTATTTTTAAATCCAGATCGCAGTGACGACACAATAAAAACTTCAGGTTGAATAGCCTCGCGAGTGTATTAACGATTCGAGTGTAATGGTGAGAAAAGTGTTTCCGGGGTCACGATGCAGCTAATGACCCTAAATTCGCTCCTCATGTTCGACCTCGTTTTTTTATTTTTTTTATTTCTCGTCGGGGTCTCCTGCTTGGTTTATTATCTCCCAGGAGTTCGGGGACACCCGATTGCACCTCACGAGATCATCAAATCGAGAGTACCAGCACGTGCGGATGCACCTCTCGACGATGTCTAAGGTAAACATTTAACGCAGAATAGAAAAATCAAAATAACAATAATCAACCGAATCGATGAAAAAAGATTATGCTCTTGAAAAATTCGACAAGTCAAGGCACAAACTTGTGCTTACAATTCAGAAACTGCTCACGCGTATGCACGCAATGTACAAAATGTATTTGCACTTTGAAGGAAGACGATGTTCACTTCCTCCTACTTCCCTTCGCTGTCAATTCCGTAGCAGCTTAACAGTTTCTTACTCCTCAATGTAGAGGCTATTCCAAGAGCAGTATCAACACCGTGTACATCTGCTAGTTCGAGAAACTTCGAATAAATATCAACTCAATTGGAATTCAATAAACTGCTACAATGAGATATCGAATCGAAGTAGCAAATTGGGTCAAATATGAAGTACCAAGCAGTGTCATCAAGTCGGAAACGCGTATAGCACGCTGCCGTCTTGACGCCGGACGCTCACTGCCTCTGAAAAATCTACAGAACGAACAGAGAAAAAATCGCTAAATAGATACGATGTTGAAGTTCGCATCGTTGGAATGCAACAAAAACTGATTATTTTTATAGCAAAGTACAAAATTTTCATACAATATTTGCAGCTGGATTCTTTGCCATTTGAAAATTGAATTTATATTTTTTTTAATGGGACCAGTGAATTAATTAACAGAATAATGAATGAAGAATTTATTTTGTGTTGAATAACAACGATGCAAACTTCAGGATCTTAAGAAGTTTTCTTATGGGCATTCCGGAAAATAGTAGATTTAAAAATAAAGCTTGAAAAGAAAAATTGAAATATCCTGTATAGTTGTTTAGAATCGAATGGACAGTGTCATGCAGTGTGACGCGAATGCTGAACATCACCATGACCGTGATATCCTGACGTCGTCGGTGTGAAAGCATTGACGTTTTTTTACCACTTTTGTAAGGCCGATGGTCCCTTTGAAGGTGGTGCACCCGAAATTGGTATTTGCACTTCTCGGAGCACGCTGTATTGGGAACCGTTGGCAAAAGCGCAGGGTTCCAGCACACAGAATCTATCGGTGCGTCTACTGCGCGTCAAGAGCTCTGGGGAAATGGCTTCGGCATATTTCTAACGTGCGACAGGAGAAAAATCGATATCTGTCGAAAACAGATCCTTTTGATATGGAAAAAATGGCCAACAGTTCACATTTTCATGGTTTTTCTCATTTTTTTTCTTCATTAATCGGATTCCGAATTAAGCAGACAAAATGGCTTTCTCTTCGTCTCCCCCTCACTCGTCAAGGAAACCTTTTGATCTTCGGCTCACAGAGATTCGATAATTCCGACGTCTAATCGGCTTCTTGCCAACTCAATGACCCTCTGCTAGTCCCGTTCCCTTTGCTTGCCTAATATCACCATTTGACAAACTGACTTCTTCGAGAACAGCCATGAAAGGGAATCAATTCCAAGAATATTCTCTGGCATAGACGTTTGTGTCAATTGTGGATAATGGGCTCGATATTGGCGTGGCTGACCACGAGAATTATCGGAAGTTAATCTCGACCGGCGTCACGGAGTAGTGGACACGGTACACACGGATTCGATCCGCGGTCCACCGGATCTTGCAAGCTCATGGTTCTCAATAATAGGAAATTGAAGCTTTGCTGTAGAAATATGTCGCTCCATGCACCACGAAATATAATTGCTTCAGAAAGGCTAAAGTTCGAGTCACTTCAACTTGACTATTTAAAATTGATCGATTGTCATCAACAACAATGAAAAAAAACAGTAATTACAAGGAAACCAGAAAAATTGATTTAATAAAAATAAAACAATAGGAAAACACGTTTTTTTCGTGATATTCACGATCTTCAATGACATTCCCATGGTCCATGTGCGTCAGACTAAATATGTGTATGTGCATGCTGAGGTGCGAATGGAAAATAGATTCTGGAGTCAATTGGACGGGTATTGGATGTGTGATAACTACATTAGAGGCATCACCGAAGCGCCCGATCAAACCGAATGGAGTGCAGACCATCATCACCAGATTGAAAGCATATAGAAGCAAATATGAGACTCGTTGAGATCGTGAACCGGAGAACCGTCCTCCTGCGACCATGCAACACAATTCAATTCCACTTGGAAGTGATTTATCGAGGCTGGTCGTCGCAAGAGATTCGTGACTTTTGCCTCCTCTCGCACACTACTCGCCAAACTTCTCAACCTGTATAGTTATACGTGTGGGTGACATGAACTCAACGCTACAAAGAAGTCCAATGAATCTTACGATACAAATCGTTGGAGGTGACGTTAATATTTGGGAAAAAAAAAATTGGACGTCTTTCCGGGTTCAAAGCAATTTTGTGACTTGCTGATGCACAAGTTACTTGGACTTTGTATTTTCACAAATTTGTTAACTTTTATTTCTCAATTGTTAAAAATAATAATGAGCATCCTGAGATAACGATTCGATCGCTGTCGTGGCAGAAAACTCAGAGGAATTCGTGTCCATCAAGCGGAAGCGTGGAAATGAGTTGCACTTGGGTATTGTGTGAAACCTCCCGATGTCTGCTGATTGTTTCCCTCGACGATATATACCGCAAGCTCGGCTGATCGAACGCTTATCATGGATGAGTGTGAAAATTGGAATTACGAACACGAGAGAATTGAGAAGTAATTTGAACGTGCAGTGGCACATAGAAAATATAATTTATCAGCATCCATCGATCCTTTTTGTTGGAAACCATTGTGGCACTTGTGTCAAGGTCGAACCAAATAACAGTCTCCGAGGATGAAAATTGTAATTTAATTCTCATCACGTGCTTCAACGACCATTAATTAAAACATTCATTCCACTCTGAATTGTTATTGTAAGACGATGTTTTTTCTGTCATTCGCAGGATGCAAACGGAGGCGGTTGGCAGCTCCGAGCTCGCCGTCGTGGCAGGGGATGTTCTTGCCCTAAGGGGTGCGGGTCTCGCAGCTCCAGAGACCTGGGCTCTTCTATGTCAGGCGGCCCAGGCCCTCCAAGATCTTTTCCTATCCAGTAAGTTACAAAAATTTATTTTTTTCTATTTTTAATCGACAGTAGAAAATTCTCAAAGTTCATCTACGAACATCAACTAGGTCCTTCCAAATCGAGCTACTCTTTTATTGATCATTCCTTCGTCGTTCCCTGATTTTCTTACTCATAAACTTGCCAGTCTTGAACTTAAATGTTCTTCAAACTCAAGTTCCCTCGCGTCGAAACGAATGTCAAGATGTCGTGCGACAAATAAGTTCAAAGTTGTTTGCAGCCTTTAGACGATACGCGAGAACTTGTGATCAGCTTATATAGTTCGTGGCATATATCTGCGGGTGGAGGTTACTAAAGAGCAACGTGACTCGCTGGGGACCAAGAAAAAGTCTTGTATCTTGACACCTGGACGGAATCGAGTCTATAAATCTCTCATTTCAAGATTCTCATGAATCGTGCCAGAGATTGCTTCACAAGAGGCTCCAGAGTCACCCCGATGGACCATTGCTGAGATATTTATTTAACAACGATGCCTGGGCGTCAAGAAGCAATCGTGTGTAATATTTTCTTCAGCGTCAGAGCGAAAAATGGCCAAAGACTCCTCAGATTTTTCCACGTTAACAAAGACTTTTCGACACAATGTGTACGTGTCTGTGTGTGCCTTACGTGTACTTAATCGTTACTCCATACATTTCACCTCCCAACCGATAATTCGTTTAGCACCACAGCACACATACGACGGATGCTTGTGCCAAACGGCAATAATGTCGTCCTGGCAAACTTTACCCTCTGCTAGTTGACTTTGGGATGAGGGTGGAGAGAATTGGGTCGACGTGACCTATAGACGTGACATTTGATTCCAGCAAGTCCGAGAATAACTATCATCTAAATTGAAATCTTAAGGTAGTGGATATATAGTTGTTGGAATTTATAAGAAGAAGACTGAATCGTTGATCTACGAATCGGTGGATCTGCCAATGATGAGAATTCAATTTTTTTTTAAATTGATGGTTTATCTCACGATATCCTCAGTCCTTGAGGTCTGACGTCATTAAGTCATTTTGGATGATTTACGTGACGCCGTAGCTCGATAATAGTCATTGATACGTCGCCTGCTCAGATTCCCTAACACGTCACTGCAAATCGCTTCGGAGCCTCAGGACTTGCGCTTGTTTAGATTTACGTGAGCGATTGTACAACAGAGCTGAACGCAGAGAGTGGGTCCTGCGTAGTAATATGTGCACGGAGACTATTTTTACACGAAAAATTCACCACGTGATGCGTAAATTGTAATTTCTTCAGTCAATTTTTTTCTGTGTATTTTTTTCTCACCACGAATTTTCAACAAGTTCAAATAATTAAATTTTCATGCAATTTTCCATGGAAAAAATCTTCAATATCGCGTTTTCGAATATTTTTTTCTGCGTCTTGATATCGAATCGACAGAATCACCAGAAGTTTATTGATCTATTGCTCAATCGTCATAAGCATATTGAAAAACGGAAAATCGATAGCTCAAAAAAAAAGATTTTCTATAAGGAATTTTATGGAAAAATTGCAGGCAATAAAACTCTTTATCGGACATTTGACAGGACGAGGGTTGAGAAAAATTAAACGGAAGATTGTCTGCTCCGACGTATTCTGTGCAGTTTCATTATGACTTTGCATTCCAATAGCAGACTTGGTATGAGAAATTAATTTTTCTCTTTATTCATGTTTTACGCGAACCAATAATAATTCGAAAAAGTAACTGCGGTTGGAAATTTCTTCGTTCACTAGCGATAAACAAATGAATTTGATGTCGTAGTCACAAATATCGATTTGTGACTCTACAAACTGTGAAAAGAGAAAACTTACTCACGTCAGACACTGATGTGTGGGTATAAGTTTGTGTGCAAGGGAAACTTTGTGTTACCATAAATTTCAAAGTTCCGGAGACTAAGGCACTAGATACTATTGATTTGTTTCTCTCCTTATAGTCCCTTGCTCGGTCCAGACTTTGTATTGTGGGTGTCGAAGTGATCCTACCGCAAATCCTTCCAATACTTTTCCCAACCGTGCATGGGACATTCCGAATTAAATTGTCTAGGCCGACATTTTTTTCGATCACTTTTTTTAAATTCATGATTAATTTTCTACCGCGCCATTTTGAATTAGTATTTGTCCTGCTCAAAGTCTTCTATTTTCCTAAAAATGTTTCATGTTGAAATTTAAAAAAAAATACATCTGTGGTCCAGGTTCGCATCGATGAGCAGACGCGGGTCGACAAAAATCGGAAAAGAAATCGTTCAGCGACAATCAATGACAATTGACTATTATGTGAATCAGAGCTTCACAGTCACCATGAGATTAGTCGGAATGAAATTATTAAAAATGAAATTTGGATCTTGATTTCCATAATTTGAGTTGCCCATAGATGTTTACGCTTCACCGTAGTTTTTTGGACTTCTCACATTTGTGTCAGGGTGTCTTTTTACCGAAAATCACAATTTAACGCCTCATAGACTTTCAGATCTCTTTCAGCGTTGGGGGCGAATTATTGGCCAATTTCTATTTGTTGGTATTTTGAAACGCACTCTGCCCGAATATTTTTCTGTAAAATAAATTTTCTCCAACAAATTAACGAATTAATTGAAAAATCGGAGAAATTAGGTTGGTGCTTCATTATGCAGTTTACTTGACGATTATTTAATAAGAAAAAAAAACGCTTTCGATGTTGAATAAATGTCGAAAACAGGATCCTGCCCACGTGGATGGCTTCGCACCGGACGTCAGACTTATTTCTGTAAAAAATTCGGGACGCAGATCATCGCCAGTTCGAATGCCTCGAAGCCGAAAGGGAAAAAACGTTTAGGGAACTTTTTTTCATGGCTGAGTCCAGCTGAGCTAATGCCCCTCTATATTCATCATCCTCTTCACCGTCGAAGGATGGCTCCATTTGCTCTGTCCTGGATTTCACAATCTAAATCACACGCTTGTCAATGAAGCCGTCGTTCTTAAGGGCTGTTTGATCGATGGTATACATTAGCGTGCTACTAATTGATGGCTATCGAAGTTCGAGGGCGAGAAAGAGCTTTTACTTCTTACGTCCATGATCAGTGGTGTCCTGATGCATGAAACGATAAATTCCTGGCGACCGAGTCGTTCGGAATTCATGAGAATGTTCAACGAGATAAATAAAATAATTTTTTCCAGTAAAAAAAAAAAAAATCTCAGTTAATTGCTACAAATATTTTAAAGAATCTCGATTTCTTCATCGTTCTGCAGAATATTTTCGATTTGAAACAAATTTTTGGAACATTTAGCGCACATTGAACTGGCAATAGAAAAAAATAAGTGCAGCCAATGCTTTTCCCGATCCATCTATTTTTCGTGTCAAATGGACAAGGTGTTGTGTGTACAATAGGGCGTAGGAACTTGCGTGATTTTTGATGTGTCACGAATCTGTAAAAGCCTCGCCTCGGAGGAGATAGATCGATGTGTATTTATATTGGTCGGCTGGGACATGGTTCCAATCGCTGTAATTGCGATGTCTCGTCCCTTCGATCTCTCGAGCTATCGGAAGTCAGACCGGCTCGCTTTTCTGGGGATTGGGGAGTGTAATGACTCGGGGGAGACGGATCCAGAGCGAAAGGGAAGAAAAGATGAGCGGCGGGGGAGGGAGACATAGAGAAAAGACAGGAACGTCGGAAAGGAAGGAAAAGATGGTGACGAACAAGACAAAATAAGAAAGAAAAAAAAACGATGGGAAAGGGACAGAAATCCGGAGTCGGAGAATGACGCAACTGAGTGGGTGAGAGTGAGGGTAATCCTGATGTTCAAATCCAGCAAAGTCCCTTGACACTGCTTGTCCTTCGATTGCGCTCAATTGATGACTTTGCTGCTAACGATTCGAGGCTATTATTGGGATATTCTATTCAAAGGATCACACGCAAGCGTGACTTACCACTAAAACAACCTATTCAACTCCATCGTGTTGCAATTTCCTGGAACAATTAACTAACCCAGATGTACAGACGCGTTCAACAGCGTTGTTGAATTTGTTATTCTATCGAATTACACTGGATCGATTTGTCCCTCTAGCACGTCTACGTGATATTCGTAATCTATGCTGGCATCGAGTCTCGAGAGTTTCTCATTGCTTGGAAATTACGTTGTGAATCGATTTTCGGTTATGATTTTCCTGTGAAATTTCCACGTCGATTTATTTTCAAAAGTTCCTCATTCACTGCATACAATTCATCAGAGTCATCGATTAAAATATTCAAATTTTTCATGATCAGCTTTCATGATCTGTCCGAGGATCGTGTGGAGTTTTGCAAAAAATAATCATTTGCGCTCATTTTTCTGTTTACAAATTGAGCAGAGAGCCTGATTACTCGGAAGACTTATATTCTTGCAATTTCTGTAACACGATACTGGCAACTCGGGGATTACCTGTCATGTATAATGGCAGGAAATACAGGTGAATTATGAGTTCCAGCGTTTCAGCATCCCTCTTCAATGTCAGAACGAAGAGGTGTAATAGGAATGCTCACAATGCCAAGTATTTGGCCCTTGTGTGGGAATAGTGTACGAGCCACGCAACCCCTCGACATCTCAGGCGTTCTCTGGAGCATGTCCTAAAGATCTTCTCGTCCTCCACATCCTGGAGAATATTTGTTAATCAAGAGTCGACACTAAACAGTGTAACACTGAGTGTTGGCGGTTTTGTAATCGATCCCTTGAAAAATCCTCATAATGAAGAACGAGTGTTGAAATTAATTATTTAGCATTAGTAGAAAATGTTTAATAAATATTCAAATGTTTACTGGAAATTACAGAAATGCGTTGTTGCGAAGTTGCAACGTTGAATTATACGAATTCTGTCTTGGGTGTTTCTCACTCGAGGCGCGTTTCTCTCTTATTTCATTAAGTGTTTGCATGCGAATGATAAAGTGCAGAGGAATTCGTGTAGTCGAAATATTCACCACTCGATGAAACTTCAGCCAGGATTTTCAACATCTGAAGCGAGTAAACGGGAGAATCGGAAAATTCTCGTTTCAGTGAATCGAGGGAAGTGCACGTCTGTGGCTTGTCTGACCAAAGCCGGATTTTTCCACTTGCTGGCTCGGTATGTACGAGTTCTCACACGCTAGGGGAGTTTTCGAGCGTACCCTCGTGCGCGGATTTCCGTAACGCCATTTTCTCGTAATATTTCAGTCTCCTCAATCCCTCCTCGTAAAAAATACTTAAAAAAACCGATACAACAATAAATACGAACTCGTAGACTTCTATCGAAATCTTTGTAAAGCATGCAGTTTTTAACGACCCCCAAGGCAGCTTCATCGTCAGCTTAGGGGCATTTACGCATTCAAATATTTTCTTTTGAATGTCTCTTTGAAAATGATGCGAATGTGAAAAAGAGAGCCAAGCCATTTCCGTCGTCCTGACGATCCTTTATTTTACTTTTCCTTATTATGATATTTTTTTTTTTTGCATCCGCGATGTAAGAACGCTTGGAGAGTTTTGTTACGAAGCTCCCATTCGACAACGACGATAGTCGTCATGGTGACGTTATAAACGAGGCCACTTCTGTTAGAACCAGAATTGACGTAGAGCTTTTTCCAACTTTTCTCCGCTCCGGCGTGTTGCCTGGCTCGGTTTAAACTGTACGTTGTTTTCGTGGAACCGTTGACAAATAAAACACGTGGATCAATTTAACCAGCGATGGTTAAAGCGATGGAAAGAGAGAGATAGATTGAAGCCGAGATTGTAGGTAACCATCCCCGTAGTACTTGTAGCAGCGGAGTCCAAAAAAGAGTCGTACAATATTAGAACTCACTCTGTCTCTCTCCCTCTCGCTCTTTATGGCACTACGACGAAGCGAAACGTAATAGAGTTGTGTCGTTTCCTGCGTGTGTATATACGACGTACTCACCCTTTCGAGCTTCCATGCCAACCCCTATTTCCTCTGCTCATACTTTACTCTTCTCTCGCTCTCCCTTTTCCACTCTATATATTTACGAGAAAGCAGTAGCACATTTGAAACAACCCACTCGAGATTCTCTAAGCGTTGCTTTAATTTTTTTATACTTTAAAGTTACTAAAAAAAAAAACAAACAATGTTCCGTTTGCCTTCATTGTTTACGAGCCTCCCCCGTTTACCACGTAGACGCCCTACGCGTAGAAATTAATGACTCGTTATTTTTTCACCTTCCAGAGAAATTACATCTTGGCGTGTATTTAATTTATTGTCCCTAACGATCGTTTCATTCGACATTATCACTTGCATACCTACTCCGATTCTGCTTTGCCCTCATATGAGGATCCTTCTGAAGAGCATTTCGGTAGTTCACGTATCTATGAACAGACCTAAGGCCATGGCGGTATGGACCATCGAGATCAAGGAGTCGCATGATGTGTGGTGACATGTCAAACACGAGAGAAAGGGAAAGAGACACACTGAGATGAAAACTATGAGAGGTGGTAATCCCAACATATGAAGTTGACTTAGGTCCTTTCTATATGCACATACGGATATGTGAGGAATTCCTATGTGTGGAATAAAGCGACAAGCGACATAGTACGAATAATACTAAAGCGGTTGGCAAGCGACCTCACATAGCTAAACCCTCGAGGTTTATATTCAATTCTATGGTAGTTTCAACTTCTGGTATGCGAACTCGAGAAGATCAGAGGGGGCAGACAGAGAGATGTCAAAATTAAACTGTGGTTACTCGGGTTTTCAATGTTTTACGTTGCCGAGTTGCTTTTTCATGCGAGTCCAGAAATTTTAGGAGTTTTTTCTCATTGAACTTAATTCTCTGACTCGGGAATATATAAAAAAATAATTGGTTGCGAATTGCGACAATTACGTGTGAACGGTTCATGTCATAATTAACGTTCCTCGGTACACACTATTTTCATGCTCAATCCCGTGCGAGCTCCGATTAACAACTCCATTCTCTCGGTTTTTTTTCTCGCAAAACGTTCAAACATTTTTTTCGCGATATGCGGGCAAACCCGAATGAAAATACAAAAGCCACGCGACTGGCCTGCTAGAATTTAATTACATCGTTTCTCTTCCACCAAAATTCATTTCAAGCTCGCCCCTCAACCTCGAAATTGTGAAAGTACCGAAAAAAATTTAATTAAAAAATGCTTCGAATTCGTGACTTTGATAAACTTGGAAACTCATCGATTTTTTTCATCGTTTCCAAAAGTTATATTTTTCCAATTTCAATAATCTGTTGCGATCTATTTTCTCGAACTATTCTGCACCATTTTTTTTATCCCAATGAAAATTCTACGTGGCGAGGAGCTAGCATAACGAAAAATTGATTTTGCTTCGCGTGATTAATTGAAAAATCATTTCCACGACCACGCAGTGACCTCCAAATATTTTCCTTGCCCAACCACCCTCCCATCGTTACGAGTCATTTTTCCGATTCTTCATTGCATATTCCAATCGTTTATTTACATTTAAAACAATCGCCCGGTTCCAAAAAAAAAAAAACTATTGAAAAACCAAACTTTTTTTACCCTTTAAATTTTGGTCACGAACTTCTCATTGCATATCGTAAGTACATGTTTGTGTAACCTGTTATCCACCTGCTTCGATTCTATTGTTTTGCTAACGTAGTTTGTACCTATATACTTGCATATAGAGAGATCGAGAAGTTGAGGGTAAAACTACTTGACTTTACGAAACTGCTGTATACCCTACAAAGTACATAATACTGTACAACCCGCAGTCTCTCTCGAGCGTTGTGATATATCTCGTTTCATAGCTGATTTACATACTGACTCCAAGGGAGATGAAACGTTTGGCAAAGCAGGAGAATCGAGCAGCCTCGTTCGAGATATCTATGGGGTGACAAATTTTAGATTAATCATTACATCCAGTTTTTTCATGATGAATAAAAATCATTGTCAGACATTTATTTATTTTCTAGAAAATGCAAAAATTATTTATCTCGACTCATAGTGTTTCGAAGGTCGAACAAAAATTCCTCTAATGAAAACGTGAACCCTGACTGTTCCTTTGCACACCCTGTACACGGGGGAAGCACGTAGTGCAAATTCAGAAGCTTTGGATATTGGGGATGCAGCAGTTAAACTTTCACTTCGATATTCCAATTTCGTGCAGTTTCTCGTTAGAATGAATACGAACCGAGGATTCCACTTACAATGCGTGTATGTTAAATGTGTGGATAATGTATCACTATAATAATTAACTATCCAACTCTCCCTGATGTTGGTGTTTGATCAAATTGCTAATCTTTGAAGTTTCTTATTCAGTCTCGCCCACGAATAGAGCCAGAGACATAATTTCAAAGGATAAGGAATAACAAGTTGGAAGGAGCTTTTTACGCTCGTGCAGAGATCGCAACACGAGAACTGTTTCTTTTTTTCTATGTAAATGAAAGCGTGAGGGAAACTAACAGAAGTAAAAGGCGAGTCATTAGCTTCCTTTCTCCCTGTCTTTACGTAAGTTTCGACGTTCCTAATTCGATCAAATCAGGCTCAACTCTAAAGTTTTTATCACTGCTAGTTTTTCTTGCAAAAATAAGTGTTTCTTCTGGCTGCGATGAAGCACAAAGTGAAAAATAAATATCGGTCGTTACATTCTGTAGAATTTGTGATTACATCAACAACACTTTATCGCTTTTTTCATTTAACACTCAACAAAATTATAATTTTCGACTTGTGAACATTTTTCATTAGTGCATAGAATGGTGCCAATAAATTTTGACGAAACTCGATGAGGATTGCATGTTATTGGTAAGTCTCAAGATTTCGAGACGTAGCTGAAAGTTTTTACCACTTTTCTTTCAAGTGGAGATACTCGAGTTTCAACTACCCCAGTAAAGATTTAATTAAGATTCGTCTCTACCAGCAGATGAAGCAGTAGTTTAGATAATCGAAATTCTGGATCTATAATTAAAGTAAAAGGACGTCAAAGGTCAGAGGATCTATGGTAAACGAATTGCATTTATACGTGTAAATGTATTTATGTATGAGATGCTAATGCATTCGTGTAAAAACATGAATTTTAAAAAAAGTATCAGCAGGAGGCCTGTCACGTGCTTATACACTGCGAAACGACGGTTCTGGAAAAATCGCTTAGTTTAAAATTACTCCTGCGGGGAAACGTGTTAGCAAAAAAATTCGAGGATAGAGAAAAATTTGCCATTTTTATCAACTTTTTCATCGGTATTCGTTTGATGGGAATGCGACAACCCGATGCCGAGATATCTATCATTCCAAAATTAACATCGCTTATTTCGGGCTACTGTATATATACTGCACGTATATTCAAACAGAGTTCGCAGCATATATCAAAGGTGAAGAGTGTGACGTTTTGTATTCGGAGTAGTGAACGACGCTGAGCTTTTTGCATCGCTCGCTTTCTCCACTCTCCGTTCCTTCCTCATCTTTTTTCCTTCTTTCTTACTCTCCTTTTCGGGTGAATCCTCATTTTTTTTTCATTCCTCTCCTTCCTCTTTCACACTTTTTTCACTTTTCTCTCTCGTTTTGCCTTTTTCATACCTTTCTTCCAATTTCAACCCCCTGCTCGCCTCCTTTCAGTCTTCCTCCTCCTCCTCTCTCTCTCTCGCTCTCTCCTCCTTCGTCGTCAGGCTTTTACCCACACAGATTTTTTCTCCTTCCTGCCCTTCTTTTTTTCTTTATTTCTCGCTTTACATCGCGAATTTGTTTTTTGCTTTTATGCCTGTTGTGAACTCGGTACAATTCTCGGAGTCGAGGCACGTCACGAGAGTGCACTCCTGCTGTTTCTCGGCAAGGAAAAGCCCACAGTCTCTTATGCCGCAGGGAATAATGTGCACCAGCAACCACACGTTGCTTTGCTCATTATTTGGCTCTGCAACAAGACACATTCATATCCGCATGTGTATGTACGAGAACACGCAAGGAAGGATGAACATGTTTTTGTCCTATTCATCATTGAGAACGACATGAAAATGAGACTCATCTACGCATCGTCGTACATTATATATAAAAAGGCATATTTTCTAGTCATCTGACACGGATGAGCTTGTCTGCCCACATGCAAATCCATAAAATGGCTTCCACGCAACAAAACAAAGAAAAATTGATTACTAATTTTTAAATTGACCTTTAAAAACTTCTCCCTGTTTCCCCTCAATAATTGTTACATCGATGAATGCATAATTATTTCATTATGTAATCCATTCATTAGAGATAATTATTAATTAATCATTTGTACAGATTTACATGCGAGTGAGTTACGAAAATCAGAAATCGTCCAATTCGAAAATTTCACCAACTGATGATAACTTTTTGCATACTGCAACGATGGTAATCCTCATTTTTATACAGTACACTCAACAGTACGTAATCATTATGGGAGGTATATAAAACGCCGTTCAAACTCTTGTCACTTGCAGGGCTCCGGTAGATATTTTACGTGCCGATAAAGTTATTGGCACTTTGCCACGTGAGGTAGCGCTTTTATAGAGACTGTGAAAACGTCAGAGGGTACTCGGATTTCTCAACTTTTTATACTTCCGTTTTTCTCTTATCCTCATCTCCCCATCCTCTTCGTTTTGTCGTTCGGTCTCAAAATATTCGAAAAATGCATCGAGAATTTCAAAATATACTTTACAAATTTTATTTCATTTTTCAAACTTCCATCCTCATTTTATCACAATCGTGCAGCATTTTGTTTTATCATTTAATTAACGAAGATTCATTGCGGTCGAATTTTTCGATTATTTGAGCGACTCCATAACCAAACATAGTCACGATTTGTTTTTTTTTACACATAATTGATTGGCCAATTTTCTTTTTGCTGTAGTCATATTTCAAGGGAGAATATACTTGAAATCTGGAGGAGATCTTAATCACGTGTCCGAGAGCTTAAGATTACACACTTCAGCTCAACCTCTGATTTTCCAAAGTAATAGCCGGTTAGCGAAGGGCTATAATTGAGACTTTACATCACTAGTTACGGAACGTTTGTATGCATGAACGGTTTTATTTATTATCGTGAATTTTTCACCGAGCCCGAGTAACGATATTTATGATTTTTTTTTGTATACCCGGTCTTGTAGGACATTTATTTTGCAGGAAGAGGTGAAATATTTACAGCAGAAATTTCATGGAAATGTTTTTTTTTTTGATTCTGTAATGAAAAAAATCGCTGAACTCCCACAACGTTTAAAATGATGAATGAATTCTCGTTCGTTGCAAATAACGAGATAAATGCTTGACTCATTTGAGTAAAGTTTGGCAAATGATCCAACACGAAATTAAAAAAATCCTGAACGCAGGAAAAAGTCTGTTGGAACGTACGAAGGAATTTATGCAAATTCCTAGGATATATTCGTGGAGAAAAATTGCATGGTCTTGTTCTAATTACAAGCTGTTCAAACATCTTTCACCGGAAGGCCCATTGTCCCGAAGGAAATGGTCGATTTTTTCTCTGTTACCTGATGAAAAAATGCCGCACTCGGATCTGAGTTATAGAGCGAAGTCGAGTCGTCGTTACGTAGATATTAGCGCACATCTAAAAATCTCATCGGTCTAACGAGCTGCCACTCATTTAGCCGGGAAGACACGCCGCCGCACGACTGCTTTCTGTAACGCCTGCAAGAACGCTGACGCTTTTGTCACTTTTTTACACCCACAACCTAATGAATACTTACGACCCGACCTTTTCTCCGGCGGACGAAAATTTAATCGCAGACTCCGCGGCCTTACGTACGTGCGACTCTTAGTTATCTTTTATGCTTGTAGAAATAAATATACGTTTCAACCCTTATTCCGTATTCTTCAGTCTCAACCTTCTCTCGTCGCCTGGTAATTACTCCTTTCTAAGGTATTACCCTCTTCAACAAGGTATTTGTCTCGCTCGGACAAACCCTTCATCTTCATTGCAGACCTTAATTAGCCTCAATCTAATGAATCGCGTATATATCCATGACGCAATAATAAACTATTTAACAAATGAATTCTGTCGCTGCTAAATTCAAACGAAGCAGAAACTCAAAAAAACTAGATTTAGTATCCCACGGAGCGTCCACCTCGCCCGAGGCTTCTCAGCTTTGGAGAATATTCGATAAAAGCCGCAGGTCGACTCGTATCGAATGAATATTCAAATAAATAAATGAAAATTATCGATCGATGGCTATTAATAAATCCGATCCGACGACGAGAATGAATTAAATCGTTTTCTCGTTTTTTTTTCTTCTTTTTATATCGAGAGTATTTATTTTTACAAAAATGTGAATTTTTCGGGGGAAAATGTAGAGAAATTCTTGGGGAATAAATGTGGTACATTTGAGGGAATATTTTTATATTTAAAAGCTCCGTGATGAGAGCTTTTGAGAAGAACGAATGGCGAGTGTTTTGAATGTATATAGCATAGGAGGGAATCACAGGACGTATGAAGGATGAAATGTTGATGTAACAAATCCAGGGTCACCCACTCGAACGACACATATGTAAACAATGCACTCACGGACTATCCATCAATTTTCACGTCTCCATGCTCACACATCTACATAATAATCTTGCTACTGCATATTCAGGTCTAGGTGCCGTCCCTCGAAACGAAAAATGATGAGAAGGAATCCCCCATGGATTCTGCTGTCAAAAAGAATGCAGCCCACGTGTCAAGTGGATAGCCACGATATTTTCAGAGAAAATATCTCGCTATTCTCTCAATTCATATTCTTACTCTAAGCAGGGGCTTAAAATTCTCACAGAATTTTGTTAATTCTAATTTTTTTTTGTCGAGATTAAAAAATGTGTCAGAGTGATTATTTTCACTGAATTTTAATGAATAATTAAAACTTCTTGACTCGGAAAAAAATGAAAAATAAATCGATTATAAAATTGGGAATACTCAGTGACGATTATTTTTTAGATAATCGATGATTTTTTTTGTCATTCCTCAACTTAACCTTCGAAAAAGGCATCGCCAACACCAGATCACCGGCCGCTGCGCTCGCTTCTCCTGGTGGTTCCTTTAGGGACAAGTTGGGTTCGCGTTCTCTATTTTCTACAGAATTCGCTTCACGCTGGTGGGTGAAGGTTGTAACGTGCGAATAAACAAACGGGCTACGAGATTTGTCCAAGAGTGTGGGATAGCCTATGGCTGGCTCTTCGATGTTTCTCCAGCGTATGAAACTCTTGGTGCTTTTGTTGATCGTCGGTGACGTTAACGCTTGGACTACTGGCTGTTCATCCGCCGAGCTTGACCACTATTGCTTTAATCCAGTCTTCTCGCCGGAGGTACATAAATTCTTGACGTTCAGTGTGTTTCGCAAACCGCACGATACCCGTGTCTCTTTGCTCCGCAGGACAAGAAAACAGGGCAAAAAAAACATCAACGACTTTGATAGACGACTCTTGATACACCGAAAGCATTGTATCCACCAAAAAGCCGACAAAAGCTGAGATTCCTTTATCGTATAATATTTATTTCATTATTTTACTCGTTTCTAAAAAAAAAAAAGAGTGTAGCCCTTCCGAGCCCATATTTCATTTCAGGAAAGCGTTAAATGTTGAAAAATAAATTTCACAATTGAATTTTCCGCACGGATACGATCCTATGCGATTTAATCTGGATCGTTAATCAAAAATATGTTCCGTTTACTGAAAAGTGTGGCGTGTTTCCTGTGTGCTACGGAATATAAAATTCTTTTTATTCCACCAGCACCACTTGCGGCTTGATTAAATTTCTCGTCGACCTGGGAATAATGGTACAGGAAAAAAAATATATGTGAGGGGGAGTTGGCTGGTTGAAATATTCGCGTTTCTCGAGTGATGGCCGCATGACCAGAGGGGGTTGCAAAAAGTCTAGGCTTACCGAGAATCCCAAAATTGGGCCACTTTTCCTCGTGTCCGTCGAGAGTATTACACACTCTCTCGTTTAGCCTCAGGCTATCCACCGAGCTAGGGTTTTCAGCTCGGAATTTCACCACGTATCTCACCCTTTTGGCAGCCACTCTTTCTGGACCATCTCCCCTATAAATGCGGCTCCCTGTCTCTTGGGTTAGGACACTTTTTAGTGCTCGTAATACTGCTAATGCTTCTGACACGCACAGAATTAATGCTGGGATAGCGAATTATCTAGAATTTAGATGCCGGTTACAGTCCGCGACAGCTGTGACTTTATGCCACACAAGAGAAATTTCGTAAATGATTTACCATCGAGTTTTTATACTCCCAGCTGGTTTTGCTCGTTTTGACTATGATAGCGAAAAAGAGTTTCTCGCCAAGTTTAAGCCTGCTCGACGACACGATCTCTATTTTTTGAGCTAGCACGACGAATTCTATAAAAATCGAATGGCTCATTCCAACGCGAATCCATCTTCACTGTACGTCTTTAGTTCGAAGACTGTAGTTCTCCAGGACCGCGTCTGGCAGCTTAAAGCAATTGAACGACTTAGACGTATATCATAGTCAGCAAACAACTTCAGAAGCATCAAAAAGTCGGTCGCAGGTGCGTTGTAAAAGGGGCTTTGGATGTTGGGGATTTTCCGCAAAATAGCCTCTTATTTACCATAATTACATGCACTGCCTGCTAATTCTTTTTCTCTCGGTTTCTTGCCAGTGATTCATTATAACGTGAACTGGAAGTCTTCCAGATTTTTTTATTATTGTGTGTTGAAATTGAAAAACAATCGAGTAACAAAACCCCAAAATTGAGGAATCATGAGAGCTCGTAATTCTGCTTCGAATGATTATTAAAAATCAACCGTGTGCTATTTCCGATGGGATTTTATTACCCATGGAAAATATTCTGACTCTGTGAAAGGTTTTTCAGCGGTTTGATAAATATCGAAAGGAACGAGTGCTTTCATGAACGATATTTCGTAATTAAAACTTGACGTTCCATTTGTTGCAGATGGTGGAGTGGTGGGTGGCTCTGGGGTGGGACCGGTGGTGACTCCCCACACCCTGGAATTGACACCACGTGGTAGAGTCATACTTCGGTCAGCATCACCGGAAGCTGCGAGGGCGTATTTACCACCAGAATATCGTCCTGGTCGTGTGTACTCGGACACCGACTCGGAAAAGGTCAGTTTCATTCTCTCTCTCTCCCCCCCTCTTTTCATGGTTTACACGCGCCATAAATCGATAGATTTTCATTCATTATAAAGTACGAGTTCATTTTCGGCGAATTTGTCCCTGAATAATCTTCACGAACCTTTCGATATATATGTATATATAGTTTTGGGGTATCAACTGATGGAACAGCTGCACTAATTTTCTTGCTGATTAATAACCTCAGCGTCCTGGCGATATATCATTTATCATTCGGTACCACATGGCTCACGCGAATCAACTGAGCTCAGAGAACATCCAGGATTATTGAAAATTTATAATTCCATCTCACGAACAATTGCAATATTACAAACGCGTCCATTTTTTATTTTCTGCTCGATTGAGTGGTGGGAAATGTGTCTCATTCACCTTTCTTTATTCCAGGAGAACAAGTTGATTATTCATGTGAGAATAAAATGAGGAATAGTTTTTTTTTTAAAGCTTTCCTTTTGTATTTTTCGAACATGCTTTCGGTTGCGTTATTGAATCTCAAAATTTTCACTCTGTTCTCTCTCGAAACAGCAAAAACCTATCATGTTGATTGTATACAATTGAGCACACTTCCTATTTTGAGCACACTTTCTATATATAGAAAGTGTGCTAACAACGATATTCACGATTTTTCGATCTGAAACAACGTTCAATTTTAGGGCGAAAAGTACTCAGTAATTTTTTTTGTCTGTTGCATCGTTGCACAGATACGAAGTTTTTACTCACATCCAATCCGGTGCGTCCGCTAGGCTGCGTATCCTCGAAACAACTTTGCGTATCTCGAAAGGGCGCTACGGTTGTTGCTTTTCCGAGTTCATGGGCCGGAGACGTGTGTACGAGAATGGGGAGTGGCGGACAATAGATAGTCTTTGTACAAATATTACTAACGCCGGTAGAGCAGTTCAGATAGCACAGTTTGCCGAGGCTATGTAACTCGTCCTCTGACGTCCGTTGGTCCCATTTCTTTTTGTCTCTACACAATACTCTTGAGCCACGTAGAATCCGCTGCGTTTGCGTAGCCTCTCGCACAGCATATTTATGTTTTTTTACAAGCCTGAGGCAAAAGCAGGGTTTTGTGCGATTCCTTTACACCATAAACCAGACCTCGAATTCTTCTTGTACTTTCCTGTTGAGAAAAGCGCTTAAACGTTTCATAAAGTTATCTCGGTAAAGCGCGTGTTATTTCTTCCGCCTCCTTTGGAAAAATAATCCGCCTGTAATTTCGCCGTGATTCGCATTGTCCCTGGGTACGCGGAGCCAGGAATATAATTTTTTTGATAATTTCTGAAGCAACAAAACTTTGACCTTATTTTGAGACTTCCGATAAAATTGATCGGTTTCAATGATTTCGAAAATCAATATAAAAATGTCCATGCGACGGAATAAATAACACGCTCAAATGCGTTTGATTTTTTTTTACGAGCACACTTTTTTCCAGAATAAAGAAGACAGAATTCTTTGGTACAAATGTCTTTGGCGTTAGTGACTCGAATCTTTCGAAATACTGCTGGAAAAGAGAAGTCGAGCTTTTGAGGATGTGTGTCAGTATACGCACTGCGTGTTTTCAGCTTTTCGAAAAGTTCGGATGTCTATTACTGTAGAGAAGTGAACCCAGTACCTCGGGCATTGTTCGGGTCAAGTGTATGCTTGAACAGTGCTTTAAAGTTCGCGCGAGAGAGCAAAGCTCTTAGCTATGTACTTGGAAAGTGCGAAAGTTGAGCTGGCAAGATTATAAAGCAGACGATTCCCCTTTAAATATATGTATAATAATAAGAATAATAGAAATCGCGGTAATTATTTGCACGTTACTCGATATTGAGCTCTCTAAATTTCAGAAATATTATTTGTTATTTCTTTTTTTTTTTACAACCCTGGTCACGTTTCTGGCTTCGTATCTTTCCAGTCCTTTCTGTGAACCCATAAAAAATTTCACATGGATTATTCTCGTCGATGAAAAAAAACCTCATTGCTCAGTAGTGATGCGCTTGGGAATCCATTCCTCAAACGTGCGGACGCGTTTCAAGTGATTTTTAAAGTGAGATAACACTGTGTTCAGCCAGCCGACTATCAAAGGTCGTTGAACTATCGATTTATTCGGTGCCCAGGCAGTGACGAAGCTTGAGTGGTCCTCATTTTTTTAGGCGAGCTCGAGTCTTTCGCGCTGTTCTTCGATTTTTTCAGTTTTTCTTTCGGCTATGTTTGCTTCTCCTTTTTCGTCTCTCCTCGGAGCCGAGAATTTTTTTCACCCACGCCCTGCTAGGACTGAATCCCGGATTACCACAAAACGGTCTTCCCTCGTGACCATTTTCGTTAAACGTCCCTCGGGGAACCCCGCTAGACGTTTCCGTACGTACAAAAACGACGCTCGCGTCGTCATCCCGTCATTATCGAATTCTTTCTAAATTGCCTCTAATTAGCACCGTTCCGAAATCCGCTTAAAGGTCCTATACTCACAATTTGTCGTACCAACAGACCTTCGTATCGAAGCTCACTCGATTTCTCCCGTACATACGCAATCTGCGAACAATATTTGTCGTTCATTCAAAACCACCAATCATTGTTGTGCCATTCCGATCAATGAAAACTTTTATTCGTCTACCTCAATTGATTCCTTTCCATGAATCACAGACTATGCGCTCTATCCGCATTTAAATGCAAACGAATTCCTGCAATGGACGATTTTCAATATATTAGTAAATGCAAATTTCCTAAAATCCTAATTAAATAATATTTTTCCGCGAGAAAAATGACATCGATACAGGAATTGAAGAATATTTATTAAAACATTTTATTTCACCAACTTTAGATGTGGATGTTTTCGCTCGGGCGAGCATTACTGGATACGACACCGAGAATATCAGCTCTTACGGGATCCGTTTCGGTATCGCCGTCCTCCGCGCTTCAGTCCGTTCTCTCAGCGATGACAGAGCCTGATCCGCACAGACGTGCATCGTTAATGAATCTCCTGGACGTAAGTGTTGAGAATATTTGAATAAACTTTTTAAGTTTTTAAATCTAGAACCCTCCTTCAAGAAAACGTCAATTCACAACGTGCTGCATGTGATAAATTCAAATTACTACCTAAAGCATTGATCATTCATTGAGCGTCGAAACCAACGATGAAAATAATAAAAGTTTTTTCCGGTTCATTGACAATATTATACCTTATACAGGTGCAACGATATTGTGGAAACGTTTGAAAAATGAATGAATGAATAGAGCAATAAACAAGTGAGCAATAATAACAAGAATGGAATATATAAGCATAATTATCGGAAGCCACGTGTGAGTTGAATTATTCTCTCTCGTGGCTAAAAGCGGTATGAAAATCGTTACACCTATTGAATATATTTCATATATTGAAACATATGCGAATACTCAGTCTCGATTGCTGACACATCGTTTAAATTTGCTCCGCGTCGAATGATCACAGTTATTTCGATGAAAACGCAAAACCCGAGGAAGCGTTAAATTTGTTGGTTGAAATATGGAGACACGTCGAAATGGATAGATGCATGAAATATAGAATATGTCGCACGTGAAACTTTCAATCCTCTATTTTGGTAATTTTTCTATTGTTTGTACGAACGAGGGAGGAAAAAATGGAATCATCGTTGGTGAAAAAAAGTGAAAGACGAATTCTCTCCGGAAGATTTCCAGATTCCGAAAATTATGCAGAGATTTAACAGACCAGTGAAGTCCGGTCGATCTAACGTTGAAAAGGCCTCCGGCAGTTGAGCGGGAATATGTATGAAGATTCGTATACGTCCGTCCATGTTGCATCGAGTTTTCAATAGTTGTGGGACGTTCAAAACATGCCACATGAACTTTTCATTCATTAATTACAAAAAAAAAAAAAAAAAAAAACCAGCGGTTCAAGTGAAAATCTTTGAATTTTACAAATAAATACTTAGAACCATTGTTTCGATAGACTGATCGATTCCATTCGAAAGACCTCGTGTGTATGCAATGCTGAGGCTACGGAGGTCGAGGCAGCTGCGAATTAATTAGCTTTATTGCCGACGGATTCATATATGCACAGACACACGTGGCCTGCCGAATGCATTTGTATATCTATGTTGGGAGAATTGCCGGAAGCGTAGGCGTCTAGGAGAGATGATTTAACATCCCTGAATGTGTTAGAGCGCCGCCTCCGTAGCTACTGCTGCATCTGACTACAATTGCTTGGATCGCGCTCGAGTGTGAGCGACAAGGCGTCTTGGCCACTACCCATTACGACGAGGATGCGCAGGGGGTGTATATCGTATATACACTGAGTAACAGGGTGCGCCAGGGTGAATAATAAACCAATTCCCGTGGAATGATATGGCAGGTTGATTGTGTTATCGGAATTTGTAAAGCCCCGAAAGCAACCAATGAGAGGTGCATTGGCCATGCCACATTAAACTTCAGTTGTCAGGCACTTGTGTGCCATAAACTAATTTTTGCTCGTCCGTTATTACAAGCTATTTGGATAGAGGCATATTTTTTTAGCCATTCAGCATTGTTGATTGTTTGTTCGGTTACAAAAACATGATAGGGAATGTCAACACGAGGATAAAACCTTCTGGGACATGATTTCCACGTAATCCGGCCTTCGTGTGTTCTGAAACGAGTGTGTGACGGCGAAACTCCAGTGGAGTCCAAAAAGAAATTACGAAAGTTCAGGTTCGTTTGATCGTAATATTATCTCGGAATTGAAGGTTCGACGTAAACCCGAAGCAGTTAAGAAAATGCTGATGAGGATAATAAGAGCTGCATTCGAGTGGGTTATTTTTAGGGTGATTATGATTTTAATCGCCTGGTCAAATGGTTTTTCTTAGCGCTGCACGCCCACATGGTAGATGGTTTTTTGTTGATTCCGTTTTTTTTGGAAATGCTTCCCAACAAGAGAACATTTTTATTTATTTTTTTTTTTCGTATGTCACGTGGTCTGCAGAATTTACTGCAAACCATTATATACCCTTTCGTACATGACGCTTCTCTATTCAAGCACGTTTTACGGTAGACAATGAAGAATACCGCACAATGGCGTTGTGGCGTCCTCGAAAGAGGATGCGTCGAGAATAAGCATTATGGCCGGTATGACAGTCGTTGTCAAAGGCATTGAAAGTTGTAGTGACAGGAGAGAGGAATCTTGATGCGTTCAATGCTGTCGTAAATAGAGGGTTCGCTTTGATGGATTTACTTTAAAAATGGCGTCTCAGTGACGTGATCACCAATACCTTGAATCATCAAGTAGTCGTACGTACAACCACACATAAGATGCTCCTTTACCACAATTCAATCCGTCCATTTCTGAACGTGAAAGCTTTCAAGTCAACATCACGGCTTTTGCCGTAGTAGACGTCGATCTTGCGAATCAAAAAAATGCCGCACACATATTCCTCCACAGGCACTTCCATGGGCCTTGAAATAAATTGTGAATTTTCTAAATAGCAGTGCTGTTGAAACCATTAAAAAAAATCTCGAAGGTAACGTATCGAAAAGTCTATTGCCATTCGGAGAACGAACCGTGTTAATTCCATCGTAATTACGAATCCTGGAAAATAGCGGTTAAACCATTAAGCGGATGGGATCAAGTGTGAAAGCGTTGCGTTCAAAGTTATCGCCGCGATTGGAGCAATTTAGGGGAGTGAGGGAATGGAGAGGGGAGGACGTTATGGAATAATGCTTTCATGGATAATCGATGGGGTGGCAAGTTGATGATGTTCTCTCGCTAAGCCGTTTTGCAAAAATTGTATCATCGCCCATACGTGGTGAATAACGATTTCAAGTATGTTTGTCACCGATCAGCGAGATTGGAAATAAATATGATTAGAATCAGTAGCACGTTGGATTATCGATATTTCTAGGCACGTTCATGGCGTGTTGTTGAGAGACGGGAATGATGGGCCTACCCACCGCATGATGTCGGGAGAATCAGCACAAACAATCCATTTGTTCGTCTCTCATGCCAGCTTATATGCCACGTCACTAATACACACAATACACATGATCGCATGGTCGTTGACGCCATTTTGTGAGGATCCGGAGGAGGAGAGCGTTGCATGGATGGAGTCAATATTAGCATGCATGGGATGACGCATGAGCCACATCGTATTCCTCCATGTAATATTCATTCCATTACTGTACGAGTTTCCACGTGAATATCTCTTCGCTCCTCGTCCTAGGTCTAGACAGCAGTCATCCACTCAAAGACAATAGATCACTATTCCTTTTCCAGCCAAACTCCATCATACCTTTCTATTCGCCTGATTTTTTGGCCCGTATTCACAGTTTCTGTGACGAAGCATACATCTCGAGGTCCTCGGGCGATCCCCTGAATTATGGGAAGAATGATATGTCAATTAATTAGTATCTTCCATCAATCATGATCCTCTGATTAATATCAATCAAGCTCGATCAATATACCCACTATTCGCGATACTTCCTACATTTGAAAAGATGCAAAAGTTGTCTACAAACGCACATGCTCCGCTTCCATGAAGCTCACGATCGATCCACATCGATTGCTCCTAACTCACTCCCAATTTACTGGATGGAATTTCTCGGTCACCAATCATTTATCAGCACCCAGCGCTTTGGGGGAGCACTTACTCTTCCAAGTCACACCTTACGCCTTTAATTGAAATTTGATTAAAGTGCAGTGGTGGCGTTTATTGATGGGCGTGGGTCGAAGATATCACTGAAAGCCGAGGTTCTAGCGTGTTCGAATGGAGGTGGAGAGTGAAGCGAGACTTTGTGGCTCGCAATCGTCAATCGAGAGAAAATATCGACGGTCATAATTACTGTAGATCTTTTCTTGTCACTCTCATAAAAGTTTCCCTCAACAGCACGTCGCGGAGTCATGGTTTTAGGTTACAACGAGAAATGACAACGAGAATTCATACGACTCTATATAGTTAGTAGTTTCCCATGAGACGTGCTGTACTTTTTGTTGCGTTGTTTTTTTGGAATATTCGAAGGACCAGATAGATCCTGAGTAATGACCTGACGAACCTTCAATGTGACAGCAATCCATTGAGCCCGAGGTTTATTCAGCCCATCTGAAAACAATGAGCCGAAATGTAGGTCACTGTTTAGTTGAGGATAAAAATGGATAGTCGCTGTACAATGTCAATCGACCAAATAATACACTGGACTGCCCATGATGGGGATGGTTTGAGGTCGCTCAATGAAACCAAACTATAAAAAGTTTGGCTGCGTTAATGAGATATTGATTTCGTTTCGTCGAAGTCTTACACTTGCCGATACTCATGGCAAAGCAAAATAATTCCTAAGTAACCAGAGTCTCACCTTGCGGACGACTAATTCCAAGATTCCGTGCGATAATTTCACTTCCATTATGATTTTTGTTCGCAGGTGATATCCGAGTACTGCCGTACGCGGCTGCAGTCGAAACCCTTTACCCACATTGTGATGGATATGTATAGAGAAGTAACGCGATCGGGACAGTATATGGCAAGAAAGCGAGCTGCCTTTCCAGCTATGCGATCCATGCCAGGAGGCACTCAACGTCCTCACCAACGCCAGAATCAACATCAAGCACAATCTCATCAGCATAACCCTCCACATCCGAAACAGCAGCAGCAACAGCAGACTCAGCAGCCTCCAGGGACGGGTCATTTTTCGAAGCATCAGGTCAAGGGTGACCTATTCAAGGCTCAGTCACGTAACTCTCGTTCCCATCCAAATTTGCTCAGCTTATCAGGGCACGAGCCAACTCTTAGTGGTTTGAAGCCACAGTTTCAATCTCAAATAGATATACAAACCGGCAACACGAAGCATCCTGCGATTTATCATGCGCGAACAAATTCCCAGCCGGAATACTCTGAACGCGTTCAAAGAGGACTTACTACTCACGCGAAAAGTACTCACAACCTAATAATGCTCCCCAATGGTCAAAATGCCCCGCAACCTGCTCGCGGCAAAAATGTCTATAGTGATCCAATTTACGCCCTGCCCGTGAAGCCTTTTCTAAGCTCCCAAGATGTTCGGGTCAATGGACTGTTGGTAAAGTCTAACATGGGGAGAGAAGATTTTTATGGCCAAACTATCACGGGTAGACCAAGGACCATAAAAAACGGTGGGTCGTCTCAACCAAACATTGCCCATCTTGCTAGAGCCTCCAATAACGATAAAGCCCATCCGGATGACTTAAGGGGGAAAAACAACATCCCTAGAAATGGACAGACCATTAATGCTCATCTGCTTCATCGACAATACTCGAATCCGCAACTTCCGACAAGAAATTATCAAGAATCGATTGCTGGATCGCGAAATTCTTATTCGCAAAGTAATGGTGCCATCGCTCCGCCGCAATTACGTGTTTTCAGTGGTGATAAAAACGACCCTGGTCAAGTAAATAATTCGCAAAATAATCTAGTGTCTTCCATGAAAGTTCCGAGTATACATGGCCCGGTCCCTCCCAAACCTCCTCGGCTCATGACTACTCTTAAGAGACCCGCGGCTCGACTGCCTCAACCCAATAACGGCTTAAATGAATCCGTCGCTCCGGCCAAACCACCAAGGTGAGATATTATAATTACCTTCTATGAGCTAAGTGATGTCTTTTCCTTCTTTTTCCTTAGCTACTAAATTGTTATTTGCCCGATTTGCATTTTAGACTGGCAATAAAAAATGGTCCGAGAGCACGTCGCGGCAGACCTGTTCAGAGAGCGCCTTCTCGTCTATACAGAACGATCGGTGGACCAGCGCGAAGTTTCAACAAGAATCAATGTGTTGGTCCTGAATTCGTTGTGCGCGCCAATCAACCACCAAAACTTCTTTGCGTTGGTGATGTCAAGGTATGTTGATGCACGACCATTCACCCCTGTAAAAAAGAAATCTTTGAAATTAGGGTATGAATTATTATTTCACACCCCATTCAAATTGAACAACGCGCAAGGCCGTCATTTGGATCGCAAATATAAGGATGGAACATCCGACCATCGGTAGTTCAATTAAATTATTATAACAAAACATTTGCAAAAGAATTATTCCGGTACCGGGAATCGAACCCGAGCCTCCTGGGTGAGAGCCAGGTATCCTAGCCACTAGACCATACCGGAGCACATGGTCTTGAAGGCAAGGCAAACGTACAAAAGGAATCGGTGGTGACTAAAAATAGTCTCACAGAGTTACTTAAGCGAATACCAGATTTCCAAATAATAACATATTTGATTTTTATAAAACGGTAAAATGAAGACTATGGAGCAATAAAAACAATATCTCACGAAAATATCTATAAGAAATGGATCCCGAAAAGATTAAAAAAATTCCGGTACCGGGAATCGAACCCGAGCCTCCTGGGTGAGAGCCAGGTATCCTAGCCACTAGACCATACCGGATTTCATGACGATCGCTGCCATCCAAAAATCCGAATGTTTGAGCTGGTTTAACTAGAACACGGGTACGCTTCAACCTCGCAATTAATATGAGATCAACAGTATGTTAAAATCTTTTACACAAAGACTTATTCAACTGCGCAATATGAAAATTTATTGGTTAGCTCTGAAAACCCCATTTTTTGCATAGATGAATGAAATAGTTGTTTCCTTATGTTGGGAAAGTATTAATAATATTTATTTAGCATCCATCATAGTTGTGGATGATGCACGTTGAAAAATTAATAACTCTCTGACGTGATCATTGGCAATTTGATGAGCAAATCGAAAAAAAATTCCGGTTCCGGGAATCGAACCTTTTTTTTTTTTGAACAGTATTTATTTACGAAAACATACAATAAGATACTGGTGCGGTTAAATGAATACATTTAAAAAAAAACGGAACAATAGCGAAGAATAAAACTAGATGTGGCTGTTTGTGAAAAGCGCTCGTCTAGAGTAAATAATTTTGTTTAGTGGCCGAAGCCTAAATATTTTGGGTGAGTCGGAGAAATACCGAGAAGTTGAGGGCAACCCTACGTTTGGTTGCTAGGAGAAAAGGGAAAAGAAAGTTTGTAACTTTTGAAAACCCTTGAGCTCGTTGAGATTTTGAGGGGAGACTTAAAAACTACGTATTTACAGAGTAATGAACATATGTACATTTTTAACTGGTGACTGTGAGTTAGAAAATCACTATTTTTACGTGTAAATCGCATTACTATGGCCTGAAGCGTTGCCGAGCTTGCGCTAAGAGAATGTCCTTGCGAGCTTTGAGGTCTGTTAAATATGGGCAATTTATGTTTAGCCAGTTGTATTTTGTAAAATTTAGCCTATGGAAATCATTGAAGTCTCGAGGAGGTATATCAGTGGATTTGGAAAAAAGGTATCTGTGATCGGTGTAATCTTGACTTTTTAGAGAAATTCGCTTGTTCGCTTTATTTATTTTCCAGTGGAATAAAATTGGGATGTTTGGAGTAATCCGATTTTGTCGCAAAAAATAAATGTTTGTGGAGGAACATAGCCTGTTGCGATGTTACGCATTGCGGTTGCAGTGTTAGGGGTGGAAATGGCATTTAGAATTGGATTGTTGATTTTAAAAATGGTCGCAAAATAATTTCTTGTGAGTTTGAGGATATAATTATCAATTCTAGGAATATCAGCAAGATTTTATAGAGTCTTATTAGAGATGTAGTGAAGTAAATTTGTGTGTCCTGATCTATAAATATGAAGACTTTTTCTGAGACATTGTCTTTCGAAGATTCGCAGTTTTTCCATCATGGTGTGGTTGACATTCCACCAAGTTGGCACTGCGTATAAAATTATTGGCCTTATCAATAATAAATAGAGTATAATTTTTGCTCTGGATGTTAGATGTTTGTTGTAAAATAATCTTATGTTCGATTGAAATGCGTTTTTGGCTTTGTTTAACTACTTTTCAATGTGAATGTTACCTCGAAGGAGATTGTCCACGTGCACTCCGAGATATTTAACATTATTTTTGTGAGGTACAGCGGTTTTGTCGTTAGATCCTGGATTTGTTAATTCTATTTGGAAGTTTTTATATCCGATTCTGTTGGCGGTCCAAATTTGATTGAGTGGTCTGCGAAACAAGATTGTCTCGCATTTGGTTGGACTGAGTCTGAGATTCCATATCGCGTACCATTTGTTTACCTTTTCAGTTACTAATTCGAGAGTGGAGAGGGCTGTTTCGATGTTATTGCTTTTAGTGAAAATAATTACATCGTCTGCAAAAGCAATGGCTGATGTTTCCGAGTTGTTAATGCCAAAAAGGGATAATATGTCTGAGGTGAAAATATTTAAAAGGATAGGTGAGTTGACAGTTCCCTGTTGCAGGCCTTCTTGAATTTGAAAAATCTCTGAGGAAGTGTGCATTCCATCCCAAGTAACAAATGTTTTGTCTGTGATCATATCCCAAATGTTAAAAATTAAGTGCTTTGGGAAGTTTTTAGAATGAAGTTTATATAAAAGTCCTGCGAGCCAGACCGAGTCAAAAGCTTTTTCTAGATCGAGGAGAGCTGGTCCTACGAACTGGGCGTTCTCAACACATGAGTTTAAATCAGAGAGCAATTTGTGTACTGCGTGAGTTGTAGAGTGCTTTTGTTTAAAACCAAATTGGGTGTGAGGAATGATGTTGTGTGAGTTGCAAAACGAGGTGATGCTTTTGTTAATAATAATTTCGTATACCTTGCTGAGATTGGAGGTGAGACTGATTGGCCTGTAACTAGCTGGGTCATTGGGATTTTTATTTTTTTTTAGTAGAGGGAGTACTTTCGCTCTCTTCCAAATTTTTGGAAAATAATAATTGTTCAGAGCGTTATTAAACAAAATTGTGAGGGCAATTGTCATCCTATGAGGGAGGTGTTTTAACACGATGGAAGGAATATTATCGAGAGCCGCTGAGGTTTTATTCGGGAGTTGTTTGAGAATGTTGCTGACCGATTCGTAGTTGCTAAAATGTTTTCTTGTTCGTTTGGTGTGTGAGGGTTAGTTGCTTTATTGTCGTTGGAGAAGGTGGTTATTGTCGTATTATTCTGTTTATAAGTGTCAAGTTCAGTCAAGAGTCTATTAGAGGCGTTTGTAACAATATCACGAAGCCTTGTTCCTTGGTTCAGATGCCTGGGTGAGTTTATGGCTTCGTAGTGAGCTCCAATGGCGTTGAGTTTTTCATTACAATCAGTAAAAATATATTCATCGTTAGTGATTGTTGCGATTGCAAGGTTACCGGGAAATCGAACCTTTTTTTTTTTTTTTTTTTTTTNAGTATTTATTAGCATAAGAATACAGTAGAGGAGATAAGCGGTTTAACAAATACATAAAAAATACCGATACAATAACGAAGTTGGGTCCAGAAATGGCTGTTTGTTACGAGCGCTCTTCAGGAAAAAATGATGTGGGTAGGTGGCAAAAGCCTACTATAATTTTTGATTGATCGGAGAAATACCGAGAAGTGGATGGCAACTATATTTTTGGTTGCTGGTATAGAAGAAAAAAAAAAAAGTATTGTAACTTAATAAAAACTCTTGAGTACGGTGAGAATTTTGTGGGGAGACTTAGAGATAACTTAAAATTACCTATTTACAGCGATTTACACATATTTACATTTTAAACAGTAGGTTGAGATATAAGAAAAAAAAAAAAAATACAATTAAAATAACGATGAAGGGAGTTACATAGGTCTGTAGCGCTGACGAGCAGCCGCTAGTAGATTGGACTTACGCGTGTGGAGGTCTGCTAAGTGTGGGCAGTTAATGTCAAGCCATTTGTATTTTTTAAAGTTCAGCCTGTGAAAATCAATGAAATCCCTGGGGGGAATTTCCATTGATTTTGAGAAAAGCTCTCTATGTTCTTCGAAGTCGTTAATAGTGAACGAGATGCGTTTATTGGCTTTATTGCGTTTCCAGTGGTAAATTAAGGGAATGTTCGAAGATGTCTGAAGGAGTCCTATTTTATCGCAGTAGATAAACGTTTGTGGTGCGACGTATCCTGTTGCCATGCTACGAATAGCTCTTGCGGTGTTAGGGGTGGAGATAGCAATCAGGTTCGGATTGATGGTTTGCGAAATAGATGAAAAATAGTTTCTTGTAAGTTTAAGAATAAAGTTGTCGATTCTAGGAATTTGGGTTAGCTTGTACAGAGATTTATTGGAAATGTAGCGGAGGAAGTTAGAATGAATTGATCTGTATATGTGCAGGCATTTACGCAGACATTGTCTTTCAAAGATACGTATTTTTTCCATCATGGTATGATTAACATTCCACCAAGTTGGGGCCGCATAAGTGATGATCGGTCTGATCAGTAGTAGATAAAGTATAATTTTAGTTCTGGGGGACAAGTGCTTGTTGTAAAATATTCTGATATTGGATTGGTATGCTTTTTTGGCTTTGTTCAGCTGTGTTTCAAGGTGAATATTTCCTCTGAGCAGATTATCGATGTGTACGCCAAGGTACTTGACAGCGTTTTTGTGAGGAACAGCGGTTAGTGTATTGGTGCCAGGCGTAGTTAAAGCAATTTGAAAATTTTTATATCCCGCTCTGTTGGCGGTCCAAATTTGGTTGAGAGGTTTGCGAAATAAAATTGTTTCGCATTTTGTGGGGCTTAGCCTAAGGTTCCAGGTAATGTACCATTTGTTTATTTTCTCCGTTATTGATTCAAGCGTGTTGCGGACAGTTTCGATGTTGTTACTCGTTGTGTATATAATAACGTCATCCGCAAAGGCAATAGCAGACGTTTCTGAGTTGTTTATCCCGAATAGAGATAGGATATCGGAGGTGAAAATATTAAATAGGATGGGAGAGTTAACGGTGCCTTGCTGGAGGCCTTCTTGGATGTGAAAAATTTCGGAGGAAACGTTAATTCCATCCCAAGTGACGAACGATTTGTTGTTCATCATTCCCCAGATGTTAAAGATAAGGGGTATAGGGAAATTTTTTGCGTGAAGTTTGTATAATAAGCCATCTAGCCAGACAGAATCGAAGGCTTTTTCAAGATCCAGCAGGGCAGCCCCTACAAATTGCGAATTTTCCACTTTTGAGTTTAGGTCGGCTAATAATTTGTGGATGGCGTGAGTTGTTGAATGCTTTTGTTTGAATCCAAATTGAGTGTGGGGAATAATATTATTGGAGTCGCAAAACGATACGATATTTTTGTTAATGACAATTTCAAAGACCTTGCTAAGGTTTGGGGTGAGACTGATGGGTCTGTAGCTGGATGGCTCGGCGGGATTTTTATTTTTTTTAAGCAGCGGTAGAACTTTCGCTCTTTTCCAGCATGTGGGGAAATAATAATTGTTAAGGGCATTGTTGAAAATGGTAGTAAGGGCTGCGGACATCGTGAGAGGGAGGTTCTTCAACGTAATGGATGGAATATTGTCAAGAGCCGCTGAAGTTTTATTCGGGAGGTGCTTGAGTATTTTATTCACCGATGCTGTGTTGCAAAAAATGTTGTCTTGATCCCTGACCCCGATGGGGTTAGTGGCTTTATTGAGATTGGTGAAGGTTGTAATTGTCTCGTTATTCAGTCTACGTGCGTTTAGTTCACCTACAAGTCTGTTTGCTGTGCTTGTGACAATTTCTCTTAGTCTTGAGCCTTGGTTAAGATGCCTGGGAGAGTTAATGGACTCGTAGAAAGCTCCGATAGCATTAAGTTTGTCAGCTTGCTCTGTGAAAACGTATTCGTTATTGAGGATGTTTGCATTAGCCAGGTTGATGTTAGTGCGGTTAAGCAAGGGTAAATCATGGACCGGGATGTTAATGGAGTCAATTTTTATGGGATCGTTGGGTCTTAGCAATCTGTTGATTTTGGGGAAAAAAGATTCGGGTTTGCGGTGATCTACTTGCTTTAATTGGTTCGTCCAGTAATTTTCGGTCGCTTTTTAAATTGAGCTTTGAGACGTTTTTTTGTCAGTTTTAAGAGGTTTTTCGCGATCAGTGAGATAGGATGAATGTTCCGGGGGTCTAAAGTGGATAAGGTGTGAATCGAAGAAATTAATGAGGATTTAATTTTATGGAGTTTCTTTATGGTCGAGTTGATGTATTTGTGGGTATTATTGCAAGCTTTGATTCGAGGAACTACGTTTAAAATTGCTGTGGTGATGCTCGAGTTGATATTCATGATAGCAGAATCAATTTCATCGACGCGAGAGGTTTCTATTGTCGGGAGGCAACTCTTGATAAGTTTCCTCAAGGTTTCTGCAGAATTTTTTCCAATTGGTAGCTTTGAAAATGAATCTGGGCTGGATTTCGTCGGGATTTTGAGATTGGAATTCATCATCGTTAAGCGAAATTTCTAACGAAATAGCTGAGTGGTCGCTATCGTAAGGGAGCGTTTTAGTTTTCCTCTCCGGGGAGTTAATGAGATTTAATCTGGCGTCTAAGATTACTAGATCGAGGAAGGAGTTGGCTGGCTTGTACGTAGGAAAGTCTGAGGGAATGATTGAACTTTTAAATTGAACCATATTGCGAGAGTCCCATCTGTCTAGTATTTTGCCTCTTGTATTATTTGTACGGTTTCCCCAGCGAGTATGTCTAGCATTCAGATCACCTGCGAGTAAGTAAAAATTGTTTATCCTATCTAACTGAAGGTTGAGAAAAAGTGCATCTAGTTCAGTAGTGAATAAGTCCCTGTAGTCGTTTGTGGCGTAAGCACTAATAATGAAGAGGTTTTTAGCGAGCTGTGTGGTGAGTTTAATAATAGTGAACTCCAGGATGGAGTTTTTTAGGGACGAGGGGTGTCTGATTATTGAGTACGGAATCTCCTTTTTTATTAAGATCGCTGTACCTCCACCTCGAGTCGAGTTAGGCCTGTCTGTGCGAATGAAGTTGTATTTTTCGAATTCTAGTTTGTGTTTTGCGTTAAGTTTTGTTTCAGAGAGTAGAATAATGTCGTGAGAGAAAAGTTCAGTGAAGCTAATGAGATCGAGTCTTCTTTGGTGCGTTATGATCGAGTTGACGTTTATGGCCGTTACATGGAGGCTCTTGACCGGAAATGAGGCGTTAGGCATTGTTGGGATAGAGTGAAGAAAGCAGAAATTCAATTTTGGAAGAATTGAGAGCAACCTGTTTGGAGATGGCCGCCAGTTGTTCAGTGATTAAAGAAGCAAGGTCTTTTTTTAAATCGTTAAGCCAATTTTGGTGCGGTGGTGGGGGATGGTTGGGGGGATTGTCGTAGTTGAAAGGGTACGAGTTGAAGTTAAAATTATGGTTCAAATTATTATTGTTGTGTGGAGCGTCTTGGTATAAGTTTGGCTGAAAGTTCGGGGGCAAAGGAGGAGCCTGATTGTTTGTTATTGCTGCGTATGAGATGTTTGGGTTGAAGGGCGTTGTTGCTTTAACTATCCTATTTTGGATATTTACGACGCGTTTCGCTGTTTGTTGCTTTTTCGTTTTGATCGCGAACTTGAGGTAAGGGCAACCTCTGTACGAAGCTGGATGTCCATGGAGACCGCAGTTGGCGCAAGTGAGATCGTCCGGCTCGGTGTTGGTTGTGTACTTGCAGGCACCAGGAGCATGCGATTCGGCGCATTTGACACACCTGTATGCTAAGTTGCAATTTTTGCTGGCATGGTCAACACGTTGGCACTTCCTGCATTGGAAGATCGTTGGCTTGTGGAGATGCTCCCATCTTATCCGCTGGTAAGCGAGCGATTTAACGCGAAAAAGTTGGCTAATTTTGCTGTTATTAGTCACTTGGACGAGATGGTGGTGTCGTTCCGGGTTGCTCTTATCGAAATGGAACTCGGAGACGTTGATAATGTCAAGCTCCGGAAGGTTGAGCTCTAGCAGTTCTTTCTTAATTTCCTCAGCACTGAAGTCACCACGGATTCCTTTTATAATTAGCGATTTTGGCTTTTCCTCAATCGGAGTGTAGGTGAAGAATTGTATTTTTTTATCGATGAGGGAAGATTGAATCTTGTTATACGTATCAAGATTATTCGCATAAATGGTGTGGTTAGTTTGGTCGGCCTGTTTGAGGATAATTCATTCCTCGGTATTTTCAACCCGGAGGTTATAGCGATTATGTCTGCGAGTGTCGATTGGGACGTATAGAGAGGTGGAGGTCTGTGAGACTTCCGTTGAGATGGCGCGATGGTAGCTTCCCTTGGCTCTTCGAGCTCCATTTCGCTGTCGTCCGAGAGCGCTTCGTAACGGTTCACGCTGGAAACCGAAGCTCTTCGGTGTGTCGGTAAGGAGTGACGCCTTTTTACTGGGTTTTTGGGCACTTCCCATTCTTGCTCGGTAGGTGTCGCGGCAATCGACTGCTGAGAATTCTCATCCTGTTGATGTGGCTGGAGAGATTTGCGCTTGCGCCTACCTGAGAGGTTAGGTGGAACTTTCGACGTAGATGGCTTTTTGTTTTCTGTTTGCAGCTCTTTATAAAGTCTTTCGATTTGCACGGTATTAAGAGTCCTAGTCCTTGCCCCGCGGGTGTAAGTGGGCGAATCAGAATTGTCCATTGATTGTTGGCTGGATCTCGGTTCCTGACTAAAGGCGGGATTTCTGTTGGCGGCGGCCATTGTTGGCGCAGACGCCTGGGCACGATGCCCGTCGCTGCACGAGGTTAACTTATGATTAACACGCACTGTAGTGTCTGTGTTGAAATAATTAAACTAAAAATGTGATAAACACTGAGCCATGCGGGCCTTAGGCCGACAATGATGCACTTTATGTATGGGAGAGCACTGTAAACGCGATTATGGAACCAATAATGTAGCCGGTTAGACAGCACGATGCGCACACTATGGCTGCCGGGCCGCGACTGACCGGGAAATCGAACCCGAGCCTCCTGGGTGAAAGCCAGATATCCTAGCCACTAGACCATACCGGATTGTGGAAGTCGATTTGCAAAATTTTGATCAGTATTTTCTCGGTCAACTTCAAAGCATGCAGTAATAATCCAACATATTATAACTGTTTCTTGCCTAAAAAGAATTCGCCTGACACAAATACCATCTTAGCAAGAAACGCTTTTTACCTGAACACAGATATATACGACTACAAACAAACCCTACGTGGAAGAGTAGTGGAAAGTATTCTAATGTCTGTTTCACACTATCCTCGTTATTTGATTTTGAGAATGATGGAATACAGATAACGTGACAACTATGATGGCCAAATTTATTCGCGAGAGAAAAAAAAAAAAATTCCGGTACCGGGAATCGAACCCGAGCCTCCTGGGTGAAAGCCAGATATCCTAGCCACTAGACCATACCGGATTATGTGAGTCGAACTTTATAAGCCATTTCATATTGTGGACAGATGGATCGATCTCGCCAAAAATGGCATTATTTAGCAGAAATGGTTGAAAATGAGGAAAAACAGAGTCAGGATGGCCGAGCGGTCCAAGGCGCTGCGTTCAGGTCGCAGTCCACTTCTGTGGGCGTGGGTTCAAATCCCACTTCTGACAATTCAATTTTTTACCCTTGATGTTGCAGTGAAATGAGTGCTTCATTTCCGAAGAATAGCAGTTCGTGCTTAACTGCAACACAAGAATCTAACCTTCCAGATAACCCCTTAATCTGGACTAAATATGATTGCAGGCGAGCAGTACTGGACGTATAGTCGTAATACTGCTGAGTGGACAACGTATCGAAGTAACTTGTGACCCACAAAAAATCACAGCTGGCGAGTTATTTCAGGTAAGATTTCAATTACAGTTATTAGGTTGAGCTTAATTGCTTTTGGATTTGTTTCCAGAGACTTTTTTCCCCAGCTCTCAAAAATTGTTCCAACTAATCATTACTACTATGGTTGAGCTTATTAATTATTACGCACAAATTCGAGACCATCCATCTTATGAAATTAATTAAAAGTCTAGAAACGACAAGAGTTCTTTCAGCAGTTTGATCAGGAGCTTTTCTTGGAAGCGGAAAAAATTGAGTAAAGAAATATGAAATTCAATAAATCGATAAAACTCGTTTCAATGGAGATAATGAGCGATTATTCGAAATCAGTCAAAAACGTTGGAATAGTCGCAAGACATTCTATATTCAGTATAATCTATTTGTGTTGAACGATAAGATCAATACTGACAATGAAAAAAATGGTTCGATGAATCGATCCAAGAAGAAAGTGCAAAAAAATTCTAGCTCAACTCGATATCAACACTTTCTTTGTTTTGTTACCGAGGTTTAGGCTATTTTTTATTAATTATTTTTAAGTCCATAAAACTGCAAACCGGTGGAGCTATTTTTTCTGCTAGATTTGACTAGTCATGTTTAATGCAATTCTGACGACATCTTTTAGGGATCGTGTCTGAAACACACATACACACTTACCGGAACTTGGCGCGTGTATGCTAGTTTACGATCCAACGAATTCCACGACGTATCCCGCGAGAATTTCGGCTGGCAAGCAGCCAGAAACCATCCTAACAGTTTATCTACCTCGTATGTGTTAGCCGCAGAAGTCATGTAACTGCGATCTGATTGTATTATCTGTGGGATCGTGGAACCAGTAATCCGAAGCATATTGTTGTGAAGAAATGAACGATTTGATTTATTCTATAACTGTAGAATAATATTCGTATCGGAGTTTTCTAAGAGATTACAAATTGTTCATTATGTTCCGGATTTTGCCCCGGATTGTTGCCGCTGAAAATGTGATCGAAGGCGAGGTGGAGTCATGCATGGGATTTTTGCATGTGAAATAATTGTGCGACACGAGACGGTTTGGAGAGTAGCCTTTCTTTGGTTTATTTGACTATTTACATAGGAGTAGAGCCGAGATTTGGAGCGTTCACTCGCACTTTGTGCGTAACACCAACACGTGTCCACCACGTGAGAGTGGAGCAGACCGAGAACTTATACGTTAATTAAAGCTTATTGGGAAATATTGCACAAACTATTAAAGCTGACTAGGAGAAAATAAGAGCGATCTCGTCGCCGTGAAAACGCGGACACTTTTTCACAAACGATTGGGAGTTGTACCGAATTACTTGGAGAGAAATTGCAAGAGCTTTTTCGAGAAGCCTCGTGTCGCGAGGTGCTCGAGAGCGAGAGCCCACACACGTCGTCTCCCTCGGGAGATCGACGAAGAAGAGAGCGAGCGCAAGATGGACGCTGGTCAAGTTGTCCCGTTCCTCATTGTGGCAGCGCCACCTGACAACTTGACAGCCTCCTGCCAATAGTGCTGAGATTCCAGATTATAGAGCCGCGCTAAGAGCGCGTGTAGCGGAGCGGGAAATTTGGAACGCTCTTTCCAGAACACATTATAAAAATTCAGATACCTCGTTATTACAAAAGCTACGGTAATATCACATTCATACTCACAACGTCTAACTCGGTCGCTCGGCTGTGGAGAACTAATTGAAATATGCCCACGGTCCACACACTCTAGATACAAAAATTCCTTCGGAAATGTTTACAAACGGAACTCGAGCAATGAAATACGCTATTATTCTCTTCGACCAAACTATCGGTCTACGCTTTAGGTCCACTCAAAGTTTCATCCGATAGAAAAGTTGTCATTAAAAAGTTTTGAATGCCGTTCAAAGTTTTCCGTACTTTATGACGACAGCAAGAAAACGTAAACCATTGGACGATGAGCTTCCATAGGATAAGTCAAGTTGGCTGGCTTGATCCTCAATATTCTCCCGACCTCCTTGGCACGATAAATCTTGAAGAGCTCATAGATATCTACCTTATAAGTGCCACCACTTCGGTTCAATCATTTCCTCATATTGAAATGGTAATTCCGAGCCAAATAACCGTAACTAAGAAGTTTCCTATCAGCAAGAGGAAATACATATTTGGAAAAGGATATATTCAAGATGGTTCTCGACTGTTTAATCGGAATATTAGGCCGTTCTCGGTTCGTCTCAGCCGAAATATTTCCAAGAATCAAAAATTAAACCCAAAGGGAGTATAATTCCATCATTTATTGAGTCCGTTCCCGTCCCACTCTGAATCTTTACAATTACTACGAAAATTGATCGAGTAATTATTTGTTGCAGGCGATCGTACAGGCAGAAAGTCTCGATGAAAACTTTACGTTGGGTTTAGCAGCGCTGCTCGCTGGTGATTTCGCGATGTTACCGCCCGAGACGAAGTTGAATAAAGTAGCGCCTCCAGGCTGGTTGAACAGTGGCAAGAGCAAAGGGACTCTGGGACTTCCGACGAGTTTTATGCTTTACCTAAGATTACGATTTTTCCTACCATCGCTACGAGGAACAAGGTAAAAAATAAATAATCAGCTTTTCGAACCCTTTTCATGTTTTCTGAGCGATCATTCTAATATTTCACCATCCTCTTTTATTCATCTTTCATTTAGGAGCTGGATTTCGAAACATCTCCTTTACTTGCAAATAAGACGCTGTATTCTGGAGCAACAGTTAGTCTGCCCTTTGGCGCAGTTAATTAATTTAACCGGGTTCGCGCTTCAGGCAGAGTTTGGAAACTACAACGCGAACGTGAGTGATAGAAATTAATAGGACAATGCACTTACGTATATATCAGGCGTTTAACAGTTTCGCACTTGGAACATTGTTCCAGAATGCTTGAGTTACTTCACGCGATGTTTTCGAAAATTGTGCACAAATCTGAAGGTTGAACCTTATTCCGTCGTGCATTGAAAATTGGTAGAATGAAACATGCAACAATTCCCAAGATTTCATAATCGATTGAATTTTCTGTTTTATCGAATAAAAGGAACATGGACGCGGCGATTATTTTCTACTTGAGCACTACATCCCAGAATCGTTGATTTTGAACCCGGAATTAAATCTGCAAAAGTCTCACTTGCCGGATGGACCTGACGCTCTTCGAAGTCGTCTCCACCAAGCACATAGAGATCGACGAGGATTGGATGCGAATAACGCGGAAGAGATGTTTATAATTCATGCTCAGGCGTTGCCTGACTATGGATCGCATTATTACATCGCGACGGCGGACAATAAAGAACTCACTAAGATAATGGATCGATTGAAAAAGTGCAATTCCAATCGTCCTCCGTCGACGACCACCGATGTTGGAGGGTACTCGTGCACGGAAAATCATTATCAAATGGATGCGTCCTCAGACTGTCACGTGTACGGTAAAATAGAATTCAATCGAATCAACTCGTCAGACAACGTTCAACGAAGCCTCTACACCGGCGAAGAGAAATTAAGAGCCACGTCAAAAGCCACTAACGCTAATGAGGATATTTATGCCGTACCTACGAGCGCCTCCGTCGTTAATCTGGTCGAAAATAACAACAATAGCAATTCTAACAAGCTCAACAAATCAAAAAAGTCTGAGAGCAATGTATGGCTGGCCATACACGCCCAGGGCTTGAAACTTTTCGAAAGGGGTGGTCGACCTCGCGATAGAAACGAACTCGCAAGGCTGCAATGGCGAGATATTCAGACACTGAGCTACAGCAAAAATTCTTTCGTTGTTTATACTCGCTTCAATGGTAAACGCTGCAAATTCAAGCTCAGAATGGATCACAAGAAGTAAGTCTAATGTTACCATCAATGATGAACTTATCAGAAAATATTGAAAAGAGTCCACATCATTCAAGTATTTCTCAAGTTCAACTAACGCAATCAACTTTTTCCCCTGTTCAAGGAGTTATTACGCCTTCAAACTTACTTCTTTGCATCATCAATTTTTCCTGAAGCTCAGATCCGAAGTAACGTCACTGCACGGACTTGCAAAAGGTAACGTGTACTTCCTTAGAACTTGACTATTTCCAGAAACTCAAAGAATCAATGAATAATTTCTCATTTCTTTACCGAATAGATTTTGGCGTTCCTCTCATGGTCGAGCCAATTTCACCACCATTGAAATTAGTGCCTGATCCCAGCAAACCAAAGAAAACGATAGTCAATAGTGGCAATACAGTGCCAAATTCAAAATATCCGATGCAGCTTGAGGAATATCAGAACAAAGAAAACGAAAATCCTCAGAAGGTAGTCAACCTGTTGCCAAAGCGAGAGGAATTGGACGCGGAGCTCATTTGCTATACGCCCGAGGAAGACGCTCTGTACGCCCAGGTAAACGCTCGGCTTGAACCGGAGGGTGCATCTCGCGATACGGAGGATGAATCGGACCGAGCGTTGGCGAGCAGAAACGGCCACTTTGGCGACATTCTGAAGTCACAAAGGACGGGCGAAGAGCAACAAATCTACAGCTACCCGAATCGTAGCCCGCCTTCTGATAAAGAAGCCTTGTACTCGACACCGAAGCCAATAGTCGCGAACGTCCCTGACAGAATCGACAACCAAGTCAAAAATCCGGAAGAACTGTACGCCGCTATCAACAAAACAGGAAATAACAAGAAACGCAGCGATTATCCTGTGCCGGAGGAAGTTTGGGACGTGGCAGGCTCGAAAAAAAATCTTCACAAGGTTCGCTTCGTTTCTACACTTTTAAAAATGAAAGTTTCTTTGTTATCACTCTTGCACAACTAGTCCGGTTTGATCTTCAGGTGAAAACATCAAGCTTACCAAACTACGGTACACCCAGACAAAACACCGGTTTCCGGACTCCTAGCTTGCCAAGGAGACTCGGCGTAAAAATGGGAACTCGAGCGATCTACAGTACCGTTGTCCAAAGAGATTCCGACCTTACCGACGACCTTGAATCACTGTCGGTCAAGTCGGATACCGCATCGTCGATACAATCAGCTTCCGTACATTCGAACGATTCGCCAATGCCGGAAGCTTACGTTTTGAGTGAGTACCTTGCGTTAAAAACGTCCATTCCGTCATGATCCGAGGATAAAGCTCACGTTTACTTTCCACTTACTTAGACGCAGACATTCGAACCGACGACGAGACTTTCCGCATTGGAAATGATGATACCATGTCAGCTTCTCTCCTGGCGAGACTAGAAGAGTTATCCTTTGCTGAGGAAAGAATTCTTTACACTATTCAAGTCGAACGAGGACACGGTGGCAGTATAGGGCTCCAGGTCACCGAAGGTAATGACGGGGGTGTTTACGTTCAAGCCGTTTCGGTTGGCGGCTCCGCTGATATGGCTGGCAATATCAATAAAGGTAAGTTCAAAGAAAACCCCTTCGGACGCTTGCATGTCAAAATTTTTCCCAAGTAGAGAACTTCACTAATAATTTCGTTGACCCAGGTGACAAAATCGTTGCCATCAACGGCCAAAGTCTCCTGAACCTCCGATATGAAGAAGCTCTTCCGATGCTGCAAAGCTCGTCGGAGACCGTGGAGCTTGTCCTCTCCCAAGTTACCTCCAACAGGAACCGCCAGCGAGAGCAGCTCCAGGAGCAAACTGAGAATAATTACCTACAGTAAGTATTCGTCTGGAATAATTCATTTCAAGCAATTTTGTAAAGCTGGAGAAACGTTCCATTTGATCATTGAGAGAATCGCAATCGATTTATTGCACAATTTCCGTTGCTCGTTCAAACATAATGAGCCATGGCTTCTTTTGGTTAATTCGAAATCATAATGCATCGGTTGCAGGAACCTGAGGTTTGAAATATCATCAGAGGCAGAAACTTCGAGCATGACAACAAAATGGCTATCCCCAGGAGCCACCGACGTAGCATCAGTGCAAAATACATCGAGCGCTTACAGCAGTGCACCTTCGAGTTCTATGAGTAACCATAACACGAACAACATGTATCTTAAAGATGCCGACCCGAATGCCTTGAACTCGGCGAGTATGCTGCTGAGCTTATCGGACTTTGATGTCAGTCGCACGAGCCGTCAAGTTTTTATTTAAGCAGGTACGTTACGATAATTAATTCTACCGACCGCAAGGTCATCAAATTTTCTCGGAACCCCATAATGTTTTTTATTTTTTCAATGTCGAAGCCTCAACCGTGTCGATACATCGAGTATTAATTACAATTGACAAATACCGGTGTCTGTCAGATATCTCTGTTTCCGAACAGTACGTTCGAGGCAGAACTCGGCAAACGCTTCTAATCGCTAATCAAATTGCCTTCATCTGGTTAGTGAAGCCCTGCCCAGGTCACCAAGCTATTTCCATTTCCGGCAAACCCATCCTACGCTCTTTATTTTTCAGCGATCGCTATTGGAACTTATTGAAATCGATTCAGTCGAACTTTTTATTTCTTCGATTCAGACTCGTTTGTGAAAAGTGCCGGTTGCGTTATCATCGAACAGTAATTGACACAAATATCAAATTCATCCCGTTCGATCCTGTTCTATCAATTCCTTCTAAATCCCTACCGTCCCCTTTCAGAAAATTGGCAATTGGAATTTTTCTATACATCCTCTGAATTATTCCACCGTTTGATAGAAATTTTCGCGCAAAAGCTTCAAAGACTTTTTCCCTCTCACAAAAATTATGTTCCACGCGTCACTCTGACTTTCTTATTGAGCGACGCAACGGGTAGAGGGGTTATACGATTGGATGTCATTTCTAAGGAATCATCTTCAGTTCCTGGCGGACGGTCAACCCTCGTGGCGTTGCACCTCCGTACTTTCGCGATTCGTTATTTTTTCACTAAATTCAAGCGCGATATTGTTATTTTTTTTTTCTAGCTGCTCCTTTCCGGTGGATTAGGATAAGAGTGAGGATTTTTTAAATTCAGTATTTTCGCTTTGTCATTTTTAGTTCCGGAACGTAGAAACAAAAGTAAAACTTGGTTGGAATAGTTTTTAAAATCAAGGGCTCTAGGGCAGAGTGACATGTGTTCGATTTTTATTTGTTCCAGTGGAAATCGGTGTTCCACCACCTGTTCCTCCACGTCGTCGAAAGCGGAAGACTGACATAATTGTCGCACCTAAACCGATAATCAGAACGAAAACGAGCGTCAACAACGATGAAGGGCCGTTGCATAATGGTAGTTCAAGACCGGAGAGGAAACCGCGATCTTTACCTCCACCCCCGCCCGTGCCGCGAAGTGTCATTCCCCATAGAATGAAGCCTCGGACAACCTCAAACGATTATTTGGCTCCAGTGAGTATGGATAACGTGAGAACCAGTGATCCGGAAGTCATTTCTGACGAACTCAAGTTACCATCAAAGCCTTTGGCCCAAGGGTTTTCGGAGACAAGAACAAAACCACGTTTCACCGTGACCCAGGTAACGAGCATCGAGAACGACGTGTCGATTGCGGCGGAACTGGATCCGAAGTCCGAATCACATGATCATCGTTCCAACGGAGCATGCGATTTCCGGAACGAGAATCAATCAGGCCGCAGCTCTCCAATGCCTCAAAACTATTCACCCTTATTTTTTACGATGCGCGATTTCGAAAGTGTGATGGCTCATTCCAGTAAATGCGACAGAAGCCTGAGCCAACAATTTGACACGATCACAACTCCTGACAAATCGACGCCCAACCTCATCACAGCTTTCATTGAAAATTCCAATTTTCATGAGTCCAACGACGAAAACAACGAGGAGCAAGTTTGCTTTCGGGTTACTACGACGAACGTCCCGTTCGAAAAGTGCCTCGGAGACTGGAACATTCCGTATGACAGCGCTGCGTTTGATCACCAATTCGAGGATACTGGAGATCATTACATCTTCGAGGACTACATGGATCACAGACAAAATCCCAAGCTTCGATCAACAGCTTTCCTTTTCGATGACAACACTTTTCCAAACGTCAGCACCGAAGAACCAACCAGTTTCCATTCAGCAACAAAAGTCAGATTCGTCATTGAATCACCCACCGCTTCAACTTTGGATCCGGATACTCCCGACAGTCTCTCCAATTTCGACTCGCTTGTCAATGATGACGAAATCATAAACACGAGTTCGGTTATTATCACAGAAATTACGGAAACCGCGGAGAAGATCGAGAATCTGGAGACCATCGATGAACCTGAGAACGCGGATGAATTCGGCGACGTTCCATTCTCGTCCCTCATCGAAAATGAACTGAAAACCGACAGCAATTCTAATTTTTGTGAAAACGTCCAGTCCAGCCAATTGTTAAGGGCGGACGAAGTTCCGACTGATGGAAACTTAAATAACGCGTGTGATTTAGGAGAGGAAAAGAATGCTCACAATCTTTCGCGTCCACGTTCAACACCTTCGCCCAGATTTATGAGCCCGAAGAAACCTCGATTCGATCCAATTCCCGATCTCGATGAAATTCTCATGCCAGCCTTACCGCCGACCTACGATCCACGTGACGAAGGTTTCGTCAAGAAAGTCTGGGACTCGAAGACTGATCACGTGGCTGCATTACCCGTGACCGATCGATCCAGCTGCTTGAAGAATTCTTCCAAGACATCGGATACCAGTGAAAGCAGCAGAAACGCCAGAGAAGCTTTCCTCGCTGGAAAGCTTCGAATGACTTCGTACGACGATTTGGATTCTCCAGTTAAAACTAATAGTCCAGATAAAGTTGACACTCCAGCCAAGTCTCATGGTACTAAACAAAGGATCTTTATTGATGCGGCACTTCGGAACTTTATAGAAGACGACGAGGACGATATGGATTGGAAAGAATCGTCGGACGAGGAAGATGGAGACGGGGGCACGGGAGATCCGAGGCTCTCGAATCTTGATGACCGTAAAGAGTTGGTAGAGACGGCCGAACCCAAAGTGCTGAATCGTGATACGTGTCAGGAGCATCAAGTCTCCCCAGATAAACATCCAAGGCCATTCAGAACTGCTGATCGGGAGAACAAAGAGTGCAATCAAGAAAAATTGCTCCAAGACAAAGAGGTGGATGTAACGAGGTCATCGGAATTTCGTTACCGGAGTGTTAAGACAGACGAAAGGACTTCGGTTCCTGTCACGGTGTGTCGCAATTCGTTTCTGGAGAATATGCTTGTCGATGACGATTCCATATTGAGTCTGAACGCGAGTGTTCCTTGTGCGATTATTGCGGCGCACCCAAAATCGATGGTGTCCGAATCAATTGCTTTGCCCTCGGGAGAAGTCCTCCGTGGAAGGATTGACAAATTGTCGAGTCCTCTTGGAGATGTCGGCAAATCCTCTGATTCGAACCTCCATGGAATAACAGAACAAAAGGCGTTGGAATCGGGTGCGAAACAGCTGAAGAAGGAGACTGGGGCAAGAATCTTTGGATCCGAGCCAAAAATCGTGGGAACGGTGGCTTCGAGCTCGGCGTCGGAAAGAATAAAGAGCACGGGGGAGGCAAAGATCGATGTACTGAACGAGCTGTTGTCCAATTTCAGTGCCATCAAGCTCAAGTCGGTCGAACCGCGGAAGCGTGAATTGATTTTAGGTGAGATTTATGAAGGCGGAGCAACGATGATGGGAATAGTAAAGCAAGATTCAGCTGAGACGATAAGGTCGGTGGAGAGATTCAAAATAGAGGAAGCAGCAGACGTAGAGACAATTAGAGGTCAAAGTAAGGTCAAGGGCACGGTGGTTCGAGAGAGAGATTCAGAATTAAGGCACGAGTTAGAATTGTCGATGGCGAAGGTGGAGATGTCAGTAAAGCCACAAATCCCTCTCTTCGAGCGACCTTCCTCGCTAGATATCGACACTTCCGATAGTGCAAAGACTGATGATCATAATAATTGTCTTAAGAGCGACGACAAGCGTGCTATAGTTGTTATCACATCAATGGAGGACAAGGATGTGATGAATCACCCAGAAAATGTTGAAAAAAGGAGAAATTCAAATACTCATTGTGGAATAAAAACATTAGAGAATCGTGATAAAATAAACGTTGATAAGTGTGCCATAGATAGGAATATAAATAATCCTCAAATCCGACGTAATAATAATGACAATAACGCCATGACACCTGTAGATCTAAGTAACGACCAAAAGCCCCGGGACGCTGAAGTATCGGCTATCACTCCCGGTAGCGTTAGGAGCTTCGTCGAGTTGTACGAGATTCAGCACGAAAAGACCAGTGAACATTCTAAAAATAATTATAGTCTACCCGTAGCGAAGACGAGAACAAGGACGAAATGCTTCAAGGGATTGTGGAATAATGCCGATTCCGAAAGTACAGAACAATTCGAGCAGCATGACAGCGAGATTGCTAGAGCAAAGAGAAATACAATGATGAAAGTGACAAAAGCCCCAGAAGTCGAGGTGTCCAAAGCTCACACCCTTGGTCAACTAAAACTTGTTGAAAAATCAGAGTCGAATGAATCTGTGTCGCTGAAAGTACAAAACAGAGCTTCGCGGGTGGATGAATGTCCGGGCACGAACAATTCGACCCACGCGGATCAATCAAGCGGACGCGTCCCTGTGCCAGCGAAAAGACGAACTCAAGAATCTTGCTTAAAGATCAGCAACGAACTTAGCCCGAGAAGCGAAGTGAAAAAGACCGTGACGTTTTACAACGATTGCGATGCCGAAGAGACCGCGAACGAAACATCAAACGAAACCGTAAAAATCGATAGGGAAACGGTCGAGCTGTATGGAAGGCCAAAGACTTCCAAGCGAAGAGCACCCGCGAGACCAGCTGACGAATTAGGAGCAATAGAGAATTGTGATTGTGCAACGGGGTCAACCGTCATGTGCGATGGGGAATTGAATCCATCGGAGATCTTGAGCCAAGGTCAAAAGATTAATCCCACGCCGTTCCCGCGATCAGCTGTCAACTTGTTGGTTGCTCAGGTTGGTACAGAATGTATGGAGAACTTGCTGATAAACATATTCACATTTGCATCAACTAAAATCTTTCAAATTTCAATTTTTTGATGACCTTGAAATATCTATCGTTCCAGGTGCATCAGGCAGAAACGAAAGAGGATGAAAAGGATTGTTCAATAAAACCAGGTACTGCAACTTCGACCCCGAGCTCAGAGGTCCCTCAACTCCGGCAGCCTTACGTTTTTTATTGTAGGGTCTAGTAGTGCCCTTAGGCTGTTTTTTGTTTCTATTCATAAAAAGAATCCTCTTATCATCCCCATGTAATAAAACCCCCAAAACCCCGTAGTATTTTTTCCAACCAATATTATTTTCTCACCGCGAACTTTTTGACAACTTTTTATGGAACAACTCTCCACTGGAAATGCCGATTGCAAGTAACCGCGCATAGTTCCCTGTACCCTTGTAGCGTTGAGCGAGGACTAGATTAATACCGTTAACATAAGTGTAATCAAACTGATTAGATTCGAAGTAAAAGTAGACTATGGTGCGATAAGAATCCTCATGGGGTCCCATAAGTTAGTCCCCCCCACGCAATAACTAATTTACGAGTTAGACCTGTTTTTCAAATCGTGCAATTTCGGTTTTTGCCGTTAAACACGGAAATATGTATTATTTTTTTAGAACCCCATCATTTTTAGATATAATCGTATTGTTTCATTCCCCATACGTAAATGTAAGTGTCCCCAGTCCGCAAACAACCTGTACATGTCTAATAACGCGGAACTGAGTGTTATCGACAAATTAATCATCAATACACACACACACACACACGCATATGAATGTTAATGCAGTACGTATCATAATCGTAGTTTTGCGTTGATCGGGCAATATTTTATAAAATTATTTTACATAGATATATCCATACATAAATACAATTATATATATTGTTACACTCGGTGTACCACAGTGTTGTATACACTTTGGTGAAGTAACACGATACGAATGGCCTACCGGATGAGGACATAATTTAATAACTGTATATCTCATATCAAGTAGATGTTCTCGGTGGTCGGGATTGTCAAGATTTTCTTAACGATTGTATTCGTACGAAATTGCATACACGAAATTGAATATATCGTATATATACACATGAATTGTTGATTAATGAGACAATTACGACGTAGATGAGTCTGTATGGAGGGAAAAGTTAAAAAATGATCCTCGAAGTGGGAATGAGCGAGAGAGAGAGAGAGAGAGAGAGAAAGAGAGAGTGAGCGGGAGCAAAAGAAAGAAAGAAAAGGGATGTTGCGAGCTGTTCATTTTGCCAACTATGTCGGACATTTGAGGCTTATCGTGAATTACAATTGGTAGAAAATGCTCGTGCGAGCGGAAATATTTACACTTTGGAAATTGAGTGAGAGAGTGTGAGGGAGAGATAAAAAGCGACTCGGAGGATCGGTGATTAACGAATTATGCAAAGTTTTATGATGTTTACATATTTAAAAGGATTACGTTACGTTGCTGGACAAATGAATAATTGTTATCACTGTTTTGTGACGATATTAGTTGCGAGAATACCTGTCATTATCGTGACGAAACGCTTCGTAGTTTAAGTACATCTTCCGACCTTTGAAACAAAATTCTATAATAAATGGAATAAAAACAATGAGAATATATGACGAGAATCATGAATTGTAATGTTCTGTTTGATTATTCATCGCGGTGGATAAACGAACGAGCGAATATTCTTCCTCTGTACGTTCATAAATCCGCCAAATGCTAAATAAATTATTGTTTTCTATGCTGCATAAATAATTCGCGTTATATTTTATCTACACACCTTGTGATCCACGAATTAACGATCAGCATCATTGATCGAAGCCATCGTGACATTTTCCATGGTTTTCTACTCAATTTTACATAATCTAAACGTCATAACATTCGTAAAAAAAAAATTGTGTCGAAAAAAAATCGAAAATTCAAATTTGCACTCAAAAAATATAGAATTTCCTTGAGTTTCAGTTTCGTCATTTTTTTCGTCAGTATGGCCATTTTTTTCTTCTCATGCCCATTCGAGGTGTGCTGTCGTCAGCGATTGCTTCAGAAACTGTTGCAATCAAACTGCTCGAAGATCGATACTCATCCTAGGCCTCTAAGAGTGCATTGCCGTCATCTATAGAGATACAGCGCACGAGTTGAGAAAACGAGAGTGATTAGAAGCTGCGGGAGCTAATTGATGATTAGCGATTGCCTATTAAGTGACCTTGATGAAGAAGAATGCTCGTTGACGAAACAGTGGACTTGCGATTTCTTTCGCATTCGAAACTGGTACACAGAATTACGTTCGTTTCGTAACGCTTCGGTTCGAACGAGACTCGCAAGTTTGTCAACGAAATGGAAAGCCACAATTATCTCGTTTCACGAGTGATTGCCATTCTATACTTTTTTTTTCGGGAAGACCAACGTTGGATGCATTTAAAAGGTTCGAGGAAAGCCTGCGAATTTGACGAGCCGAATTTGTGCTCCATACCCTCAGCCGTAATTCGTATTTGTGACGAGACCCACGTGCTGCCTCTGAATTCCTGCACACCCTGCCCACGAAAGCCGCAAGGATTTATTTTAGGAACTACGTGATGTCACCCGCGAGTCTGCCGAGGTGAGCGCTGTGTTACGCGCTTTTGCCACAACCAGCAGCCAGCCAGCCTGACTGGCCACCGTATCAGAGTCGAGAGCATCATCAGAGTAGCACCAGCATCCCAACGGATCTATCGGCAGATCTAGAGCTCGTTCTCCCTCCTCGCGAATGTCAATCGTGTGCATCATCATTCGTTCGAAATAAACGATTGATCTATCAACGACTCCCTCGGACATCACGAGACCACATAAGCGCGTAAACCCATCAATAGTACTGACTTTTCAAGGTCGACGCTTCATCAAAACACTGACTGCACGGGCATTTTGTTGATGGTGGATATAAATGGATCACAAATTTGTTGCTACTCGAGTTCACTCATCAAACCTGTGACACCTAAAAGTGACAGTTTGTGATTGTAATCTTTTCATAAAATTTTTAACTATCGAGTTGACAGTACTTCTTCGGGAAATTAAACGATGCGATGAAATTGATTGGAAGTTTGAAATTTCAAGTGTCAAATAATTTTTGTCTTTTCATTGTGGATTCGATAATCTCGTGATCGTGCACTTGCATTTTTCTTTTATTGTTTTGACTCAGTTCTCGCGTCGTTGGCTCCGGTCTTTTTCGTTTGAAAATGGTGTAATGGGAGCTGACACGAGATACTCTGTTTCCATCTGGTTGAGGAATAGCTGGCATTAAAGAAGCTCGTGCGTTCCATCGTTAAGGGGTGAGTCATAGTTTCGGCGACAAATTCGATAGCCTCGAGTCTTTAAAAGAACTCTGTAGGTTGGTCGAATACCTTGGATCGGTATTGAGAGGGACGTAAGGGGAGGAAGAGACGACAGTGCGTAATGATGAAAACTGGGAAGGAAGAAGCGAGAGACAAGGAAGAAGGAGAAGAAGAGTGGAAACGCGAGAGGAACGCGTTGATTCTCTGCCAAGTTTACAATCCTCCCCGCGCCAGCTTTATGTAAGCTGCGTAATAATCTCACAAGCCGAGAAACTCAGCGAGATATAGGATTGGGAAAGAGAGTAAAAGGAAAAAACGAAAGAAAAAGTGAAAAAACATCGTTGGGTTAAACCGAAATTCCGGACGATTTAACACGAGAAAAACAAAGTTGGCTGCGGTGACTGGAAAGGGAATTATTTGGCTGAACCTCATTGAGAACTCGACGATGGACAGCAGCGTGGATGATTCGATAATCGGGACACCTGCTGATACCTCGAATTTATCGAGTCCAGAATCATCTTCGAGTGAAATTTCACAGCCTACAGTCAAGTTGAGAGAAAATGTGAAGAAGAATCCATTAAAGTGTCGAAAGGGCGAGCATCCGGATGGGATTGCGAGCCTGAGCCACGGATTGGATAATCACCAACCATTTTTGCAGACCCTGGACCACGATGGTCGTCTCTTGGTGGAGGCAACAGGGAGAACAGCTCAAAGGGCTCGTGCATCAATGAGGCACAGTTCACGATTGAATGAAAAGCCACGGACCGAGAGTTCTCAGCCGAAAAACAACGATCGTCAGTGGCCAGATGATAGTTACGAGCCGAGAAAATCTCGCAGCACGACGAGCGTCCACGATAAAAATGTCAACAGAAGGATCAGACAGCGTCATTACTCTTACGGGATGGAGCCATCGAGAAGATCCTGGGAAAATCCAGAGATCCCGAAGAGATACTCCGCAGGTGATTATTTGCGTCAGCAGATCCTCGAGGATCTTAGCTCGAACGAATTAATCGGTAAAACCGAGGAACAAATAGCTGAAGATCGGTGCAACAGGGTGAAAGCTTATCTGCGACGTAGAAACGTAGATTCGTCGTACGTTTCTCCCGAAGACAAATTGAAGGAGCTCAGGAATTGCTGGAAGTCCGAAGGCATAACGAAAACGAACGATTCCGTCAGTTCATTTTACAACGCCGGTAGGAAAAACGATCTTGATAGGATTAAGGTTTATCTTCAGGATCAAATACGAAGAAGAATGAACGAAGACGAATTGAAAAGATGCGCAAAAGAGAAATCCTCGATGGACTATCCGAACGAATTGAGTGTGCAAGATATAAGACGAAGATATTCCGAACATCGTAGAGACAAGAATCGAGAATATCCCACGCGCCGAGTACACAGTGATATTAATGTCAGACGACAGCAGGGAATGTTTTTGAGTTCCGAGAGCGGCGGAGACGAAGATAAACATCCGAGGACCCGATTTCTGCGCTCGAAAAGCGAACGTCCGAGGGAGTACGCTTGCAGGAGGACACGAAGTAACGTCATACCGGAAGCGGTGATTGATCCTGAGGACTACGAGATCAGAAAACGTTTCTACTCTTACACCGCTGGCTACCGGAAGTCTTGGCAAACGAGGGGTTGTCTCACATTCGAAAAGAAACTCAGTCTACCTAGCCAGAGCTTTATGAATTTGGACCAAGACCCTCCACCGGCTTCGGACCTTACGAAGGACTGGGCGAATGACAAAGACAAGCCTCGAAAAAAATACTGTCGTAGAACTCGCAGCGACACACTGGGAGACAAAATCGTACCTTCGAGCAGCATCCCCGGACGAAGAACGAAACGCCGTAGCGTGTCCTGGTCCGATAGACCAAAATTGCATCGTAGAACCAGTGAGAAGCTAATGGCAGTTGCGGACGAGACTAGTTTTGACTCTGACACGACTGGTACGAGCAAAATTCGTGGGACTAAGGTTCGGCAAGGTAATTTGTGTTCCTGGCGTGAGTACAAGGAGAAGAGACGACAGGAAAGATTAATAAAAGAATCTGCGAACGTTGCTGGAGACGGCGGAAACAATCGAAAGATTGGTCTCGTACCTGCAGTTTGGAAAGATCTTTTCCAGCATCCGTCGAATCCAGATGAACCGGAAGTTCGTCTAAAGGGAATATCACGAGCAGCAGTAGCTAGCGAACGAATAAATGAATATTCATTGAACGAAAAAGATTCGAATGATCCACTGACCCAGTCGTCGAAGGACGTAACGAGCACGAACGAGAATATTACAGAAAATAATAGCAACGTAGGAGAAACGACCGAAGACACGGAGACAGAAACCATTCTCCAGGAGAATTATCTATTGTTAGAAAAAAATGTGATTGAAGAAACTGAGAAATTAAATGACGAAGCTGGTCTCTGGTCACCGACCACCATATCGAAGCTTCAAGTTAATGAGTATCGAGATCCGGATCTCACCTTTAATTACGAATTCAACATGGTGGATTTTGGTTATGACACGATACCCAAAAAACGTGCTAACAATAGCGACGTTCCGAAACGAAGTGGATGGATCGATATCAACGGCAACTCGAGAGTGAAAAAAACGGATACGTTCAAGATTGTTGACGGCAGTGAAGATCCCCTCGACGAGAAGAGCCAAACGGGAAGATTGAGCAATTTTGATGCATCTTCGCAGCCATTGATGAACGACCCGAAGAGTTCGTTGCTCGGGGGAAACTCAAGTGTCAATAGAAACGATCCCTGCATCAACTCGTATTACGTGGTCGATCGCAACCCAGAAATATCCGCTTCTTGCCCGATCGTTGACAATGACGACGACTACGAAGACGTCGCTTCACCATCCAACAAGGACATCGCCAAAGATTATTTCAAGAGGGTTTACGAGCTCCTGAAACAACGTCAGGATCCTGGCAAACGAAAAACTCTCGGGCTATTAGTTCCTCTCAGACACGACGAGGACACGTCTTCCTCAAACTATCCGGAGCACAAGGAAGACATCAGGAGGAGACGGCGGCGCAGAAAAAAGGATAAGCCTTATCAAGGTAAGATAATATCTTTGTGACAGTTTTAAGAAGCATAATACCCCGTTGGGCTTAAACAAGTGGCTTAAGTTTTCTGTTATTTCCATTTTCCCCTCGTTCGATGTATTTTTCTTCCCCTTTTTTCATTAAAGTAGACGCTCTGTATATTTATTTATTAATTTAGGAATAGAAAAGCTGTCCTAGAACAGAGTTACCATGATGAACAACGATTCTCTTAAATAAATCCTGAATCACTATTAATTGGAGGATTTCCTTATGGTCCACAATATTTTTTAAAAAATATCGACACTTTGTCTGTGAAACTTTTTTTCCGCACCTTTTCCGTCTGTACACCCGGACACCCCGTTCTTTCAGCCCGTCATTACGTTCAAAAATTCTGAAAAAAATCAGGCTACCGTTCGAAATCTTCAACATGGAATTTCGATTATAAAATTGCAAAAAAATTAATTTTTTCATCCCTTTTTGATCTAACAAATGGACCGATCTGTCGTATTTGCCCGTACACGAATGGCCCACGATTACAGACGAAGTGTTGACAGCATGAAAAGTTGGAAACGAACAATTCACACTTTCTCCACTCCTAAAAAAAAAACAAAAAAAAAAAAAAATCGTTGGTCCCCTTGCACTTTTTATCCACTCGGTTCATTAGCAATTTTTCATTCAAAACTGAGGAATAAATCCAACCAACCACACTTTTTCGGGTTCCTGACAGAAACAAAAAGACAGAAAAAAGTTCACACAACTTTCGTTGTTCTTGACGTTGTCAGTTTATTCCCAACAGTTTATGTTGCATTTGCCTTCTGCACATGGCGGATTTTCGGAATAAATAGTTCTCGAGAATGAAAAGATACATGTTTATTTACATATATATGCATACGTACCAGCATGGAAGACAAAGAACAAAGAGGGAGTCACAGGAAAGTATATATAATGCATTATACTATGCAAGAGAATTTCGCTTGGGGCGAGTTGTGTACCTGACTTGCACCTGCGTGGTTTATAGATGCATTGTATATGTGGATTCTGTGTATACATACACGAGTATAAATTTGTATATATAAGCGAGCATCTGGGATACTTTGCTAATGCAAAAACTTTCTTCTCAATAGCTCGAGTTATGTGGCATATAAAATATTTTATACATGTACGAATATAAACACAGAAGAAGGCAAAATCTCGATTGTGCTATATATTTATGGAAAGCGTTTTTGCTTTCGTTGTATTTGAGAAATATATTAAACGGTTCGGGCAGCTTGTGACTCGGTTAAACTTTTCTATGTACACGCCATTTTAGTGTGTACAGCGCTTATATAACGCGTGACAAAAGTGCGATGGTGGATAAGAACGGAGCTGCTAAGGAAAACGGGCGATATACCTTATCGTTTTTCTCTTCCGAGCTACTTTTCCTGTGACGTTCCAACAGACCTTTTCATTCCACTATGAAATTGTATGGCTGTGTGTGTGTGTGTGTACGTGTCACTTTTCGAGCAAAGTGTGTACCGAGCTTAAATGGCAAACGAGACACAGCCTCCGTGTGACCTCTCAGATTTAACAGCGTAAAGTAAATTTTACGAGGTATTCTCCTAGTTTTACCGAGGAAACTGCGCGTTATTTTTGTTCCATCTCAAGCACTGCGTATACGAATCATTGAATCTCAGTCAGAATCGGTTATGATTGTTGTTTCTTCCCTCCGCAGAGGTGTTAATCATTCTCGTAGCTCGTTGGTCGAGGCTTTGAATTGAGAAAACAGATTTTATCGGAAATGAGATTTTTTTTGCTCAAATTTGAATCATTTCCGTTCTATGATTTTTCTACAAATCTCGACGTCTATATTACTCGGCCTACGTTCCTTGAGGTTGGAGTCAACAAAAAAATCTAATCAATTCCTTTTTTTCCATTTCCTGGGAAATTCGAGCTGGAAATAAATCCACTGGAGGGGGATGAACAAACGATTTCTAAGAAAATCTGGTTCACTGCTCTGTACTCTATGGATGTGTACATGCATGTAGAGATTTATGCATTTCAACACACACTCGTATCGAATGCTGCACGTGAGCGTTTTTATACTTATATGCGTTGATATAGATATAGGCATGGCCGTGTGTATATAAACACAAACGAAAGAGCGCCGATCCGCGCCACGTTGGTAGCCCGAGACTAAACAATCTTCCATTAGCTCTTACTCGCTCTGGATCTCGCCCCTTTTCATTGAAAAAACAGTACAAACAATCTACGCATATACGCACTGTTAAATTGCTCGACCTACTCTTTACTTTTTATAGTTTGTTCCGGTGATAAACGGGTTACGTGTACCCATCAAATTTCACATGGACTCAAAGATAAACATTGAATGATCTTTTTTTCACTTGGAACTCGAAAAGTAGTGAATTCTGTAAAATTTATTAACTTGAGATTCCTCGATGGAGGAGTTTTCGTTGAAAGATTTTTTTTAACGTATATTTCACGATTATTAGTTTTATGACTCATCATTTATTGTGATTACAAAGCTTTTGCGTCTATTTTGACGATAAAAAGAGAATGTGGAAATAATCTTTATCACCTCATCTTAATTGGAGTATCGATCATTTTTATTCCCATTGGCAATAAGTTAGATCGCAATCGCGCAGCAATAAAGTGATCGTGGCGTCGAAGGGGTGAAAATAAAATTGGAATAGTGGTGAAACTGGCAAGAGGGCCTTGTTGCCATAGATCCCAACTTGTTGCTATACGCTCGGACGAGGTTGAATGCGCCTATCTTGGCATTGGCAATGGAGCCTTTGGCTTGCTTCGTGACATATTTGCGCAATTAATGTACACAAGCGTGAACACACACTTTTGTGTACCCTCGATATTGATGTCTCGTTATTTTCAGTACAAATTCTTGTTTGCTATTGCCAACTGTTTTGTCGTTGTTATTGCGACGAGGATGGCTATTAATTCGGTGGGTGGATAACTTTCGGAAAAACCAAATGACATTTTAATTTATGTCTCTCGTCATTGATACGCTTAATTTTAATGAACAATGTCTAACGGTGCACGAAAATATTTCTGCACTGGGAATGAAATTTTGTTAAAAATCGTAGATATTTTGCGAATACGATAAACAAAATATTTTTGTACAATTTCAAAATTTTCGTTATTTTGGCAGTATATTTGGTTTCTAACGGAATTGGCAGCGAAATTTACTAGAGGAACGACAAGAATTTGCTTTCGAAGAGACTTTCTAAAATATTTTCTGCTGCAATGACACTATTTTTGGGATTATTCAAAAAAACGTTTAGTTTAACGTATCCAACGAAAAATCTATCTTTTTCAACAAAATTTTGTTCCCAGTTCGTATCAACGAAGGTTAATGAGCTGCAAGAATAATTGCATTTGCAATTCTTGTAAAAATAGCAATAGTTAACTTTCGTTTTTTCGATGAGAATATCCTGTTGAAAATAGATTTCTGTTTAAATGTAGATCTGGGTTATTTTGATCGAGGTGAGTAGCAAATTGCTGCTATTCACTCTCACCACACACTGTGTATTGATGTGCAAAAACGACATCGTCAGCTTGCTCAATTTTTTTTTTTCGCGTCAAGGGGTGTCCCAATTCTGTGTGTGTTTTTTTTTCTTGGCTATCACTCGAAATTTCTCTTTCGACTTTGTTTCTCCTGCGATCATGCTGTGAGAGTCTGCTCGTCGCGTTCCTATAGTCACGTAGTCTCGACACTGTACCAGCGGTTTTTTCGGATGAGACGAAATCTTCTCTTGGCATTCTTCCAGCCCTTTCACTCTCTCTCACTTTTCTCTCTTCCTCTCGCTCTCTCTCTCTCCTCCATTTTTTCTCGCTGTCTTTCTCAGTTCTTTGCTTGATTTCTTCACATGATCCGATAATACGACGATCACTTTACAGTCCTCCACAGCCCACGTCTTTAAAACTTCTGCGAAAGATTGATCGAGATTTCAATTTGTTAAAATTTCACTCCGTAACATCGATATCGAATCCGAATTAAAAAATCGATGCCAAATCAAGATTTTTCCAACGTATCGTAAAGAAATTCGTCAGCTCTCAAAATTTCTACCAAATTCTATTGTCGAAATGAAACAAAGAACGCGACGCTAAAGCTTGGATTTTTTTGCAACTGCTTTGAATTAGATTTCGGAGGTCCACCCAAACGATCGATAAGAGACGAGAGGTCAAGCTTTCGCTCTAACTGAAACAAAGGGCTGCCGCGAGCATCAAAGACGCAAAGCGAAATTCTAGGTCTCGTGGTTCTCTCCGGAGGAAAAGGAGAACGTTCAATTTATTACTCTCCAAGGTGAATCAATTTGCGAGATGATATGGATGAGATAACAATATGGTTGTGATATATTGCTGGGTCTGCGCTTCCACAATGCTCCCTCGGTAGTAAATGCCACATGAAAAGCTCTCGCAGAACTGCCTCGGCTTCTCACCAAAGCCTGCTTCTGAGATCGCAGCAACACCGTGGTACTCATTGAGCCCAATTCACGTCAGAGGAATCATCAGAAACTCTGAAATTGTGTTCTCGCCTTCAAGAAATTAATTGTCGATATTTAAACGTAAAAATAAAAATGAACGAACACTTTTTCATATTTTTTCCTCGGTTAGATCATAAATTTGATAAATATTGAAAAGAACTTGCTGGTTGTTGTTACGAAATTTGGAATATCCCTCGATGGCGGGTAAAAATATTCAAGAACTCAGACTTCAGCATACAATTTTTTAAGTGAAAAAAAAAAACAACAAAAAATCAAGTGTCAAGAATCCAGAGAAGACAAGAAAAGATTACGGAAACAGAGAGGACTGAGTTAGACGTGATGTGGGATGCGTATGGTAATGAGAAGACATAAAGGGGTTGAATGCTTTAGTAATCCAAGGGTGCGGTGTGAGACATTGAAGTATACCCGCGTGTTTTACCACACAAGCGGGAAGGGAGCTGTGACCGCAAACTTTTGCGCTTCCCGTGTAATAGCGGTGAGATATACCGAAGTATATATATACAGAACGAGTTTTCCTCTGACGAGCTTTTGGGCCCTTCAGCAACCAGATTAAGAGCACTTTCGAGTTCTCTTGATACGAACAAAACTCACTTGCCTCTCATTGTCTGTATATACGAGTATTGAACTATTACTTATTCCAAAAATCTTCATTCATAGTAATCCATTTATTATTTTTCGTGTCCCCTTCACTTTCCTTCATGTTCGAAAATTCGTAGATCATTTTTTTGTTTCAACGCAATTAATTTCCCTAATTATGCTGTGAATGAAATTTTGTTAAAAATCGTCAATATTTTGTCGAATACGATAAACTAAATATTTGTGGATAATTTCGAAATTTTCGTTATTTTGGCAGTGAATTGCGTTCCTAACAGAATAGTCAGTGAAATTTACGATTGGAATGACAAAAATTTGCTTCCGAAGAGATTTTCTAGAATATTTCTTGCTGCAATGACACAATTTTCGGGATTATTAAAAAAAAAACGTTCAGTCGAACGCATCCTACAAAATATCCATCGTTTGCAACAAAATTTTATTCTCAGTGTATGCACATTCGAATTTGGAATCAGATGACGAGAGATTTAACGAGAAGAATAACGAATTAAATCTTGAGCTCATTCGATCGTGAAAATGCTTCATTGCTGATGAGTGCAGATGAGAGTTATGTCCGTTATCTGGAGGCATTTATATCCGAAGGAAACTTCATCGCCGCAAGCTCTTGACGTGCATAACGCTACTAAATTGTTATATGTAACAGGTTCTCGTGTGTGTGTGTGGGTGCGTGTTTGTGCTTGTGATCCGAAGTTGCGTATAAATGTGATATATCTGTATATGCATAAGTATTTATTATATAGGAGGAAAGTGCTTTATCCAACCTGCCACATTCGCTAGAGGAGGATGTGCTCGGGGCGTGAAGTATGATGAGTTTGCCACGCTGTGTGCACACATCACGAATACATAAATGCAAAGCACCAAAGCTATGTATATGTATAAAATAGTTGTGTATCGTCGTAGAGGCACAAAGACACGAACAAACGTTAAGGGCATCTCACTCAAGTTTGCTTGTGTACACAGGGGTTGAACGTACACTGCACACAGCCGGGAGTGTCAGAATCAGCTGACAGACATGGCATGCCCGAAATCCGCTCTCGGACCTGTCATCTTGAGTCCTTGAAAAATATAAATAATTCTCCGAATGAGAAAATCAGAGAAAAATTAATCTTTTTCCTCGGCATATATTTTTTTTTTGACAGCGAATAATTCACGATTTGAAACTACGAAATTTTCGGTGGAGAAAAGTTCTTGATGATTGTCTTCGAAAATTATTTCGTTGGGTTCAGATCGAGAGAGTGAAAGGACGGAGAAAAAGGAAATAAAGAATCGGAAAAGTTACGAACGCGATCGTAAGTCAAATATAGAAAATTTTGTAAACTTTATGAGCTTGACCCACTTATCATGCACGTGCTATATTTTCCCATAAAATCCTGAAAATGAATGAAGTTGCCTTGAAAAATAGAAAAAAGGTTTCGAATTTTCGAGCAGCATTGACCTCGCATTTTCTATTTTCTCTCTATTTCGCATTGTGACAGAAAATATAAAAACAAAAAAGTTGCATATTACGCTCGAGGAAACTGGGTCAAATTTTTCGTCACAAACAGTCCTGTGAGCGGCGTTGGGATCGTAACGATTGTACGATATCTAGTAAAATAAATAAAGAGTCCGAAATAAATATTTTCTGAATACGAATCATAAAAAATAAAACAAAAAAATCAACGAACATTTTTTAAAAATCATAGTAAATGCTTTTGTTTGCGAATACGAGCAGATCGTTAATCACTGGGGGGAAAAAGGAGAGACGAAATCTCGTGACTCGTACGTTGAATTATCTTTCCGGCTGTACTCGTTTTTCATGATGTTACCTCTTGATTAATACAGCATCGAGCGGACGATTTGACCCGTTTTTTCATTACGTGTATTACACACACATGCAGCGACGCATATCAGCACGTCTGCACAAACTTTCGTATGTGTGTTTGTGCGACGGTTGCTGCAGGGGTTCGTGAAAATGGCGAGATAATTCGATCATAAATTTTTATCGAATGATACCAATGTACAGGCTCAATAAGCTGCGAGCAGTGCTCCTCCAGAGCATCATCTACGACTCCGAAGCAGCATCACATATTTCTGCACACTCTTTTATCGACTCGTGAGTCTGTATGTTTCTCTATTTTTTTTTTTTTTTTTAACGTCAGGGAGGTAAATGTGTTCTCTGAGAATCGCGAGTTGCCTCGGAGGTTTGTTAAAGTTTAAATTAATTGGAGCTCCTTGATAATCAAGAGCTTTTCCTCGAAAATAGTTCTCTTATACTCTCGAACCTTCCCGTTTCACCACCATTAATTATATCAGCTGGCTTTTCTCTATATACGTATACGTATGCGTATGAAGCGGATATATAGACGCTGAGCGAACGCTCTCGATGAACAGTGCTCTCTTCTTCGAGAGAAGCTGCCAAACTCTGTTGTAATGCTTCGAAAACCGCGGAATAAATCGCATTCAGTTATCGCGATATATACATATGGATATTCCTTTCATCTGCCATGATATATATCCTGATGAGTGCTAAAGTTTTAATTAACACGCGCTGTTATCGCAAAAGAAGAATTTTCCTCAGAGCTTTCTTATGCTCCAGGTATTGTCGACGAAAATTTCGAAAGCTCCGATTCTCACTTAGCAGTTGAGTTATACGAAAATATAGTACAAATTTCGTTTCAACGGAAACGCACGCAAAAGTGCAAAGTGACGATGGCGTCGTTGGAAATGGACGAAATCAATAAAATCACACGTTGAAATAAAATTCTTTCGCAGGGTTAAGTCAAAATAAAGCTTAAGGTCTGCGCACGAGACTAGAATACCCGAGTCAATCATTCCACCTGCTTTTCTCATGGGAAAAGAGAGCCGGAGCTTTTCTTCGCATCGACTTGAAGAAATTTAATCGTCGACAGCAATCGTGATAAACATCTGGGGCGCTCGAGGATTTTCCACTTTGCACTCTGACATATAGACATACAAATATATACCAGCTTTGCCCTTAGCTTCATCCTCGTTTCCTCGGGGAAATGATTCTGACGGAAAAATAAAGTGCAATTGAAATGAAAATTTATTGGCCATAGAGCTTCGAATTTATTGACATAGTCGAAATGTTATTTGGTCTCGATTCCATATCGCGGATCACAAGCTTTTTGACTTTGAAAAATTCTTCCTAACGTTTGCAGCAGTTCTCCGCTTTCAAGTCGTCCAAAATGCAAACAGAACTTTTTATTTCTCGTAGATAAATTTCTACAGATATAAAGAATTGTTCGAGGAGGTTCTCGTGAGAAGCAAGTTTCCTCGACAGTTTCTTTCGTCACAGATTTGCACTCCCGTCTCTTTCTCTTTCTCATGTACCCAACGATACGAAAAGAGGCTGTCCAGGATCCAACGTTGCAACGTTCATTTGTCCTAACGACAATCTTCTTTCCGGCTTGCATTTTTTTTTCACCACTCTCAAAGCGTTTTTCTCAGGATATTTTTTTACTCAGGAACTTTTAATATGTCCCAGGGAGTATAAAAAAGGCTGGAAGGTTAGAACGACTAGATTTTGTTTGTCAGCCGTCTGTCTTCTTCGTAAGTCTCTTTGCGCGACAATTGGAACGATACAGACCCGAGTGACGTCGTAACAGAACGATATCCAAAGGATCTGAGGCTGATTGCCGCTAAACTGACCTTCCTCAACCGTAAAAGTGTCGAAAAAAAAACGCACTCAGTTTTCGGTCTGTGACAATCCCCACAAAGTCTTGGTAGAGTTGAGTAAAAAGAAGAGGATGAAAAACGCGATCTGGAAATGCTCCTCTCTCTCTCTCCCTTCGTCCCTGTTTCTCTTTATCGTTCCCTGCGTTCCCTTCTTCCTTTCTATTCATTGGCGTTTCGCTGCTGATGCTGCTGTGCTCAGCTCTCTCTCTCTTTCTCTCTCTCTCGACCCGTTTTCAGGACTGCAGAGCTAGTCGCGTCGACACAGAGTCGACCGCATTCCAACCGAAAACTCCATGCATCCCTCTCACACCCTCTCTCCCTCTCTCTTTTTGGTCCACCCCCTCTTCTTCGTATTCTGGTGGCCGATGGCGAACCCATTCAACAATGCACTTGTCCTGGGAACCAGAGGAGGGGAAAGGGTGGCTCTGCACATACACAGAGTGTGTGTGCAGGGGGCGCAACCGTCGCGCCAGAATCGTGCGCCCTTGGAACTATAACAGTCGTCATATACATACATGTTCGTATGCATGCATATAGATATCGATGTAACAACTCAGACATGTTTCCAAGTCAATCTGCTCTTTTTATTTTTTTCAAACAGACATTCTGGCGAGAGAGATCTTTCCCTATTATCAGCCCCCATTTAGACTTTCTTATCCCGATCCAACTGAACGTACGATGAGTGAAAACCAAATGAGGCCAAGCCAAGCAAGAGGGGACAAAAAATGACGTAGCAGTCGAATGTTTTCCATTTTCGAATGCTTATCACATCGGAAAATCGAAAATTTAATATATCTGACTGGGCTGAGCACTTGGTTGGGTTCCAGATAGAACGCATTGTTCCTCGTGGAACTACATAAGCTTTTATCTCATCCGCCGTAGTTTCGTTTCAACCGACGAGCATTTCGAACGTGACGTATGACGTTCGTTCTTACAATGTATCCACCTACAATTTTCGAGGCTTTTCCTCTGCACCGGAGGGCTTTCTGGTCGTTACGATATGCCCTGCTGGCTTTCTCGTTCGTTATCGTTGATAAGACTTTCTTTTTCTTTTCAAATGCGACATACAACTCCGGACTCTTTCACTATTGATCCTCGGGATATTCCGCCAATCGTGCAGATGAAAAATGGGGAATGCGATTGTTCAGAGTTTGACAGTAAAAAATTCTTTGAGAGTCATTTTCGCGACACCCTTTATAGTGGATCCGAGGGTAAATGTTGACGTTGAATTTTACCTCCTACGCTATCAGGAACGTCCGCGTACGCATCGCGTAATATTTTCGACAGTCGAAAAAAAGCAACTGTAAGAATAATAATAGCCTGGGCTCCTGTGCGTGAGGCAAAAGTCCAGTGAGTCGCGAGTATCGTCTCTCGTATATGCAACCGACAATATATCCGGTGACACACGAGACGTATAGCTGAAAAAACCGAGAATTGAAATAAAAATAAAAGAAAACGCGCATGCGAGAATTCTGCGCGAAACGGAAATATGAGATTCTCGTCGAGAGGAGGGGCAGTGCGTGAAGAGCGTTGATTCGACAAAAGTATTTTTGGCATTCAGTTGTTTTGAGGCTTCTAATCGTTCTGCATTTTTTTTTTTCGTTCAGGCGAAATTAATCATCTCGTTTATGATGCTGAATAAAAATTAAACCATCAAACTGTTGGCCATCGTTTTCCGTTCTCTAATCGTCATTCGCGTCTGCAAGTGTTGTCGAATTTTGAAAATTGCCGATTAACTCAATTACGCAAAAAATCTTGATTTTTTCTACTTCTCGATACTTTTTCGATCTTTCTGCTCATTTCCAGTGACATTTCGATACAAATAAAAAGAAACAACGATTGCTGTGATGCTCTTGTAGTCTTAGAGGGTGATTCGTAATTTTTTGCAAGCTCGGAGATCGCATTAGTTGGTTTTTATTAATCAGTCGATTTTTCGCATTTTTCGGGTTCTGGTTCCAAGACGTGGGTGAGCACGGGAAAGGAAGGGCGAGGTAGAATTTTCCGTAGCAAGGTGAAACAACGGGTCGGAGGGGGGTGCGGGTGGTGAATGCGTCCTACGTACGTGAAGGTTGTGCGCACGGGGGTGAGTGAGAAGAACGAAGAGGGGATGAAAAAGAGGGTGAGATAGGGTAAGGGAGGATAAGAAGAAGTACGTTGTGTAGTTGGGAACAGGAGGGAAGAAACGGGAAGGGATGGTAACCATTGGATAGTGTGGAAAGGGGGCGCAGACGAATCTGACGACGAGTCTCCGTTAACCGCGCGGGCCTTCAGTTCCTCGCGAGCCGCGAGTTGTGACGCGCCAGTGCGTTTCTCGATACAACTATTCATTTGAATGCCAGATAAATCGCAAATACGTCCTTCGTAAACGTCAGTTCGCCGTTACATCATTTATTTTTATGCCTTCAATAAAAAAGCAAACACAAAATTCAAATTACATTATAAAAAGTGGAGAATTTAATGGTTTAATAAAAATTAAACGAAAAATCATTTTCCATTTAAATTCATTGAGCATCAGATATTTCTTGCGCGTAAAAATGGATAAAAAATTGAATCTCTTGGACAAAAATTATTAACGAAAAAAAACGTTGGAAAAATATTGAAAAAATACGTTCGACACGGAATTGACCTGAAAAATAGAGCGATGGGTTATCGGGACTGAAAGATAAAATATAGAAGCGAAGAGGGGAGCATAAATAGAGGAAGGTGAATACAGTTTGTGACAGCGAGCGGAAGTTTCGTTCACCAACTCGTCGCTCATCCTCACGTGACCGAGACGCACCTGCATCGCACTTCCGGACTGAGAATCATATAGATACAATGCGTATATGTTAAAAGGAGAGAACGAAAACGCAAGAAAAAAAGAAAGCGAGTGTGTCAGAGGGGGGAGGCAGAAAGAAGAAGGATCGTCACCTGCACGATTCTGACTGCTATACGCTTCGATCGTTTACTCAACAAAGTGCTGTTTTAAAAAGGTTGTTTTTTTTTCAATCTCACGTTTAGTTGACGTAAAGTATGAAATGTTCGACATCTGACGCGGTGACGTGTACTCGGTTGAAAAAAAATATTAAAATGGATCGAAAAATACTCGAAACTCATTAACGAATCGAAAAAAGTGATAAAAACTATTTTTTTAATTGATAATAAACAAATTTGACGTGAAAAAATAACAGGAGCTTTTATCGGTTTCCCTATCATCGCGCAAATAGTGAATGAACGAGTGATCGGTAATTGGCTTCGGTTTATTGGATAAAAGAGAGATTAATTAATAGCAAGTGCCATTTATATCGTTCCATTCATGATATTTTATCGTCCACGTGCACGAGACTCTCGACCGTCAAGGTCGACCATCCCACCTACCCGATAACCCATTCGCACTTCTCACTTTTCTTCCACCACCACCACCACGCGACCCTTTCTCCCACTGCCTTCAAAGAGTAGCTTCATTTTCCTGCTTTCCGACGTTGGGACGCCTGTACATTTATACAAAACATTCGAACACGTTCCTGCGTCCTGAATAAATTTCTCTTCAGTTTTATCCCAACGACTGTTTTTTCTTTCCCTGAGAAACATTTTCAAATTTCCCTAAAAATTCACTTTCCCCATAACATATATCGTGACGAGCATATAAAAAAATAAACAAACGCTTTTGAATTTAAAGTTCATAGTTGAAAAAAAACAACATGCGCTGATGAAAGTTTGAAAAATGAAACAGTTGACACTCAAATAAAAAATGCCTTCAGGAAATCGTGTGACGTAATCCGTTGATTATAATAATCAGAAAAAACATTAATAATTCGTCGAGTGAAAATATAATTTTTTTTCTGAGGGGTAAGGTCAAGGGTAAGTGCTGCATAGTGTTACTGCAGCTTCCTGTACTGTAAAATACATATCTCCGGTGCAAACTCGTGGCTTTCGCTCGAAGACACCGCGAGAGGCAGGGAGAAGAGGCGAGAAAGATAGTAGAGGTCCAGCAAAGAGAGACCGCGTTGCGTGCTGTGGTTAGAGTGAAGTTGCGAGGGAAGACTAGCAGAAACCTCACAGCCTCCTACTAGTCAGTGGGTCAGGAAGTCTCTACCGTAAGTATACCGCATTACCGTGGATTACCTCGCATTACGAGAGCCTCGAGACAGAACTTGCAATGTACTAGCATCGCCTCTTTACTGCCGTAATTTAGCCACACACACGAATATCCATAAATCCATGAATATTCATTTGCAAACTTACGAGCATGCGATTATTTATTTATTCCAAAATAGAGCACTCTAAAAATGCTAATATTTCGAGACGCGAAATATCACGAATAATAAAACTCGCGAGAGTAAATCTTTTGCAAGTTTTATTAACCCAAAAAGTTTGGAATGCGACAAGACTTTGCATTATATTTTTCCCTCTTTATTTTCAAAATATTCAATCACTTTTTTCCCTCTGCGAGAAATAAAACTCAGCGTTTGGGAAAGTAGCTTAAGAAGTTGACGATTTCAAAAAAAAAAAAAAAANAAAAAAAAAAAAAACAAGAAATGTTAGGCTCGTAAAAAATATAAAAAAAGTTGAGCAATTGCAAAGGGAATACATCACGAGACAAAACAAGAGAGAAGACGCGGGATAGTACCTCTCTGTACGAATTTGGCGAATGCTCCGAATACCATGGATGCTAGAGCGTTTTAATTTAAGCCCACGCTCTCGTCTTTTCTTACGACTCCCTTGCCATGCGAGTGGGTTAGCTTTCTTTCTCTCTTTTATTATTTTATTCCACTCCTTCTTATTTTCTTATATACCCGAAAAAATAAAATTTCAAGCCTCCATACATTTTCCGAGCGATACCGAAACAGAAAACAATTTTTTTGTCTTTTCGTAACGAAATCTTGATATTTTCTCGTACTTCGTTGTCACCGGCAGCGCCTGACACTGGATTACCGTCGTACCACCTTAAAGCAGTTCATTCGATGCCTCTCAATTTTTATAATTCGATTCGCCCTTCGATGTACATTTCCGTTTAATTGAATTTCCATGTTCGGTTTATGTCGTTTTTTCTTTTTCCTTTTTTTTTTGGTTCGCAGTTTCTGTAATGAGCTTTTCTTCGTCTTGTATTTTCTGTGCTTCGTTAATTCGAACAGATGGGCAGATTCCTGCCAACTATATCGCCCAAAAAGCAAAGCGCTTACTTCCCTTTCATCGCGCACATAGACTGCTCACTCGCGTACAAGCTTGAGGGCTTTTCTTGGTGCACCCGATAGGTTAGAGAGACAGTCGGGCATACGCGAGTTTACTTTTAACCGCACTCTGAATTGGGTCAGAGACGAGGTGCGATGTCGTAGCTGCATAACATCGCTTGCATCTGTACACGGGAAAAATCCCCCGGGAGATGAGAACGATTCTTCGCGCAGTGCTGTACCGTTACATCGTTCCGAGTGAACGAATTTCCCCGGTGAAAGAAAAAAAAATGAAAAAAATAAAAATAAAAAATAAAGAAATTACTCCAAGAATAGAAAAGCTTTGGTGGAGCGGGAAATGGCGAAAGTTTATCACCGTTAATTCTCAATACCCGTAACTCGGGTTTTCTAGTCGTATATATATTTTTCAACGTCGAGACATTTGCCTGCGCATTTTGCGCACGCGAAAACTATTTCTTGACGTCAATTGTGCACGAGCTCGCGCGTTTGTCACGCGAAAAATCTGGAACAATGCGCCCGGAGGTACTGAGATGATAGAGTGAATACGATGCACTTCATGATGATAGCTCTCGCGGTGTGATTCTCTGTTTTTCATACAACGAAGAAAAGAGGCGTAGAAAAAATGGGTGGGAGAAAAGGGCAAAAAAGAAGAAGAAACAGAAAGTTTTGCAAAACACTCTGGCACTTTTGCATTCATATAGACCGTACACACATACGTGTGGGTGTATATTATTTATATGCCATGTATGGCGTGCTATAGAGATGAGCCTTTGAATATTTCAGAGAAACGTTTTTCCATTCATCTTACCCAAGGCTATACTTCGCGGATGCATTGTCATGTCGCATTGAATCGTTGAATTTCGAAAAGCTCCACGTATTTCTTATCTACTATATTTATACATTTGTCTCTTTGTATATATATATAAGCATTTATATACCGTAAGAGCTTTTTATTATTCGCTGCGAAAGGGACGCTCGACGAAACCCTTTAATACAACTCTGAGAATACAGAGTCACTCCATAAAAAGCTATCAAAATATTTGAATGTCCAGTGGAATCGGAAATGAGATCCATAACTACATGGTTTTTGTGTACATGTCACTTGAGACGTTCGTCAAGCGAGAGTACCTGCAAATTGTGATTTTTTATTTAGTAAAAAAAAAAAAAATTTAATCCACTGAAAACCAAATTTTGTTGAAAAAGATCGATATTTTGTACGTTTGACTCAACGTTTTTTTGAATAATCCCGAAAACTGTGTCTTGCAGCAAGAAATATTCTAGAAAATCTCTTCGGAAGCAAAATTTGTATGAATTTTAAAAATTTTGAAATTATTCGAAAATTCTCAGTTTACCGTGTTCAAACAAACTGTCGACGATTTTTAACAAAATCTTCTTTTCAGTGCTCAACTTCATCTATATAGGCAATAGTTTTGAAAAGATGTTAATTCGGTTGCAATTAAGTTTATTGGAATGACTTGACCCAGAGAAACAGGACGATGATTTTTACATATTTTTATAATTTTTCATTCCTGAGGTTGATTTCGATGTCTGTAGATTTTTATTGAAAAATTCGAAATGTTGGGATTGGATTTTGTACATCCGGTCGCGACTGAGTTAATGTTACTCGTATATGAACTCGACGAAACTCGTGTAATCGAGTTTCTCCCTTCTATTGCATTGAGACAAAAACATCGTTGTAATTTCGATTGCTCGTTAAATTTAATCGTTTCCCTCGTCGTAGCACCAATCGTCCGATATGGCACTTTCGTACTCTCGTTGCAAGCATCGAAACGATTATGTTCCCGTGAATTTTAGCTACCACGAGTGGATACGATTTGCTCTTCAATAGCCGAGACAGACATAACATTCGAAATATAACTAAATAGAACACACGCTCACGTAAATCAACATCGACGTATATCGAACATTATGTCAAAGCTCTTGAGTCAAAATGGAACGATTCACAATTTTAAAGAGAAAAGTCTGCAGTGAGTTTCGTCTCCGATGCACCGTGTTGATGAGTTATTTTTGCATGAAAGCTTCAGCTCATTGTCTCGTTCATGAACCGGTCCACTGGATTGGCCAATAATAATCCACTAAAAACTTCATCAGTTGTGCATCCGAAAGACAAACAGCTGATGAAGACTTTCCTTTTCCGAAACTCAGGACGAAACGCATTCGCGGCACAGCATTGATTGAACTGAAAACAAAATTTTGTTGAAAATGATGGATATTTTGTTCGAAATATTTTAGAAAGTCTCTTCGTAAGCAAATTTTTGTTGTTCCACTCGTAAATTTCGCTGACAATTCCATTAGAAACCAAATATACTGTAAAAATGACGAAAATTTTGAAATGATTAAAAAATATTTAGTTTACCGTATTCGACAAAATATCGACGATTTTTTTCGAAATTGCATTCTCAGTGTGGCTTCTGATACTCTGCTCATTTCCTCGCACAATGTTATTGTTTAACGCGAACATTATGACTGCGTTCGTATCGGGTATCATTTCGCAGATATTTCCTCAGGAACAATTTGCGAAATCACAGGCTGTTCTTGCTCGCTTTGTTATCCGGATCCGGACTGCCTGCTTGCATATCGTTTTGTTTTAACCCTTTCACGTGTTCATCGCTGTCCCATTGTCATTTTGCCACGCGAGCTCGCGCGCATTAACTCTGATACGAAATTCGAACAAACGAAAGGACTCAAGTGTGCGAATCGAGGCTACGAAGCTTTGTGAATCGTGCCCTTTCAATGGCTGGCAATCGATTCACATGCTGCATGTATACGAGCTTTCTTCTCTTTTATATGCTGTACAGATACGCAGATGCGGTTTCACAGCGCGAACACAATCGTATAAGCAAACTTTAATAATCCCCGCAACAAGCTCAGAGTAATCTGCCTGTCTACGGCACAGGTGGGCTCTGCCAAAGGCACGCCAAAGCAGCAACAGCCGAAGGGATTACGATGCTGTGTTATCGAATTGTCCAATCGCCTCGATCCCATTTAATGCTCTGCATTCTTATACACACGTACAGCAAACGATCTTTCTAAAAAAATCGTTTCCACCAGTTTCGAGCTCCATTTACGAAGAAAATGTTATGCATGTTCCAAAGCACTTCGTTTTGACAGTCACGCGCATTTGGTTAACACAGAGACTCTCAACAAAATTAATTCCGGATTAAATAAATGTCTAAAAATACTTGAATTTACGTGAAGCATCGTCTTGGTGGTGGTGCTCATTAGCATTGATGATATTCGGTTGAATAATAATTGCCTGCATTTCTCGTCACGCATAGTGATGCTTTATTGATCGTTCCTCCTGATCTCGCTGCTCTTATAAAACCCGTAGTTTTATACCTTGACACCACGAATGGTGATCGCATCATATCCTCCGGCGTTGAACGCCAAGAGGCGTTTTTACAGGTGCGTCTAGGATCAAGCGTTCTTCTATAGAATACGAAAAGAGCTCTTGATTATCGTTTTCCTGTCACGAAATAAAAAAAAATGGAAGAAGAATGTCTACATATATATATTTCTGACTGTTACCACATTATATTCGAGCTCACAATTTCACTTTTTCAAATCGATTCTGCGCAATTCAGAATCCAGATTTTGTTTCCTTCTTTTTTCAAGCTCACTCGATGCTGCTTCGTTGAAAAAGTATCAATGGCTTTAATGTCGCATAGAAATGTGAATAATAAAACGTACTTTACGGTGGCGGCTCGGATAACACGTATGAATATGTCGTATATATTTATAGGCATTATACGAGGTCTGTTGTACTCGAAGGTTTTCGCCATAATGAGACAGAAAGCACACAGCAGGATTCACACCCGAGGCATCTCTTTATTAAATAGAGCCTTTTTGCCACTCGGCTCATGTAAAAGTTACTTTTTCGTACCAACCACCAACACAGTCTCTGTCTCTGGGTGAAAAAAGAAACAGAAATATCTCTCGTTCCTGCTCCCACCGCTTTAATGGGAAAAATTCAAATTTTTTTCTACTCCGCTCCATGGAAATTTGCATTCTTTCCAGTTTATTAATAAACTCGTGGCTGACTTTACCGAGAATCTTGCCCAATTTACCTCATGCAGCGAAAATTCATATGTGACTTAATTAATTTTACAACACAACACATTATTCCACTTTTCATTAAATTTCGCTTCAATTGCATGGACTGAAATATACTTTGCAGGCTTGCTTATTAAACAGACACTCTTGTCAACATTTCTCAGAACACTTTATCCTCATATTGTGCATTTTCATTCATTTGGGAATATCCATTTTGCAATAAACATCGATTAAGCAAGAGGGCCCTGGATCTAATGATTAGATTAACGACAATATGATGGTGACACATTCTACCTATCAAAATTAATTTCGGTGATGGATCGAAACGCCCATTACCCTGACCTAATCGCGATGGACGAGAGTCACAGTCGCCCTATCTCGCTCTCGGAATTCGTAATACCACCTGGACCCAGCAAACTACCAAACACTTCGTGCGGGCTAGAAAAACAATTAAGCAAAAATCCGATTAACCGTTCCGATGAACATATAATCAATTGTTAAATAAAAAAGCTCTCGTTGGCAAATTAATCCAAATTCAGCCCAAACATGACTCTCTAAGGAGGTTGGATTACGAAATCAGAATAATCAGAATTTGATCAAATTTGTGATAACAGTCTTTGGCATCAAGTCAAGAAGCACAACATTTTTCAATTACTCGAGTACTACGTGGTGGAAAAATCTAGAAAAAATTGTATTGCCATATTTATTTAAGAATTCACCAAATTTGATTAAATTCTTATTTTTTTGAAATTTTTTATGTTTTTAACATGGTTTAGCATGGCAACACTGTATCATCGTGATCCAACCTCCTTAAGGAACTTGTTTTCCCCAATTTATTTGAGATTCACATTAAAAATTCTTAGTTCTCATATTCAAGGTGAAATTTATTGTAACAAACGTTGTACCCATTTTGTTGGCTGGAGAATATTTACCGGTGCATATATATACGACACGTGCAGTTGGGGATTTTGGTGCTTCCCAATGGTCAAATGTATTTCCTCGTGTAACACATATTCTCGTTGCGAGGAACGAGCTCTCCCAAAGGCGTTAATTAAAACCAAACGAATTGTGGTCACGAATGTGTGGCGAGTCTTCGGCAATAATTAGAATTCTGTTTCACTTTAGATTGATGAGTACGAAAAGTATGTGTGGTGCTGTTTGCGACGCAGAAAACAAAAAATCGCTCAAGATTCTTGGTTTTTCTTTTTGCATACTATTTTCTCGGTTGACGTTCAATCTTCAAAACTTTTCATAAATTTGCAAGTCGTGCATGAAATTAGAGCGAGGGAATGAAAGGGACAGAAGTGTCGTTTAGATGAGGACTCTGAAAGAGAATCAGAAGAAATGAGAAAAAAAAAGAATCCACAGAAGAATTCGTTTGAATGTGGAAAACTCGAGCGGCGAACGATATACAAATAATCGAGAGCTTATGGATTGAAAATGCAGAGTGAATCACGTGACAGTCGCGTTAGAACAATTTTAGTTACTCCGAACACAACTGCGAGCCACGGAAGTTATATTCTCGGTCACGTAGCGTTGAGACTAGTTTCCGAAATTGAGCAAATCCTACGCGAAAGTTTATCCAACTCACTCCCAGCTTTCGGTAGAAATTTCATTCGATCCTCATATTTCTCCATGGAAAAGTATAATGTAATGTCTGAACAAATCAAGTTTACACTATTGGAAATCTTCTCAAAGTTAAATAAATGATGAAGTCTTTTCTATGGAATCGGGCAACAAACTTGTTCCATGGAACAGCATTCTGAACGCCTGACTATATTTTTCCTTAGTCCTGTCGTTTTTCTGGAGAGTTTCTTAAGATTGAAAAAAACGATTCACGTATTTGTTCTTTTCCTTTTTGAATATTTGATTGAGCTTCTGTTTTGTTAATTCAACAAATACATTCGCGTAAATAATGTGCACGATTGGAACAGCTGCACTACATTTATCTGCCAGTCTCATTCGGTCCACCGGTATATACTTACGTCTCTCGTATCTTCGTTCGAAGTGCGTGACGCAAATCTCATATTACGTTATGCATATATCGTTGTTCATAATATGCGCAAGTTCACGCGATTCTCAGTAGATTCACGTAGAACGTGTTCAGCTCGTATGACAATTGTAATGGGGTAGCAAACGTTTGAATGGTCTCTCGTAAAGTAGCTTCTTGGGCTTGTATCTTGTCAAATTTTGACACTGAATGAAAATCACAGATGACAGAAGTGAACGACAAAGTTTCCAATGTTACAAAAGCGACATTTTAACATTGTTGCTATTCCACTGCATCGTCCGCACGTAGAAAACACATTTACAAACGTCGTTCCAGATAATATTACGGTATTGTGTCGTGTATACAGTTTGGTGGGCAGTTTTCGTACGCGACGAAATGGAAGACAACACGAATAGACGTGAAGGATTGCAACCGGATTATCAGCAGTGTATGGGCAGAGACAGGCCGACAGTGCTGCATATAGAGCATTCTAATGTCAACACGAAATATCATATGTGTATAGCTATACGTATGCATAATTTCATCGTATTAAAATGTATCGTGCCTGCAAACGTGTTATATCCATGAGCGGTATGCAAGGCACGTGGTTCGCTGAATGCTCGTTTTCCATTTAACATCATCATCGTATCCTTCCATACGCATGGATGTGTGCGAATAATCCTGTGAGTTAATCCACTGGATACACGTAGGACCCTTCCGCACACGTTTACCTCCACGTCTATGGAGAATCTCACACTCTTTCTTGATTCTCTTTGTGCTCGATACAAAACTGTCTTAATCGAAACCTATGAGATTTCCTTAATTAATCTGTGACGAAATGAATTTTCTGTTTGATTTTGAATCAAGTTCGAGAGAAGGAAATTAGTTCTGGGCTGTTTAGAATTAGAGGGTGCGAGACACTCGATCGCAATCCTTTGTCTCGATGTCTCTCTGTACCCGGTGTATTTGTGACATCACGAGGTTTCCATTTCCCTTGATCGTTACTCTCTGGTTTCTCCTTCATTTACCAGACGAGTCAAGTATTACGAGCAGGCGTCGTTGCTCCTGCTGATGCCTTATCGGTTTTCGATCGTTAAACAAAAGTTTCACGCGTCGTTCTTTCCCTCTCTCTCTCTCTCTCCCTCTCTCTCTCTCTCTCTCTCTCTATATATATATATATATAAACGAAAGGGGTGGAGGAACAAAGAGTAAGTCATTTAGAAAAAAGCAATAACGAGGCAAAGTAAAAGAGTTGAAAGGGAAAAGGGCTCACACGAATAGGGCAACGAAAGTGGTGATTGTGTGACGGTGTATGTTGCAAGAGATGAAAAAGGGGTGAGTTTTGATGAACCATGTAGAGCAAGCCTTTCCAATATCGTGTTCGCGGAACGAGAATCATTTTTGTGCTCGCGTAATAATGACGTCATACCCCGCAAATGATTCAAGACACAATAGGCCACGTACTTTCCGTATCCGGATTCCTGCGAGCTCTAAAAACTAAATCAGCAAAAAAAAGTTGCAATAAATTTCCACCTTGAACGTTTGCCTGGAAGATCAGTCGTTTTTTTTTTGCCTGGAACTCCAAACGAGCTTCTGAGCAATAATGAATGCGATGCTGTTAATATTTGATTTATTATTCAATAGTAATGAATGTTTTTTTCAAATCTAAGAAATTCTTTGTTCTTCTCATTTTTATAAAGCAAAGTAAACACTAATTACTTTTTCACTGGGAATGCACACACTGAAATGTATGAATCTCTTATAAGTGCACATTCAGCAAATATTCTGCAGCTACGAGGCAACGTTATTGGTGGCCCCTCGGGTGTTTTCCATCTGCGCTTCTGCCTTTTTAATATAAATCCACAGATCCTGTGATAGAAAGAAAAATCTTTCGAATAAAATATTATCCAAGGGAGTGAGTGTGTGTGTGTGTGCACGTGAGTCTCCAGGGAAAATATTAAAAAGTGAGCAGCTAAAATGGGTGGCTGCGAAAGACTTTTTATCAGATTCAGGTTCGATGAAGCCCTTCCATTTTCCTGTGACAACTTCCGGCGCCATTTTTTACGGTTGTCTATTGACGACGTGTCACGGATAATAAACATTTTATCATCTCGAACGAGATTTTTCTGAAGCCCAAAATGGCCTCACGACTCTGGAACAAAAATCATGAATAACAAAGTTTGAAAAAATAAAATAAAAAATGTTCCACCCAGTCCAAGCCTCGAAAATTAACTCTCCATTTTTTCCTCTTGGCTTGTTTTAACGTCACTCTAGGAACTAACAACATTATCCCTCGAGAGTGAACGAGGACGTTAATGGAATAATCTACCAGAGCCAAACGTGTTACGTTCCATACTACGTTGTTTTCCTCAACCACGTATACTCGACGTACGTGACGATGCAACTCTGAATAATGCACCTGAAAGTACAAGTATCGATATATTGTCATCATATTTAAATATATGCGAATATTTCGAAGCTCCATTCTTTTTCAGTCTTCGCGAAAAACAAGCAACATCTCATAGAACTACTTGACAGTCCCAGCCTTTCATTCGCGAAAGATATTTTTATATAAATAGTAATCGATCATGTATCCTCGCAACGATATTTAGTGCAATATTACTCATTTATAACTATACACATTCACGATCATCCATTATAGTTGGCCAACCACAAATTTTAGAGTGCAATCCCCGCACGATAGCGCCGGAGCAATGCTGCTCATATTTATCCTCGTTATCTATTTTATTGATAGTCGCGTATCCATTAGTACACGCAGCAGTTCTCTCAATCGACACTTTCGATATTTTTGTGTTTCAATCATCGTGATTAATTCGTTGTGCATAAAATGCAAAAGTGCATCTAAAATTTTTTCGTTGAAAGCAAAAGCCTGGGATGAATATGCAGAAGGCGATTGAAATCGACGAATTATCTACGGAGAATAAAATCGGAGATCAATTTGAAATTCGGGTCAAATTTTCTGCGCAGACCAGGCGCGCATCGATCGCTTTGGGTTCCGAAATGTATGCAATTTTTTTGTTTTTATTTTGGTTTTTCATTAAAAATTGATTGCTTTGAGTTTCTTTTCTTATTTTGGGAAAAGAATGCACATTTTTTCTTATTCTCTGGTACACGAGTCGTGCATGTACAATGTTCAACGATCGTACAACCTGATCTCCTACGATACAGAATTCCGAACGGGAAGAACTCTCCGTTTTCCAAGCCCCGACTGATCAGAATTCTAAAGAGATCGAATTTCGTCTTTTATCTTTTCTCATCTTCGTTGGTTTCCCTTTATTTTCTTTCCGACTTTGTGGGTCCACGAAGCTGTTCTAGATTTTCCATTTTCACAGAAACTCGGAGCAATGTTTTCGCTTGGTTTTCATCAACATATATATCTGCATCTGCATATGTTTATATTTGGGACGTTGAACAAACAGCATGACCTCCAAGAGTGGATTTTGTTTCAACAGCTGAAACCCGATCAGACATAAATAACACATCCTTTGGTCCTTCCAGCAAATTAATTCGTTTGACTGTATTCGTTTGACTTATAAACGGTTCGCTTGGAAAACAACCCTTTCTGTGGAAAGCGCCCTTTCACGAAGAGGGTTTTAATATTTAAATTTTCCACGTATCCTTTCCTCGTTAAACAGGATCAAATTTATTTTATTTTCACTTCTCGGATGTTGTCACATTCGTTTCTATCCTTGAATCCTGTCCGGATTATACGAATTTTTAATGAATAAAATTTATGAAAGGAATTAGAGCTTCTGTGCCACGTAAATATTTAAATTCCATTATTATAATCGTACAGTGAGGAATTTTCTTTGCATGGAAAACAAAAATTGTTTCGATTGAGGGATAAAAATTCGGGTGACTACGCACGTATTGACAATTTTTTTTTCGCAATGGTCATGTTTCTGGATTTATTTCTGAAAATAATTGCATTTTTTGATCGAAGTGGATGACGAAATGCAATGCATATATATGAATCGCAAAAAAATAGACATTGAAACAAAAATTCAGTACGTTATTGGGTTTTTAGTATGCAGCTGCGAACTTGCCAAGTGCAGAAATTAAATTTTCTCTCTCATGCATGAGTCTCTTTTTAGAAGAACGTGAAAACGCTCAATGCCCTCGAGTGCCCTGAGGGCTGTATGAATTCTCGAAAGGGAGAGCCACAGTGAAACATTCCCTCTGCCTTATTCCTCCGCGGACGAATCGAGTTTTACGCAGAAAATTCCGTCCACATTTTTTTTTTCTCAAAAAATATAAAATTTTGTTCCAATTTTTGCAGAGGCACAAAGAGGTCCAACTAAATAAACGTCCGCGTCGGATTGAATTTTTTTTCTTCCTGTGTCACACTGCAAATTGCGAAATAAAATTATGGAATATTTTTTTTAACGATTGTGGAAAATTCAATTCCGTAACAATTATTAGCGACCGAAAAGATTCTCGTTATTCATCCATCATCGCGTGATTGGAATGTCAAGCCAAATGTCCTTAAGGACCTTTTGAGAGACGGGTAATTCGTCTTGCGACTTGAGCTTCGTTTCCAGCAGCAAAAAGTTTTTTTTTTTCAATGAAATTTCTGTAAAAATTTACATTTAATAAATAATTCAGATTTTACAACAGTGTAAATGTGAAAATGCTCATGCAGTTGAATATTAAATATATTTTGGTGCTTTCCTATACAGAAGCATAAAATCATTCATATTTTTATAGAATTCTATGGGTGTTGTGTGTAAAAAATGAGCCAGCGTCGCACATTGATGAAAAAAAAACTTTAATTAAAAAATCGCTGAATCTCAATTCTGGACGCTCCTTTGTTTAAAATTTTTTCCAATTTTTTTTCGGTCCAGCAAAACTTTTTCAAACAACTAATTATTCAAGATTCCAAGTCACACACACACGCCCATACAGTTTTAGCGCAATTTCGGTTACTCGATGAAAAGCTGAACCGACAACTTAACGATAAAGAGATGGCGATCCACGAAGCTTCTTCAAACTTGCCTGATTAATGACAAACTTTTTATTCGACCTCCGCATAGCCTGCGGAATTCTTTTTATAAAGGTACCGCGACCCGTTTGTTCGGTCCATTGAATTTTCTTTGACCTCGGCATTTCTTTCACAATTTTCTCTCAACTCGTTATTGACCTAACGATCTTTTACACAGTTTCGTGGAAAAATTCGAAACATTTGTTGGAAAAGTTAAATATTAACGATTTTTAATATTCCGAGACTAATTAACTTCCGCTATGGTTTTTTTTTTCCAAATTCCTACTAAATTACGAGAGCTCCTGAGAGAAAAAAAAGAAAATCGTATTTTGCATTATGGAAGTTTTAGTTTCAGGAATTTCGTGAAAAATGCATTTTCATTTTAAGTGCGAGGACCCTAGTCACAGGAAGGCGTGCCGATAAAAAAATTCATGGCCATTTGAAAAATAAGAGTGTGACGGACGACAGAAGCGATAAAAAAAAAGAAAAAAAAGTTAAGCAAAGGAAAATAGAGAAAGGAAGAAGGGAGGAAATCTCGGCTAGGGTCGTATGGTGCATTTTAAAATCCCTGACTCTCGAATCCCCTGGCAGGTAGATTTGGGTTAAAGGTGGAATTTTCGTAAAAGTAGGATCCCTCGGAATTACGGGGAAAGAGAAAGGTTAACGGAGCAGGGAGAGGGAAAGGGGAACGAGAGTTTATATAGTGTGTCTGGAAGGGAGAGACAGCATGACAAGAAGATGGTAGCAGGGAATGCAGCCGTCTTACCAAGAGGGATGGAACGTAAAAGCCGATTAGCTTTCGTGTCTAGAGAATCCAGTACGAAATGCCACGTTCCGAAGCCCTCCCCCCCCCNNNCTCCTTCTTTTTCCTCCTGCAACGAGGAATAAACATTCCTTGCGTTTTATAAAATACACTCTATTCATAACTCAAGCATTTCAGCGTATTCGTGGACCTGTTCAAATTTACTTTATTCCCTTTTCCTCCGTTATATCGCGTCGTAAGATTCAAACGTTCGATCCATTTATGAAAATTAAAAAATCCAGAACCAAAAAAAAAACAAAAAACCATTTGATGAACTTAATTTTCAACTGTCCATGAATATTCTTCATGAGGATGAAATCCTACTTGGCGTTTTAACGTTTCGCAAAATGCTGGAAGATGAAAAAAATGTGAGACGAGCGAGTTGTTTTCCGCGCCGTTTCTCCCGCACAATATGGCGCCCTCGAGCAAGAGATCGTGCTGATTAACTTCCGGTGGCTTTGCGACCATTACAAAGTCTCGAGACATTTGCTCTGTAACCTCGGAACAGAGTGCAAATTTCCCATAATACGAAATTCACACAATTACGTGAATACCTACTGTTTGATGTCTGACAACTGTACGTGCTTTATATCTGTACATGTTTATACATAAATTCACACGATTTACTTGAGTCACGACAAAACAATCTCACGGATCATATCTCCGACTCCCTGGACCGTAATGCACGAACTTGCAACTAGATTGAGTTAAATGACCTTAAGGATGATTCAAGAGATTCGTTGTCATTTAGGGATTTAATTAATTGGAGTAAAAATTGAAAAACGAGTGAAATTTATTATCAAAGTTGAATTAATTCAACGTGGAAATTATTAATATGTCACTCACGACTAGATCACAGATTTCATACAATCAATCCCTTTATGACATTCGATCTTATTTATCACGTTACAAATCGAAACCAATAAATTTATCGCAAACCAGAACAGTCACCACTTTATATAGACTGACTATTTTTCTCTCCCACGGAGATCAATGCACCGCTCAAGCGTCTGACGCAAGAAAAATCGTCTGGCTCTCTTGATTTTTCAACACACGGGGTAAAACCATTTTTGCTCTCACGCTCGATCTTTCACACCTTTCAAATCGTGCCTCTCGTGCTTTATCCTCGAGCCGAATACTTTTTACGATCTTATTTTATTGCTTCATCATTAATTCTCGAAATCGATACAGATTTTCTAAAAAAATTCCTAAAAATGTGCAAAAATATATTTTAACTATGTTGCTGCTTTTTTTTTAAATAAATAATTTATGAATATTGCAAGTTCGTGATTTCACAATGCCAACGATTATTCGCATTTAACTCCAAAGATTTTGCATATCCCGAAAGTTTACGAGGAACGAGAAATCTCACATTTTCTTTATGGCGAAGCAATAAGAATGAAGTTTTTAGACGAAAGTGTCGCGAGTGCGATTTTAATTAAAAGTAGAACGTCCGGTGCGTAATTATTCAAAGCTGGTTGCTGCGAAGCTTCAGGTCCGCTGCTGGGAACATGAAAATTGGTTGCTTTTGCTGTATGTTTCTAAATCCTTGCTGCTCTCGTGAGATTGCTACTATTACTTTGTCGACCGACGTGCGAGAGTAAGAAAGAATGGACCAAACTCGCTTCCTATGTATATATTCTCTTTCTATAAGTTTCGTGTCCCATGGGATTCGGACGGAAAGGAGCGCAACGAAGAGACGTGGTGACTCTTAAACTTTTGCCATTAAATCTCAGATGCCCGGCCGGTCGAGCCCGAGAGTTGGTGAATTCCATTAACAGAGGTGTACCACTTTTCTCCATCTTCCTCCTTTTTTTCCCTGCTCTCTATTTTCTTCCCTGGCTCGCAGACACACATTTTGCCATTTACTCCCATCATCGGCTATGACCGTCCAATATGTAACGGATATCTCCTTTCTACCTTTCCCAGAAAACTTTTTCACTGCAACTAGCTCAGCAATACGTCCCAGGGAAAATCTTGAATTCAAATGCGAGTGCCTTGTCGTGGTTTCCGTTTTTTAATCAGACAAAAACTTTGCATTATGATGTTTTCCATGGGCACGTTTGTTTTTCCCAAATCAATCAGGATTCCTGTTAAAAAAGAAAATATTATTCGCATTCGTGGATCATCGATTTTACAAAAAAATTTCCATTTTTAAACTATAATGTTTCGAACAATCAGAAAGAAAAAAAACTCATCCAATGAATAAATTTATTGGTCCAATGGAACGAATGCAAATGGATTAAAAAAAAGAAGCTCGATTGCGTGACGTCTGGGAATAAAATGGCACAAGTATTCTCGACAGAAAAAAAAAGAAGGAGATAACGATCGCCTTATATCGTGGCATTATGCGAATTATCCATTCAGTATCGACTCGAGTTGGAAAAGGCCAACGACACTCGTACATGTTTTCTTTCTTTCTGCTTCCTTTTTTTTTTTAATACGTCGTCGTATACAGATATTTATGAGTGTACAGGGGTTGCTTGGTTACCACAGTGTCAAAACAAACCCTATCGATCACAACAGGTTCCGAGAGAGTGCCATACACACGAAGAGTTCTGGCGAGGGAGAAAATACGATTCTCGGTTTTACCATAGAGCCAGTGGGTGGGTTATCACGTGCAGTTCTCCCTCGGTAATCATTGATCAAACATAGGCACTGAACGAGGGCGATGTACCCTTGGCAAAATCAGTTGCCTCTCTATCCAAAGAACAAGTGCTGCACTACATACAGGTCGTGCTGAAAGTCGTGTCAAATTATTTCACAACGAAGAAACCTCGATATTCCGAACCAAAAAGTCTCCAGTCGTTTCCCTCCACGATGCATTATCGATTCGAAAATGGTAAGCAATGCGCGTCGACGAGACACGCAGCCAGAGGGTTGGTCACGCCCAGGCAGAGAGTTACGGGATAGGCTAAGGGATGGAGCGCTTCTGTACCACCCTTTGTGTGTTTTTAACACTTGGGAATGGCTACCAATTCATAATTCTGCATCTTAGAAACAGTGCATCGAAAAAAAAACTCTCCAGAAGGTTTCTCATCAAAGTTTCAAACTCTATTCAGTCGATGGATTTCTCACTCAATTTTCGGCACACTCTGTACATGCTGATTCACATATCACGATAGATTTCCACATGATTCGTTTTGCTGACTTTAAAAGGTCTCTTTTCAACGAGAACTCGTATCAACTATAATCCGTACAGCTAAAATCCATTTGAAACGCACTTCGCTGAATTCAACATTTTTATAAAGTAAAACAAGGCGAATGGATCAAGTTTATGAAAAAAAAAATTAAAAATTGCGACTCAATTTTGAAAAAACTTTATCCTTCCACATGAAAAAGTTAATATGATGTTTTTTGTCGTCAATAATCATAATAAAATGTCACGTAGTATAATCGATAATTATCTCATTGAAAAGCAGTTGCAAATGCATTTTTACTCGCATACTGTCACTCATATGCCCACGCATTACGTACACTTGAAAAAAAATGAGCAAGATATATGACTCGGAATTGTTGTGGTTTTCCATGTACTCACACATCCTCGTATAAACTTTTCGTACGTTATATGTACACACGCCGCAGAGAGAATGATATAATACGTCGAGTCACTTCACTTGACGCTCTCACGTGGTACATAAATATTCCTTCCGGACGTCTCTTTAACGTAAGGTTGTTTATACTGCAACAGATGTGACGTTGCTTTTTTATTTCGCATTTTTTTTCTCATGCAGAATGACCCCTTCGCTTTTTTTTTCTCACTCTTGCCATCGCTGCTGGTGGAAAAAACAGAATTCACTTTAACGTGGAATTGAAAAACAATCAATAAGAGGACTTGAGTCTTTTTTGTTTTTTTACGTTTCCTACTGGATGTATTTTTCTCATTTCTATTATTTGAACGAAAAAAGAACAATTAAAAATGAAGGACACTTTGCGAGAAAAATTGGAAAAAAGATCTGAGAAATTTTCAGCTCGTTTCAAAGATGGAAATCTTTTACGGCCTTTGACACAGAGTACGATTACGCAATTTAGAGAGCAGTCTATAGATTAAGGCACTTTGTGACCTCGGGAAATTCGTAGAAACGTTTTAAAAGTCATTTTTTAATGTTTTTTTTTTAACGAGATAATCGGAGTCTAACAATTGGATAATTTATTTAATTATTTCACACGCAATATATTATGTTGCTTCGTAATTACGAGGCGTAGACCAGCCTCCGTGGTCGTTACTCTTGGTGGGCTTTTTCGTACTTTTGCTTTTGGAGTCGTAAAGTTAATTTTTTGTTTTGTTTCGTTTTTTTTTCGAGAATGTTAATTATTGTAAAACGGCGGAGAAATGTATTTCGCGCTGGATCAACGCGAGCGACGTTATTTATTGCAGAGGAAATAGCCGCTTGCTGGTATATCAATCGTTGTTCCTTCGCGCGAGCGTACCTTGGGCGTTCGTAACGTCGCTCGCTAATTTCACGGCATCCTTCCGTCTCACGAATGAATCGTGTATGCACATGTACAGTCCCCGTCATTTATATCTATTTGCATTCCTCCGTTCGCGTTACGACGGACGTATGCAACGCGTTCGAGCAGAGAGAGACAGAGACCAAAGAAGCGGAGGACCTTTAATCACCACGCACTTATCTCTCGCGAGACGAGGAGAATTAGTCGCCCGACAACTGCGTTAACTATAATTCCATCCTCATATAGGTCTCCTCGTGCTAAATCTATGCAGCTATAAAAATATATATATGAATACTTTTTTCATTTTTTTCAAGCATGAATAATAAGATAATAAATAAATGCAACAGCGAAGCAACTGGTACATAAAATACGAGTCATAAGAAATTTCTTGCAGAAAATCTCAAAAAATAGAATCGCACGAAAGTTTTGAAAAAAGTATAAATTAAGGTAGTGCTGTCGATTTTAGGACTGACGTTCGGAATTTAATAAAATTTGGTACGGTAGTAGATTAAGATGAGAAAAAAAAATCCAGTTAAATTGTCAAGAGGCTACAGAGAACCAGAAAAAAGATATTCGATTTGTTAATCTCGTAAATTCAACATTATGCATTGTTTTGTATTTTACAATGAAGACTGTGATTTCTCCTAAGAATTGATAACAATTTATTATGAAATACAATGAAAACTGAGATTTATCACAAAACTCAATGTTAAATGTATGAAACCATTAATGCGAATATCTTTATATTCTGTCTATAGCCTCTTGAAAATTTAACTGGATCTTTTTCTTATCATAATCTGCTACTGTGCCAAATTTCATTGAATTCTGAACGATAATTCCAAAAGCGACATTTCTGCCTTAAATGGAATGTAAACGTTTCGAATGATCGATTTTGGCATTCCGGAGGAACGTCAGATCGAAACTGAGTTTTTGTTCGAATGCAATTTCGATATTTCTCAGTATTTGCAACGATCGTGTAGGAGAGAAATATGCCAGTAAAAAAAACAAACTATGGTTTGTGAAAGGGCCCAAGCATTTTGCTATGAAATTACCCATAGATATGTGTAAATGTAAATAAAACGATGTGTGGACTGCAGGGCAAGACGTACCCCGAGACCTCGAAATGTCAACGATTCTAGGGGAGATTAGTTACGGCGAAAGACTCGCCAAGTTTATATATCCACATACATACGTATGTATCATTTTCTAGAGCCTCTCGTCTTCGAGATTTTCTTGTATAAAGTCACGTAAGCAAGGGGATGAATTGCGTTGAGGAAGTTAGCCGTTCTCCGTTCTGTATCTTCGTTAAGAAAGATATTCGTGCTCCGGAGCGACGCGGAGTAACTTAATTGTTTCGACTTAGTTCCCGAACGTGTACGTCTGACGATTAAGCTTCACGGAATTCATCCTCGATTCCAAATTCTTTAACCTCAGAACGTCCCGTTAGAGATTTTAGGGCAATTTATTCACAGCATGGAGAAACATTCTATTCGGAGTCGAATTAATTGGCAAAACTGTCGACTTGTGTTTTTCAATTAAACGAACAAAATAAAATAAAAATACTTTTCATATTTTTGTTAATAAATTTGAAAAAATTGCCGGAGACGATTCCTGTTTGTTCAACGAAATGTTGTAATTACTTGAACGAACGGATCGATTGGAAATCGCGTATTTATATAGACGAAGATTTAATACCTTTCTAAATTTCATAAAGTGACAATTTGAACGAGTTTCCAATGAATTTAATCGATCGATGTTTCGACGCTAATGATCGCCTCCAGACGTGTGATCTGTGACATGGTCAATTAGGTCGATACATCCTCATAATCGAGGATGATATTCATGTTGGATTTGTGCTTTTTCTGTTGCAGGTAAGTGTCCATGTCTCCTGCACTCAATGACGCATTCCGTCTGCCAATTAACGACCTTGTTATCGTCCAGGTATCTGCGTTCAATTTTTTAATTGAATATCTAATTATACGTGTGCCGAGAGACTCGAACATGAATTTCCATGCTACATTTCCTATTGAGAAGGAATAGACTTTTTTGCAGCGTTGCAAACAAACGAGTTTTATTTCATGGAAAAATTCAATGAGCCGTATGACGTGGATTGAAAAACGCGTAATTGGGTTTCAATCTCATGAGAATTCTAATTCAAAATGAAAATCATAAAATTTGTCACGAAATTACGTTATTGACCGAAATAAAAAGCGAAAGTAAATGGAAGTTGGAACAATGGTAAATAAATAAATCTCACAATTTAATTATTCGAAGGAATAAATTAAAGAAAATTAAAAAATGCTTTTTTCTTCATTTCATAAGAAACGTAATTAGTAAAAATCAGTTTTTTTTTCAATGCTCTACACCGATCGTTTTTTCTCGCCATGGAAGTAGGTTCAGGGGCAATTTTCACAAGATTTTGCGAACCGCGGATGCATCAGAGAGGCATCAAAAAGTTCGTCGATGCGGAGAAGAATGCGCGGCTTTAGGGCTCCGCGAGTTATTTTAAGAGAACAGGTTTTGGTCGCGCGGGCTATATTTACTTTTCTCGGGCACGCCAGAGTCATTGACAGCATCCGCACACCTCTCACTCCGTGCAAAGCTCTGACAATCAGCCTGAATGTACAAAATTCCCGCGCATCTTTCGCCTCCCCCACCCAATTTTATTTTTTATTCGTTCCTTGCAACCAACATGCCATTTTTTTCAACTCATTCTTTTCCTCCCCAATACTCCGATTCAATCGTGCCCGCATCCTGTCAATTGGTTTCCTCCTTCGAACCAGATGGGATATACGCGAACGCAATCTTCCTCCTTTCACCGAACGAAGAACGAATTACGAAATAAGCGCACGGGCAAAGGATTATAGAGAAAACATTGCTCTTCACCCTTCCAATTGAATTAACAAAAAATTTCATTCACTTTATTTTATTTCCTGCATTATTCGCAGTGAAAATTAAGGCAATTCGATTTCCCAATATTGACAAAAACCTTCGATTTCCATTAAGGACGTTGTGTGGCCTAAGTTCATTAAAAAAAGTTGTTACCAATTGACTAAAGTAAAATTCGGTCGACAAATTTCGTAGAAAATTTACGACCGATTTTTTTGAAAAGCTGAATAAAGCTTCTTCGATGTTACATAAAAGTGTGTGCAAAGTTTTGAGAGGCTTCACCATTTAGAAATCGAAATATTTAATGTTGAAAATTGCAACTTTTAACACACGCTCCTGTGAGAAACTACTGAAAATTATGATTTTTATAAATAAATATCCCGACTTCTGCATGATGGAACCTCTTAAAATTGCGCGAGCTACTAGATATTACTATTTTCTTTGTATTGTGCAAATTTGAAGGAATTCTATCGATAGAAAATTTAAAATACATACAACAAACCTTATTGAAGAATGTATAGCTCACCAGAAATGAAAGCTGACGAGCGAATTTTGATTCGATTAGAACCCTTCCAATAAAAAAAAAAAAACAAACTCGTTTATTCTCTATTTTGCGATAATAAAGTGGTCCATATTAAGGTCAAGCTTGTTTCGAAATGGGCGGCGCTGCCTCTGACCCATTGACGTAGGTCGCGTTCCCCTAGTCGCAACTCAATTACATGACATAAATGAAAATCGATCTGGAACGATGGTACAGCAGTGAATTGGATCAATAGGTCTCCTAATCCGGCAGTCTTAGTCTCGTGTATATGATACGCCTGAGGGTTTCTCAATCAAGTTCGCAGCTTGTACGAGGATATGCGAACGCCCACTGCAACGTTGCCCAATGGGAATTTTCAATGAGCTGGTAAACTCGGTATTCCAGGTGTCAAGTTGAATCTCCTCATTTCAACAGCCACATTCAGAAAGCTTAGGTTTCCTAAAGCAACTTGATTGCACGCGGTGAATCCGAGTAGCGTGCACAAATGAATAATTCAATAACTGTACGATTCCGTTGTGATGAATGTCTGAAAGATACAGAAACTATAAGGCAGATGGATAAATTGCAGAATTCTGGAACGAAAGACCTCCAACTATTTCCATTTACGACGTACTTTGTATTTGAAATATTCATTATATTCAGTCGCAGCCAATCAGTGGCTTGACAAGTAGAAGCACATAGTGTGGAAGAGTGCTCTCTACGCACTGCTCCCACTCCCCAGTCCATTCATCAATATCTTACCAACTGGACATCGTAAAGAAAAATGGCTCAGGACTTTTCTTCGCGTGATTACACGATTTATTAATTCCATCAACGGTAACCATGAACTCTGGAATGCTTTCTACGTCGCGGAGAAATCGTTTATCTCTAATTATGTATTCGAATATTTGCCAAAGGAGATTGAACACTGAATAATCAAAGTGGGTTATTCCAAAGCCATCATTCCAAAGCTCTCTGTGGATTAAACGGAGTCAAGATTGAAACATGCCCTGTGGCTTTGACGTCCATCCTCCCAAACCCATTTATATATATATATATATGTATATATTAACGCAGATATAAATATAGTGCAGTATCAAAGTGCATGCATAGTCATGGTCAATGAATCTCTCGGAGAGTGGAAACAGCGATCGATCGATCAAGCGATGAATGGAGTGTGTATCATCGAGCGAGTTTTCGCTTCACCCCATCACGATGCCCCCTTTATACGTCCGACAAAGCCGACGCCAAGATGAGAGATTTCGGTTTAACGGTTATTGCGGAAAATCTTCAATTTTCATTTCGCACTCATTTGGGCCTCAAATGCGCGTATGGAGAACCGAATCTATTCGCGAATATTCTCGCCAGAGAGCATTTTCCGTTCAATGTACACGCAGACACGTATACAGACACTTACACAGTGTACAGTTCCTAGAAACATCGTGACTGTCTAACGTTCTGGAGCCTTGGGCAAAAACGTCTCGTTCTTCGATTAACTTATTATCCTTTGCGTGTAAATGAGGTCTGGAAAAATTCCAAGCATTTTCAACGAACCATTTCTAAAGAAAAATGAGACGAGACCCTTCGGTCGCCTCGCGGTATCCTGCGAGCCTTATTTTTTGTTCGTTTCCTTTATCAGCTGCGAGACGCGATCCCTGGGGAATACGCGAAAGCATACTCGTTGGAGAATTACATTGTACAATCATGAATGAAAATTTAAGAAATTGTGAAGCATTCGGAGATCTTTTCAGTTTTGCGGAATCCTTTCTCAGGGTTATTTTTGACGAGCTAAAAAAATGATATAATCTCGGGAAACGCATGTCACATTTTTGTTTCTCTCATTTTTCGATGCGTGGGACTGAAAATATTCTGCGACGATTTTTATTTCTCTCGAGTCTCACTCCAAACTCCTGACTCACTAAATTTATTTTCGTCATCGCACAACGTATGAATATCAAGTGGAGAAAAAAAAATGGTGTTTTCTCGAACGTCTCGTGTCCTCGAGAATCGAATAAATAACGCAGAGATTCCCAGCAGTTGAATTCCTCTAATTTTTCTACCGAAACTCAAAGGGAGCACTTGACTAGACGCGTGTACTCTTATGCTTGCTCGTTATTTCTTTAGTTCACGTGAGTAATCGAAGCTGAAAAGAAACATTCGACGTCTGTTGCACTTCACTCGCCGCGGCTGGAAACGTTCTAGTATCACATCGATACAGTCATTATACCACTCGTGTCTCTGAGTGTCCTGATAGGACGAGGACATAAGGCTTGTGTGATTTCCAGGAACGTCATCGAAGCTTTAACGAATTCTACAAAGATAACAGAGCGTCACAGCAGTTCAGCGTGAAGCTCACAGGGAGAATGGAGCTCGGGATTCTGGAGTGAAAAGTTCAGCAGAGACACTTTTCTTCATGATGTCCCATGATTTCTTCCTGGGTTTTGGAGAAAACAAAGTTTCGTTGGAAAAGATCGATATTTCGTTCCATACGTTCGACCAAACGTTTTTTCTGAATAATCCCAAAAATTGTGTCATTGCAGCAAGAAATATTCTGTTCGCAGTCTATTCGGAAGCTAATTTCTGTTCTTCGAATCGCAAATTTTGCTGACATTCCGTTAGAAACGAAATATACTGCCAAAATAACGAAAATTTTGAAATTATCAAAAAATATTTAGTTTAACGTGTTCGACGAAATATTCACGATTTTTAACAAAATTTCATTTCCGGTGTGGCTGATACGAACTGGTCAACATTTCGTTGACATCGGAGAGAAAAACGCCAAGAATTACATCACCTGAAAACCCCATGAATAATTTTAAAGAAATAATAAAAAATAAAGAAAATATTTCAAGACACATGTTTCGTATTGTTCCATACGAATCTCTGGCACCGGCGAGATTGTCATGTACACGATTTCTATCTTAGTAATACGTCTGGTTTCGTTACATGTAGGGAAATAGCAAACGTGCCAAGTGCTTATTCAATACTGACTTTTGCTCGCCCTGTTTCCTCCGTCCCATGCACGCTTGGCCTCACGCGTCTCGTTCTAAGAGTTGCGAAGTTCAGATTGTGGCCTCGACGCTATGTGTGCATTAAGAGAAGAAGTATATACCATTGAAAACTGGTGCACTAAGGAATGTACTCCTTTTGGTAGTTGAAGCTATACATGTATAAGTATCACTGGGGTAAAATGGGTCATGGAGACAAAATGGGACATGCAGGTAAAACGGGACATTATTTTTCAACAAAATGGACAGCGTCGTGTCACTGGGAACGAAATTTGGTTAAAAATCGTCGATATTTTAAATATTTTTTGATAATTTCAAAATTTTCGTTATTTTGACTGTATATTTGGTTTTTAACGGAATTGTCAGCGAAATTTACGAGTGGAAGGACAAAAACTTGCTTCCGAAGCGAGTTTCTAAAATATTTCTCGTTGCACTGACACAATTTTTGGAATTATTGAAAAAAAAAAACGTTTAGTCGAACGTACTGAACAAAATATTTATCTTTTTCAACAAAGTTTTGTTTTCAGTCTGTTATATGTCATAAAACGATTGTTATCCATGCGTTCTTGTCTGAATAATTAGCCGCGTTCTTTCCGGCGTCCCAGTATCACCGACTGTCCCATTTTTCCCATAAGTTGCCGTTGTACAGATAATGCTGAATATACACAGATACAAAAAAGTTCGAACGGCAGTTCTGGTGCGAGATTTCGGTATCGGAAGTCGGAGGGATAGAACAGTTGAAAAGACACACGAGATGGCGATGTCTGGGCACATAGTTTAACGCAATAGTTTACTGCATCGGCTCTCGTGCTCCTAAACCAAAGCGAATCGATCGATATACACATACACGCGTTGATACAAAGTGGAGAACTGCAACTTCCGAATTTACGATACGCCGGGAATCGGAAAGCACGGACGAATAACACGGGCGAAACATCATCGATGTTCGGGAATACATAGACCAATCTTGCTCCGTATCGACCCTTCCGCTTCCTCGAGTGTAACACACGCTCTCTCGCCACTTGTCGAACCCAAATACCAACCTTAAAGCTGGCGAGCAAAACTCACCGAGAACTCATACCGACATCTCGCATATAAATTCACGAACGCATCAAAATTCATAAACCTTAAAATAGACAAAAAAACTCCTGTCGAATCCACAAACGTTTTTCGTCATTATCGCCCAACCATTATCACGACATTCTTGTCCAAAAGCAATCATGGAATTCCATATTTTCTTATAACACTGAAAACAAAATTTGGTTAAAAAAGATAAATATTTTGTTCAATGCGTTCGACTAAACGTTTTTTTGAATATTCCCAAAAATAGTGTCATTGCCGCAAGAAACATTTCAGAAAGTCTCTTCGAAAGCAAATTTCAGTCGTTCCCTTCGTGAATTTCGCTGACAATTCCATTAGAAACCAAATAAACTGCCAGAATAACGTAAATTTCCAAATTATCAAAAAATATTCGGTTTACCGTGTTCAACAAAATATCGACGATTCGTAACAAAATTTAATTCCCAGTGAATGAATTTAAATTCAAATTCCCTTCACCTCCGGACAATAGATTTGGAAATGAATCATTTTAATGTTCTACTATCAAAATCCATCACCAGCAGTGCTGAGTGTTTCCTAAAACTCAAAAATTCATCAGGTATCGCAAGAATTTTAAAAGATTTGATTATTTTATGTAATTATCGTATCCATAGACCCGATGATCATGGTCGTTGAAGGACGAGGCGTGACGTCAATGTTCCAACGCCTGTGAAGCTGGTCGAGCCAGTACATATATAATATATCATTGAAGAGAAGACGTTTCGTTACACACCATATACTAAAGTGACGGCGTGGTAACGTAAATATCTATATATAAAGACACAACAGTGTACGTGTATAAATATACCCTCGTATACACATTGCAGGTTGCATTGGAACAGTCTTCTCTCTATACATCCTTGGCATCCACTTCGCTAACTGTCCGGAACTCCCCAGTACAGTGCGAGTAATGCGAATACAGAGACTGTTGTCGGGGTCTCTTTCCTACGTTTCTTAACTCAAAAGAGAAAGAGAAGAAAATAAGAGAAGAGATGAAGATTTACTCTCAATCCTCGCAAATGGGGATGAGGGACGTACTTGTAGAACTGTTAACAAGACTGTGTCGAGACCTTCACAATTTCTCCTGAGGTTTTCACCTTCCACCAGTCTTCGTTGCCTCAGCTTTCCACTACCACCTCGTTTGCTCCTTCACTTCCTATTCACTTTGAGTTCCGCAATGAGTAGCACCTGATCATTTCCTCCAGTTTTCTCAGCATCCGCATCATTAGGCATTAAATTCAACCCTGCACTGAAAATGAAATTCCATCAAAAAACGTCGATATTTTCTTACTAAACTAAATATTTTTGCATAATTTCAAAATTTTCGTTATTTTGACAATATTTTTCATTTCTAACGGAACTGTCAGCAAAATTTACTATTGGAATGACAAAAATTTGATTTTTGCAGAAACTTTCTAGGATATTTCTTGCTGCAATGACAACATTTTTGTGATTTTGAAAAAAAACGTTTAGTCCAACGCAAAATATCGAGCTTTCCGAACGACATTTTATTCTCACTGTGGGATGGATATCGAAGTTAATATTTAATCTGGGGGTCGTAATTTTGTTTTTTTTTTTTTGCAATACACAATTTTCCACCATCAAAGAAAAAAGTTTTTTTTCCAAAAATGTGAAATAATTCGAACGAGAGGTTTTTTTTTTAGAATTTTCCCTCTGACAGGTTTGTCCACCTGCACTTCGTATTTCTCGTGCAGAGTGGGACTGGGGCAGAAAAAAAATTGGATTTCGATCTCCTAAACCGGAAAGGTTTAGTGTTACCGAGTCGCGGAATGACTGGAACACGAGTACGATCCCGACAATCCGCTACCATGAATTACCGATAGGTATATATAAAGGTAGTCGCACACACAGCGATTCCGAGCTCTCTTGATCGGCTATTTCTGTGGATCGCTCGCCATCCATATCGGATAGATAACGAACGGGCTTTACGAACATCTCTCGAATAGGAAAGCTCGACGAGGCTATGGAGATTCGCATCGGCACTTTCTATCCAATCGCACGTTCCTATAACTTCGCTCGTTGTTGTCTCCGTTGTTCTCACGTGATCGTCAACGCGCGATCTCTCAATCGCGGTGGTTGCTCGCAGGTATGCACACTCTGATGACCAACCGTGGAAGATGCCACGACGTACGGTCATGCTGCCCATGTTCCAAATATCAAACTATCTCGTAATATACTAGTGTCGCAATCGGAGATCCAGACACGATCATAAACACAAACGACACTAAAAAAAAAAACCAGAAAAATTGCAGGTAAGAAATTTGCATTATTTCATTTCGACTTCCCTGCGAATTCTTGGATGGTGCGCTTGAAATTTTGGCTTTCCTTTGAATCCCTGCGAAGGACTTCCTTTTCGTCGGGGATTCATTGAAGGAATGCTGTTCGTCATTTTACTACTTCTGCCAACTTTGTCCTGTCCCTTCATCCCCAACTTTCTCCGGTTCATTCACTCTTCAGCTTTCTTTCTCAAATTTTTCATTCTTCTCTTTCCGACCTTTCCCAATTTTTTGCCCCTTCCCAGTTATTTTTCCTCGCACGATTTTTCACTCTTTTTTTTTCTTCCCTCTCTCTCTCGCTCTCTTTCAACTTTTTTTTTCGGTCTCTACCCTTCGCACACTTTTGTCTTTCTTCTGTTCTTCAATTCTTAACTGAGCTATACCGCGATCGAATGGTTGCTCTCGTGGTCTCGGGCAAGGAAAGGAAGCAAAGCATCGGGCGGTCCGAGAGAGCGGCTCTCGGGAGCAACGAGAATGAGTCGGTGGGCCCCGGCTCAGCATACCATGCGGCGTATCCATTGATATATATGTATACACACAAATCTGTATACCTGCATATATATGTATATATGTATAGAGTGAGCAAGAGCAACAGCAAACAGCGGAGTCGAGCTCCCCGAGTTGTCGAGGGGGAAAAGAAAGAGCGAGGCTCTGCGAGCGTAGCTCGTTCTCGAGGAACTCTCAACATCGTTGTCAGTATAGCTCGGCATCGCGAGGCCGAAGGAGCGATTATTGAGAGCTCCTTCCCGCCTAAATCGCTGGCAAACGCGAATTTTCAATAATCGTCTGCGGAAACGTCAAAGTTTTCGAAATTTATGTTGAAACGTGAAAAACAAAAAAAAAAAGGAATACTTTTTGGTGAAACGTAAACAAATGTGAATTGTTTATTTATCGTGAAAGTGGAAAATGAGGATTTGATTCATCAACGATGATCGCAAGTGTACTATCCACGAGTTTTTCGCTATCCCCGTGTACGTGTCTCGATCTATTTTCGCCTAAAGTCAAATTTTCTTCATTTTTCCATTTACACAGAAATTTTAGTCTATTTTGTAAGAGATTTTTAAGAGGATCGCATGCGTGGAAGGTAGGAAAGGGGCAGAGGTTAAAAAAGAGGGAAAATCGAAAGAGAAGGCTCGCGAGAGCCGGTCGGAGATCGAGAGACCGGTAGCGGCGACGTCATCGACATTCTTCCCGCGTGTCCGGCTTCACAAAACTCCTCCGGCTGTCGCGATGTTCTATACAATCCGTTCTTTTCCTCGACGCGATACAAAACGGCTGACCAAAGCTCCTTCACATTTCCGATCTTTCTCTCATTCTCTTTATAAATCTTCGTCTCTCTCTCTCTCTCTCTCTCTCAGTCTTTTCCTCAGGCTGTTTCTGGCCGCAAAACTGGTGCTCGTGGTCGCCATCGTTTTCTCTCGTGGCTTCCCATACACACATGCATAAAAGTTTGTCTACATACATATAAACATATGTATCCATGGCATATATAGAAGTGATCGTCAGTCTGAAATAGCCATCCTAACCGAGATACGCTGTGGCTACGAACCGTAATTCCCCGGACGCGCTTTATACACGTCAGCGAGTGAGAAAGACCAATCAAAAGAGAGGGAAAGAGAGGGTAAGAGAGAACGAGCCAAATGTCTAATCGAGGTCTGCTCTGCTTCCCTCTGCTGTTCGGCAGCTACCGGTCGCGTTCGTTTTCCCCAGTCCTTACGCAGAGTCCATCTGATCGTTTCAATACCGGATGAACCGGACACACACATGTACACTAAATGAAAGAGAGACAGAAACCATCCGATTCCATCTCCTCTGCCTTGATCAGAACGCTTCAACGGCCTGGACACGTTTCCCTGACTCTATCACGTTTATATATACCCATTTGCCCACATACATACATTTTTTTCATTCGTACATGGGTATATATTGTTATTCATGGGGTAAATAAACGCAAAAGTGTGTGCAGGTATTTTGGTACCGAGCCATACCAGTTCACGTATTGGTCAGCACAAGAATATACACTTGTGGATGTTACTATTTACGAGAATGATTGAACCCATGTAGAGCGTTCGCTTTTGTCAATCAAATTGATCGATTCCACTTGAATCCTTACACATACCACTAAATGAAATGTTTCGGTACGTAATTTCTACTCCTCGTGATTGATCATCATTGCCTTCTCATTCTACATTCAGGCATCACTCGAATATCTGCTTCACAATTGTGTGCTGGATAAAAAAACAGTGGAATCGAGAATTATTGACGGTTTGATTGACGTCCATGCGCGAGCGTAATTTCGTAGTTATTTTAAAGTTCCTTTTAATACCGTAAATAGAGTAAATATCTTCAAATGTTTACAATATTTATTCATGATAACGAAGGTCAGAGCTTTCGGAGTCTCTCTACAAAATCGTATTGAACAGTGCGGTTGAGGCACTCGCTAAAGTTTGTTTGGGTCTTTTAACTCAGACAGTCCATACGTGCTCTTGAAAAGAATTAAAAACACGAGGAATTACGTAATGTGAATAACATCGAAGTATTTCACGGTTAAAACGTACATTGGTGAACGAAGCATAAGTGAGTCAAGGAATTATCAGGTGTTTTTTATTCGCACGAGGCCACAAAACTTGCGTGTTTGAAATAATACCTTTTTTTTTCGTTTTCTGGACAGTGTTTCGGAACGATTCGGACCGTGCAATTAGTGCAGTGAACAATAAAAAAAAACAAAATCTTTTCGGTGGAATACCAAAAAGGATATCCAACGAAATTTGATGCACGCGCTGACGTCAAAGGAATTTCTGCCTGCGAAGCGACACAAGTTTTGCGGAAAGCATTGCGAAATAATTGTTGTGTCATTTTCCAAAACTTTCATTTTTTATCTCGGGAATCAATAATTCTGTGCGATGCAGCTGGTTCGTAATTCTACGAAATATATGTATTTCCGGTGCATATTAATATGAGGATATGGCCTAGAGTGCAACGAGGCGGTAAACGCTGGGAACACAGCATTTCCTGGATTATTTCGAATCCCGGATTTAGGGAGGACTCCAGGGGCTTCAAAAGCAGCCCAGGCCAACAATATTTATAACCAATGAGAATGAAGTTTCCCTCTCTTTGTCGATTTTCGTATTATCATCGTTTTTTTCATATTTTTTGTAAATCAAGTGACTCATGACCTTCAATTTGAGGTCGTCAGAAGGTTTCCGGTTTGTAATAATGCCACAAAAGTCCCTGAGGTCATATTAACGTTCCAAGAGAAAAATACCGTCAGTTTGTAACGAGGTCATGAAAAGGACATGAACTATACCAAGGTCATGAATAGGGTGAAAGAAATATGACACATTTACTCACTATCGTCGTAAAGTTCCTTAAAAGTGCGTCATATTCCATTTAAGGGCATCATGAGCCCACATGACGAGCTTCAGGAGCCACGAGAAATGAAACCAAAGTAACGATTCTCACAATTGCGGACTATCAGCTTTTAGGAACAGAATCCAGTCACGTTGAGGCTCTGCCTACACGTTCCAGAGTCTTGGAACGCAGGAATGAATGCGACAAGAGAGGAGGGATGACCTGAAAGGTTGACCGTGAATATATACACCGCACACGGCCACGTAATGTCGTAACTTCGATCTCTCCCTCTCTCTCTCTCTCTCTCGCTCTCACTCGATCCCAAACTACTCTTCCTCCGGGGTACATACACGTTTGTGTACCTCAGTGTAATCGAATCCGAGAATTATCGGAACCACGTGGAGTGATATATATTTCTATATATACATAGAGTGACTTACATATCGATCTTGGACTACACCTCGTTGGATGCTGCGCAAAGATGCGTGAGTAATTCGCTTACTCCCTACGCAATTCTGCCTCTAAAATCGTGTTACACCACTGGGAATGAAATTTTGTTAAAAATCGTCGATATTTTGTTGAATACGATAAACTCAAGATTTTTTGATAATTTCAAAATTTTCGTTATTTTGACAGTATATTTTGTTTCTAACGGAATTTACAGCGAAATTTACGAGTGGAATGACAAAAATTTGCTTTCAACGAGACTTTCTGAAATATTTCTTGCAGCATTGACACAATTTTTAGGATTATTCAAAAAAACGTTTAGTCGAACGTATCGAACTAAATATTCATCTGTTTCAACAAAGTTTTGTTTTCACTGGACAGTTGCAACGAATTTCGAAATATTTGGAAAATAAAAGACGAGCACAATAGACCGAAAAACGTTGATTTTTTGGATCACTGAAATTTTATTGAATTGACGAAACTTCTATTTTCAACAATTATTATTGTTGAAATAAAAAAATTCACGTTGCTCACCACATTTTGTTGACTGTCGTTGCGAATTTGGCTTTTTCAGTCAGTGAAATTAACGATGCACGGAATTTATTTATCTCCATGCTCCAGGGTGCCAGGAATGCGATGAAAAATAGACTCGAAGATTTTTCGTAATGTTGCTCGTGAAAATGTCGGTTAACAATGAGTCCCGGTGATTTTTCATTGTGCCTCACTGAGAAACGGTACGAAAAGGAATTTTTTTTTGCTCCAACATTTCACGCTGCCAAAAACAAATTGAAAATTTTCTTGGATTGTTTGTATTGTAATTGTTGCTGCTGGGAATATGAAAGAAAAATGGGACGAGGTGATTTTTCATTTCGGATCACTGAGCTGTATTATTCCATCGTTGTACACGCAGATATCGCGTTGACGTCCCATGTATGTGGCAGGTGAAGTGGGAACATCGCGCTATACACACTACGCAAATAACAGATTTGCACAATCTCTCCATTTTTTTTTCTTTTTCGTCTTTTTCTGATGCATGAATCGAAATGTCGGATGAAACTATAGAAGAGAATTAAAAGAATGAAAAAACGAACAAAAAATCATGACAAAAATGAAAATTCACAGCGAAACGACAAATCACCTTAGAACCTATTTCCAACAAACTCGTTGACCTTTCACCTCCATTTCGATGTATTTCACATGCTACAGTCCATACCAATCCGTGAACATCTATAACGAGACTTTTTTGGAGTATTTTTTTTTTGCGCCAAATTAAAACGTGACTTTTTTTCCGAGTCTATTACGTGAATCCTATGAGACGAGGCATTTTCGAAATATGAAAAAAGTTTGAATTGAGTAATGGAAATATTGATCCTTCATGCAAAAAAGTGAGGTAAACCAATAAATAAAGAAAAACTTGAAAACTCATTCGCGTTTGCAAATATGTTCGCCCCAATTTTTCATCAATTTACCGATTTTTCGGTTTTCGGTTTTTGAATTAGTATTTCAATTAGAATATGGTGATATTGAAAAAGAACAAAGTTGACGTCGATCGCGACTCACAAAGCTGTATATCAAAATTGGTTGCGTGTTGTTACGCGATGGTAAATTGGAGCGAAGCGTTACCACTTTTGTTTACGTCACAATCACGTTCGTTGGAATTTCGAATGCATATACACGAGCGCGTGGAGCTCGAAATATATATACCACTCGAAGGTGGTTGTTGGCGTAGTTGAAAATTCACGAAAGTATACGAGAGATAAATAGAGCAAGAATGGGAATAACGAGAGAGAGAGAGAGAGAGAGAGAGAGAGAGAGAAAGAGAGAGAGAGAGAGAAACAAGTTCACCCACTGTAAAAACCAAACTGTACGCCCAACCATTTCTGCTCGGGACAAACGTACGTGAAACAGAAATTCTTAACCGTCCAGATGCCAGCTGGTCGTAAAACACGTTTGAGCGTATATACTGATAAGGAACCACCTTTTCTCGAAGCGTTATACATTCAAGGCCACCCAACCTGCGAATGTATAACGCAAAAGGTACTTTTTTATCTGGAAACAAAGCCTCATTTTTTCATCTTCAAACTCATTAACCACTTTATTCATTACTCGTCCGAAATGAAAAAAAAAGACTCCCAAGTTAATCACTCAATGAATTTCGCTTTTTTATCAATCACATCGTGTACGAATAATTCAAAATTTTAGAAAAACAGTAAATTTCTTCAATTTCTAAATAACAGGGGAAATATTTTGTTCGATTTTTTTTTTTTATAATTCTAAAAATTGTGTCAATGCAGCAAGAAATATCTTAGAAAGTCCCTTCGGAACCAAATTTTGGTCGTTCCACTCGTAAATTTCGCTGACAATTCCGTTAAACACAAAATTTACTGCCAAAATAACGAAAATTTTGAAAATATTAAAAAATATTTAGTTTAGCGTATTCAACGAAATATCGACGATTTTTAACAAAAATTCATTCCCAGTGTAAACTCGTACGATGATCGCCTCTGCTATATCGACATTTTTAGTGAAGAGGTTCAGCTTCGTGAACCCGATAATCCGCCAGTAGGTAGATGTTGGATACTTGAAATGTGTGGTTTCATGTCTACGCTTTATCGTTACACAACGTTAAAGTATATACAATGAAAATATAATGGATACACATACTCGGGTATATAGATTAATGTATTTTAGTGCAAGGTTTTCACTGACACGCATTTCACTCTGGTTTTCCAGCGGAAAGGTTCACAAACCACAAGAGGTATGGCTGAAGCTCGCTGGCCAAATTATAATTAAGTGACATATACGATTATATACGCGAGATCGGGGACGAGCATAACGTGAAAATGGGTTATCACACTTTCCGGCTTTTCGGAAATAACCTCATCAAAATAAAATTTCATTTTCCACGATAGAAGCAGATTACGTTCCATTGTAAAGAATGGACTTTTCGAGGGAACAATTGAACCAGATTTCACAATAAAAAACAAGAATATCGCTCGTTTATTTGTGGAGAGAAGAAAAAATCGAGTTAACTTGACGTTTTGTCACTTGGATTTATTTTGACGAGGGCTCGACGCTTTACTTTTGTTCCCAGTCTCAGACTTCGGTATATATACGACCGAGTATGTGGGTGTGGAGGTGACGGAGCGTAAATCTCTCATCACCTTGATTTCGTTTCATACCTCCGCACTCTTTCAATCAATTAATGTATGTGAACTTGTGTACATGCGCAAACACAAGAGTATTACGTATGAAGGAAAATATTATTATATAGCGATGATTGGTTAACGCGGTACGCCGGACCTCGAATTAAACTCCTCCGCAGGGCGAATAACGTTTCCGAATTGGAGTGCATATACGCTTGTATAAATAGCGTCAATAGGCGCATTACACAGTGAGAGAAGCTGTTGGTCAATTCGCATCGAGTGTTTAGCGTGTAGACGAAGTTGTCTGAATTTTCGATCATCGTAATTGCTCACAAATTGTGATTTAATGAGACAAATGCAGCAGCATGGCGTGTCATGGAGACAGAAAAGTGCATTGAATCGTTATTTTATTATTAAAATGAATAATTAAATAAATTTATAAATTTATAAATTAAATTTACGTGACAAGAGGAAGCGATGATTTATTTTCGTGGAAATAAACGTGAAAATTCGTGCCCGGTCGTATGTAGCCAATGGTTAAAAATTAAGAGTGAGGATTGGATAAAAAGTTTGGGACTAATTGATCACTCAATTGGGAGAAAATTTGAGAAAAATCGACAGGAAATTGATGACGCGTAGATCGATCTCTCAGACCGGAGTGAAATCTCACGAGAAATCAGCTCAACCCAGTTGACTACGACGACAGTGATATCTCGGCTTCAATAATGTCACAGAGGCGTGACTTGGCTCCCGCACGTACGCACGCACCTTGTATTATACATATGAATGGGTTACACATTTATGGTATCAATATCCAGATCGTAAAAGTGTTATATATACAAGAGAATAGAAAATGGAATATATATGTGAATCGATAACTTTATATATAGATAAAAAGTTAGGTATATTAAAAAGTAAGGGAAACGGGACGAAAGTGCTGGGCAAACGTGGCAATGGAAGATAATATGCAATATCCCTGATCGACTGGTGTGTGAAACTCGATATTCGATACGAAACTTCATACCCTTTCACAGAAGCAATTGACCAAATTTCTCCATCTCGTTCCCATCCTTCGTATCACGTATTGGTGTCAAAATTCACAACGCCGTTTTCCAGCATTGTTTTCCATTCGTACTGCTCATGAAGCTGCCAAAAAGTCCACTTGTTGGCTCCATTTCAATTCTATTAATCGTTTTGTGAAAGGAAATACGAATCATCGATATTGACGATTAATTACTCAATAATTAATGCTTTCAAAAAAAATATCGAATTCGTTGGTCAATTGCTAATTTGCAGTTTCTGAATAGCGTTGAAAATTTTTAGCCCCTGCTATTTTTACTCCTCCTCATAATTTTTGCTTCGTCATCTGGTTCAGTTGCTCCGCTCCCAGAAAGATTCGAAGCATGCAACTATGAGAATCGAAGAGGCGTGTTCCGAACGTGCGAGGTTTAATTAATTATGAACCATAGCCCGGATTATTTTTTGCTCTGCTTTGAAATGCAGAGTCATAGACTATTGAACTACCCGAAGATTTTTGCACGATATTGTTCGAGAATCAACTGCAGGAAAAAATCATTTTCCCATTATTCTGATTCATCGAAAAAATACCTACGACGTTATTCCGAAAAAAATTAAATGGAATCTTACTTTTCATGCGTGAGTATGGATGCAATCTACAAAATACGTCACTCTCCGCATTCTATGACGTTAGAGTACGTTTCAAGAACCACGTAATATCCCCAAGCACCTTTATATTTCTATATAAATTTATTACATTTTCGTGTCCTTTACGAAAGCGTTTATTGGAATATTGAAAATTCAAAGAAAGTGGCAAAGCATTCAGGAGGAATTTTCGTCACAGAGAATATGAATTTCCTCGTGTGAAAATGTTCCTTTTCTCTGCTAGAGTACATCAAGTATACAGCTCGCTTTACGCCTGCTTGCATAACGTTGGAGCACACATGAGTGTACGCCAAACGTTACGCCAAGTTCATAGAACTGGCATAACTTTTTTTTTCATTTTTTACTCGTTTATACTAGTTCGTGCTATAGTTTTGCTCGGTACGTATATACCAAGTATCAAACTAGGTGTAAGCTTAAAAAAACATGGCAGATGTGTCTACAGTTGAAAATAATCTTGATTCCGTGAAGCTCCACGTGTTGTAGATGTTTGTTGATGGAAAAGAGTGAGCGGAAGAAAAATAGGAATGAGAAGCACCGATTATGCTTTCGAACAACCGTTGTATTCCAAAGCCTTTTTCTTACAAAGTTATTCCTTTCATTTTCTTCTCTACAGGCTGAATCAAAATTCGCGAAGCATCGCGAGTTTCTGAAGAGAAAAGTCCTCTGACGTTTTTCCTTGGCGGGTTGTTCGTTTGAGAGAAATTAATTAATCGGTAGCTGCCAATATTTCGCGGCGTCATGACGGAGCTGGCTCGTCACGCCCCCATCCGGAGGTGCACGGTGTCTCGACGACACGCGATAAGCCTCTCGGCTCTAATTAATTCATATCTCCGGATCGGTACATCGTAGGAAAATATTGCTAAGAAGTTTTCTTTTACAAATAGCACGAATCTTCTTATCGCTCCGCATGAAATGGCATTTTTGCCGAAGCCTGTACATTTATTTATAGAACAATCTTGAGAGCCACGTCTTCACCACACCCCCGAGAATTCGCGCGCATATTGTTCCCGTAATTGCAGCCAGTCCACGCGGGCGTGGATCCCTCAACAGAGAATGCATTCTGTCGTATATGTGTGTACAAGTATTCATTATGAATGTAAATATGTCGGGATATATTAATATATACATAATTCCTGCCCTAAGCGTCATTTGCATTGAATTTGAAGGACGTTTTCAGCCGGGGAGCCTTAAGAAATTAGCTGGGTAGATATACTGGGACACATTACACGTTCAGCCAACATTATCTCGAAAAAAATGCACCTCACAACCAGAGAAAATGAAAAATCCAAAATTTCAAGATTTTTAATTTTTTTTTTGAGTCTGTAAATTTCAAACGTCATTTGCATTGAATTTGAAGGACTTTTTCAGCCAAGGAGCCTTAAGAGATTAGCTGGGTAGATATACTGGGACACATTACACGTTCAGCCAACGTTATCTCCAAAAAAAATGCACCTCACAACCAGAGAAAATGAAAAATCCAAAATTTCAACATTTTTTATTCTTTTTTGTTTTTTTTTGAGTCTGTAAATTTCAAACGATTGCTCCAAAGAATTCTAGAGTATTTCACGAAGAAGTACTCCGATCTATCATAATTTTTTTGCACCCCAGAGTTAAAGGGAAAAGAAAGGAAAAAAAAGTATGCTACACCGCAGGGAGACATACCATAACTTTTGTATACCATCCCCCTTAACTTGGCGCAAGGGAGAGTAAGATAAAGCGATCCTATGCTCTGCAACCTACTCTTCTACCTCTTTTCTTCTTCCCTTACTTTCCATTCCTCTCTCCTTTCTCTTTTGTCACTTGGAACTGCCAAAGTTGTAAACTAGGATCCACCTCGTAGCTTGGAACTTTCGACCCTGTCGTCGCGCCAGCCAAAATTGTCTCTACATCAGACTCAAGCGCACACGAATTTCTCTTCACCCCTTGTCTTTGCTCTCAGTGTCAACTTTGGGCAATGGTATTTATCACCGCATCAGAGAGAACATTCCCCGCAGCCTCAGAATCTATGTTGAGACAACGCATTTTGATTATTGTAACATTTTAATTACCATCCATTCATGCCATTAATTTCCGATCCAACGTTTTATTCTTTGCAGGAAAAAAAGAGCAAAAAAATCGCAAATATTTCAATTCTGTCAACGATTAAAAGTTCCTTCAACCTGGAGAATCAACGATAGAATCTCAGCAACTTTTCATACTTGGCCAAATATTCTCCACGTCCTGCACCCTTTCGAATGCATTCAGTCAAAATAACTTGCACTTTAAAAACAGAAATCTACAACGTCGAACAATTTCTGGCTCGTAGAGTTTGCTTCGTTGAAAAATATGGCCAAAGCCGATAATTGGGCAGGAAGACATTTTGGATGAGTGTGGCATCTTTTTCAAGCAAGTTCTTTTGACATTATTTGAGCAGAAAAAGGAAATAGAAACAAATACAAATATTTAGATAGATTCGGAAGCAGGACACAGCAGCAAATGTTTCCATTCTGATAGCAAAGTAAAAATTGAAGAAAAAAAGGGCTGAATATAGTTCATATATACGAAGACGAAACAATGCTGCAGCTCGTTCCATTCGCAGTCGAATTGTTATTGTGTACTACCTTTACAGAAAGTGGGTTCGTGTTGAGCACGTCTCGTCTTATCTCGATACTCGGCTGGGAAATATTCTTGGCTTATCAGTTTATATGTAGTTGGTACCGTTATGAGAGAAAGAGCAAGAGTTAGTCGCGATCGTATAACTCTCGGGTTCGTCGCTCATTTTATACCAACGCGGCTTGTCTCCTTGTCGTGACTGAATAATTATATATTATACATTTAAATATACATGTATATATATGTGTGTCTATATATTTGAATGTCGTGGTCCCGGATAATAGTGGACGCAAGCGTTTTGTGATAGTTCCCTAGTGAGTACTTGCCCGAACAATCCCATTTAACGTGATCTCGCTCCGCACTTTAGTGCATCACGGTCCACCTCTCACAGGTACTGCCACTTCATTCCAGATATTATCCGCTGCACTCTCGTGTCATGGATTTATGTATGAAATTTCGACTGAAATATCGTTTATCCATAAAATTCAAATATTTTTCAAATATTGTAAACCGAAGAATTTTCACGTGAAGGAATTTTAATTGGCACCTAATTAAAACATTGAAAAAAAAACAACAAAAAATCGTTTCCTTTTCACAGATTATTGTTGTTTGCTGGTTCGTTCGTAGGAGCTGCTTCGATTACGTAAAAATTGAAATTGCGGAGTTGAGGATAATTCTGAATTTCAAGAAATTTCAAACAATTGTGTTCCACGATAAATTTTCTTGTCATTCTTTCAATTTGAACTCCGACAATCAACACGATCACTGGAGATTTAAAATGAACTAAGGTCTAAGCAATTTTTTTTTTATCTATTTGTTTTTCGTGTTTTTCAACTCATTGAATTTATTTGAATTCGTATGAGTTTTGTCTGAATTATTCTATTCACGAAAAAAAAATTGAAAAAAAAATAAAATAAAACGGGATTTCATTCTAAAAAGCAATACCCACTCGATTTTACTGATGCATGAGAAGGATTCAGACCGTGCGAACAGAGAATCGAGGGAATAACGATTGTCCGAGATTTGCATAAAATTCCATACACAACGAAACTCTTTAGCGTTCATCCTCCTACGAACGCTTGAATATTCGTGGGCTGAATTGCAGAACCAAAAACACATTCTGTGCGCACTTCGATTCACCTGTGGTATCAATCGACACGAGTTTCATATTCACGCAGAGGTTTCGATCCTTCAAACGAAAAAGCAAATTTCTTGTCGTTCCAACCGCAAAATTATCATAATGTTAAAAAATTGTTATCAATTCAGACGATTTTTTTTTTAGAGTGTGAGAAAAAATTGAAGAAACGAGTTTTTTCTACTTTTGACTATAATTTTGAAATGTTCCCTTTTAATGGCATCGAGACTGCGGTCTCGGGTCTCATTTTCATTCTCTGAGCTCTCGATATGAAATTTCCATAATCGATATACAGAACGATCGTGTTTTTATCGTCATTGGATTTTCAACATCGTATCCATAAGTTTTTCTTTTTTCTCACATGTGTTCTGTTTTTTCATTGACAATCGATACCATACGAAAAGGGTTTTTCCCCTTTCTCGATATTCCGACACCCCACGTAGCCTCGAAATCGTTCATGACTGACCCACATATGAGTACCGTTCCAGATATGAGAGAATAATACTCGCGCAATCGTTATCTATCGTAGTTACTCTCATTCGGCCTATCTCCTCATGAATCACTCCTGCCCTCTCTTATTTTCTCTTNCTCTCTCTCTCTCTCTTTCTCTCTCTCTCTCTCTCTCTCTTACAAGCTTTCCTGCTCCACAAATATCCGCCTTGATACATCAGGTTTGTGGTTCGTTAACTTAAATATCGATTTGAACGATTAATCGACGAGATAATGCACTTTTCGGTATCAATCTTGGAGCACCCATTACGTCGTTCACAGTCACGTTCCCATATTTTCATAACGTTAAGGACGTTGAATAGCGACGCTCACATCTAAATTTTCTTTTTCATTTTTCCTTACACATAAAATGGCTTGCGAGCCTAAGTTCATTAAAAAAAATTTTTACAAATTGACTAAAGAACAACATACTCTAAACCAAAGATTGTCCGAGGTAATCTGTAGTTTTTATATAATAACCAAATTTCTAAAAAAATTTACCACCGATTTTTTTGAAAGTTGAGAAACTACTGAAAATTTTGATTTTTATAAATAAATATCTCGACGTCCACATGGTGAAACCTCTTGAAATTGCGCGAGCTACTAGACATCGCTATTTTCTTCGTATAATGCAAATTTAAGGGAATTCTATCGATAGAAAATTTAGCAAACCACGTCCTTAAGTTGAAGAAGAATTTTACCTCGTTTCCTCCGTGATACTGATTGAAGTATTTTAATCCAAATGCATCAAAACCCGATATTCAAAAAACGATTTAAACACATGCTGAAAAATCGTAGGAAATCGTTTTGACATTATTGAAAAAATGCAACTTTGTTAATTTCGAGAATGAAGATGAAGGAAGTCTTGGCGACGATGCAACCATGACATCATCATCCCAATTTTCCACTCAATTAATTTCGAACTGAGGTCGAATGTTTGTCAAAGAGTGACAAGATATAAGCCACACACCTACACAGCTCTTGGCGACGATGCCTGGGAGATCTTTCTTAATTAGCTAGCTCTCGTCTTTCTCACTCTTATGATATTTTTCCTCGCAGCTCGCAGCATTGATGAAGAGGCGAATATAACGATTCGGTGACCGGAATCTTTCATTAACGTGACTTTTCATCATCTCTGCTCTCAAGACTTCACTAAAACTCGTAGAGTAGAAAAGTTCAGTCGAGAGAAAAATTACTTAATTTCTAAAATGCTAAGATCTGCGTACATCGAGGCACATCGAATAAATAATGCTTCACCGCGTGAGTAACCAGGAAATATATTTTAATTCATACAGTTTCGAAATTTCTATAAAACGTGCTTTACGATCTAATTTCGTTTCGATACTTGTGAAAAGTGGAGCCTTTAAATTTCACTGTAAATTTGACTTTAAAATTTAAACAAAAATGAGAGTATTTCATACGACACTTGAGTTCCCCTTCGTCACGATTTTCAGTGACGAAAAAAAATGAAACCAAAATTCGTTAATTTTCTTATCGAGTTGGAAATTTCTCCTTTTTATTCGAAAAAAAACTTTACGTTTTACACGTTTTCTAGTGGGAAATTTACATGTACGTACGTGTATATAAATTGCACATATGTGTCTACATAAAAAGTGTGTGGTCCGGAGTAGTTCGTGTTCGAAACTGGAAGAACTCTATCCAGAGCATTTTTTCCATTCGGTTGTTACATTTTATATATTCTGTAACTGTTCTTGGTTCTTTCGCTGTTTACATACGTCTTTACACCTGCTGAAACCTGGATCAGCCCAGTGAGTCGTGTTTTTTTACCCGCAAACTCTGCTGCTTTTTCTGTTTGTACACTCTGTATTCTTTGCAGTATGGTCGACCGTGGTCGAATGTAGTCGGACGTATTTGTCGGTTAGGTGGGATTTTCCTGTGTAGCGACATACAGAGTGTTTTGAAAACTCCTGGACAACCAGAGAGTGCAATGTTTCGATGCAGAGCTCCGTAGATGAAAATTAATAATAAATTGAAAACAGCGCGTGATCAACACTCATTGAATAATAGTTCAGCGATGAGAACTCGTTGAGGAAAATCTTTGAGGAACTTTTGTTTAACGTATTAATATCGCAAAATAACTTTGTTTAGAGTTTTTTTTTCAAAATTTTGTATAAACGTTCTTGGTACCAAAACTAAGAGTTTTGCAACTTTTTAACGAAACGTGTTTTCAATTCACACGCGTTTATATGGGAAAAACAAGGAAAATGGAAATTAAATATCTCAAATTATAAACGTCAGGAAATTAGAATTTCAGACGTTTAAAATTTGAGATATTTATTTTCCAATTTTCTTACTTTTCCCAGCTAACCGCGTGTAAATTGAAATTACGTTTCGTTGAAAAGTTGCAAGAAAAAAAAGAAAAGAAACGCGAATTCAATACAAACGCGTTGAGATGGAAAAAATAAAAAATTGGTAATTAATTATCTCAAATTCTAAACGTCAGAAATTTTTTTTCTTCATAGGAGAAAACTGTCAGTTTTGGAGCCAAGAAGGTTTATACGAAATTTTGAAAGAACCCTCAATAAAGTCGTGTCGTGATAGTAATACCTTGAGCATTGTGTTCCCTAACGATGCGGGCAATGCTGAGCGTGATTTTTGGCGCAGCCTGTATACACATGGCTGTTGGGTTGGTAGGGACAAAAGGGCTACAGTTTTATTGGTCGACCTACAATCCCCTCAGCGCATTTGCTATTTCGCTCTCTGCTTGCAGGAGGATGGGGTGCAGGCACCATACACCGTGCAAACGGATGCTGTCCACGTGCCTTATTCACGTGTGGGTATTCCACGACTCTGGAGTTTGCAACGACGTTGATATTCAATGAAAAAAAAATTGGTCTATATTAATTATTTATTGAATTTTTTTTAATATGCCAATTTTTCTTGTCAATTGAGTTTTTGGGTGGCAAGGGAGGATCGTTTTACTGCCCAGACTAAATATTGAATAGTAATCACGAGTTCTGCTCAAGAAAAAATTGAATTTCGTTGCATTCCCACGATGCAGACTCCAGCATCGTGGCATTCCGTATTAACGAGCAAGAAACTCATATACCGATGCCCAATAAATGTTGCAATATTCTCCGAACGTAAAAGAAACAAAATATCGAATAATAATGTAAACATTAACAACGATTGATATTATTTACATTGTTCCTTCCCGGTTCCATTTGTATTTTGTCGAAAGTTTTTCTAGTAGCATGAGTACGACGAGATCGTGCCGATATTTGGCACAATTTCGCTTTGCAGAGCCCTTCTGCTTTGCAGATGCAACAAGCGAACTGTATAACGAGAGCCCTGCGATACGATCTCGGTCAACCGACGAGAGCGACTGAAATCAACGTGTACCCATGACATTTATACAAATTTCATGGGAAAAAGAAATAATCATTCATGTAAATCGTTGCAAAAGCATGGATTGACTTTTATATTTGAAATGCTGTACCCGATAAGTTCTTTTTATTATTCATTATTTGTCCAATTTCGATAACCATGACATTTTTCGAACCGATTTTGTGTTTTGATCCTAAAAAAATATCGTTTCATCGTCCTGACCAAATATTGAATGGGAATCTTGAGCTCTGCTCACGAAAAAACAGAATTTCGTTGAATTCCAACGATGGAAACATTAACATCGTATTCGATCCATAGCTGGGTGATTGGCTTGCCATTGGTTTACATTTTGAACATTATAAAAGTCTAGAAAAATGAAAATGTAGGGAAAAAATGAATACAGTTCGAAATTTCATCGATGAATTCGGACGAAAGCAAAGTTCGAGTCAGTTTTGCTCTACAAAACATTCCGCAATAGAATAAAATCCGGAGACTTGATATATTTGACTAGCCTTCAAGGGATTGCTCGCTTCGCAGCATCTCGACCCCGCAACGTAGTCCGATGCTCCAAAGTATTGAAGTATTCTCGAGAAATTTGAAAGTGATGAAAAATTCTGCATCGGCTCAAGTTTCGGGGGCCTTTGAGTGCAAGGGAACGTAGAAAAACGTTTTCAAAGCTATTTTGACGTTTACGTACGAAGAAAAAAAATGCACGGATAGAAAAAAAGAGAAAAGAAGGAAAATTGGATGGCTGGAAAATTCAGTGGAGTAAGAGAAAATCGGATTGAGCAACATTACGGTTCATGAATCGTAACGTACGACTGCGTAAAGAATCGTGGTCTCATTACTCGTTTTGCCCTCTCTAAAGATACATTTGTTACTTTACCGCTTTATCTACGAGAACTCTTTCTATTTTTACATACTTTTTTTATTTTTCCTTCAATATAGTGCTTTCTATGCCAGTGCACTTTTCCACGAGCTTATTCATTCGTCCCAAGAACTTTGCCAAAAGCTTCATTCGGGTTTCAGTTCACGAGGAAATTCCCACACGAATATGTTCTCCTACGCACGTACAAACTTAACGTGTACGAGATACGAAGCTCCAGAACCATTTTCACTGCGTGATTTACATTTCCCCGTATTAACTCGTTCAACCTTCGTATTCTCAAAGTCAGACAAGTTTTCAAAACGTCTACGCTCCTTCTCAATTTTAACCCTTTTACAATTGTGCCCCCTTCATTACTGTACCATTCTGTGCTAATGTTCGGAGCTCGCGTCTTTGCTTTTGAAATGGTCGGTGTTTGGAAAACGGTATGTCAGAGCAAACATTACTTACTCGTGTCCAATTACGAAGCTCGACTTTTTGAGTGAGATGCGTAATTGAGGGTGAAAAATCTCCGGACAGGACTTTCGAGGGTTCGAGTCAGCCAAATTCTTTTTTCTTTTTTTTTTAATGACTTTTTTTTCATGGAGCCTCAATGGATGCTCGAAAGATTGTGAATACCGTAGAGAAACGCTTTGATGCAATGAGCACATGAAGAGTGTGTGTTGGATTTGTTGTAAATTATTTTTCAATTGGTTTTCATTATCAGGATTTATATGGCTCGTGTCTTTGTGTTTCAGGCGAAGAACTCGTGGCTGTTTCGCCAGGGGTAGACGAGGAGGACGACTGGCCGGTGCAAAAGTTCCTGGGGAATGACGATCCCGGTGGAAATTTGATATTTCGTCGTGCCCAGTTGCAAAACGTGACGGGACAAAAACGTCCACGTCATCCGGCCCCTCCGATACCGGCGAATTGCAAAATCAATGCTAAGGACATTAGCAAATATTTCGATTATCCGAACAAGGAAAACAGCAGTCCGAGCAATGGCCTGAACGAAAATAAATACAGAGTTGAAAGAAAGAAGGAAAAGGAGCGTCCAACGGAGCAGGAGAATAACGAAAACGAGATGGGCTCCAATTTAAGTCGGCACAATGGCAAAGGCCTCACTGGACGGAGAACACAGTCGTCCGGCAATTTGTGCGATCCTAAGGGCAAACTCAATCATGTTGGAAAAATTCTCGTACCTTGCTCGAGTTCCCAAAGAGAAAGGTGAGCTCACAATCAGACATTTTTCCTTTTTTTCGTTATTCTCATTTTTTTTATCCTAGTGGAAAGAAAAAAATTAACAATTCAGATAATTCGATATTTTCCTTATCGCAAAAAAAATATATCGATGGTCCAATAACAAAAATCTTGGCACTTCGATTACTAATAGCCTTAAGAATAGAAAGAGTTGAGATCACAGAAAAGTCTAGCGTCAGCGTTAGGAATGGCTAAATTCTCATGCTGGTAAAAAATGGCTTTTCAAGACGAAAGCTCATAAATCAATGAATCGTAAGGTAACCTTGAAAGGACCTTATTTCCTCCTCACTAAGCATGATAAACAGTTCTGTGCACTGGAAAGTGCGAAAAAAGAAAAGCTTTGAAAAGCTCCCCATACGAATGTCATTAACCAGCAAAAACTGAGGCATTCGATCACCGCGTGGTGACCTTGTTCGGTGACCTGAAAAAGAAGGACACACGTCATGAAACCAGAACGATCAGATAATCCCGTGTGTGAGAGTGCGAGGTGGTGACGAAAAAATGGCCCATGAATCAGTAGAAAAAAGGTATACATTTTGCCCGTTTCATCTATCACTCGAAACGACGATTTTTCGAACGTCGAGAAGCAAGAGTAAGAAATGTTAAGACGAGGAATTTATTTTCAAGGATTTATCAACAAAAACGGACGTTGAATTGCCATCATTGTGTGATGGAAGCTCACCTTTAAGTCTATTTTTCAATGAGCCAATATCTAAGTAGTTTTGAGGATGAAAGGTCACGAAAAGCGAGCTTTGGGATCGCGCAAACAGGAGCTACTTGAGGACGAGTACTCTGGCTGTATAACCAGGACGATGGGTTTCCTTCGACCGATACTTATCCTCTACGCGACCCTCGTTGTTCCGCCCCGTTGGCAAATTTATCTCCTTTTCCCTTTCCTACCACACCCTTCAACCCTCCAAGTCTGCCACTTCACCCTTAGCCACGATTTTACACGTACGAGACACTCTCATCGCGCACGTTCGGTCATTTAATTCCCGGCCTTCCCGCGCTCCTCGTGTTCGGCTTTCCGAATAATCTCCGGAGCTTCGACCATCGAGCATCAAATATTTTACTCCTCGTACCATATTCACTTCGGGGCTCTCCACAATTTTTTAAATAAATTGCCTCTAATACTCGATCGATTCTCCGCAGCAATCGAACTTTAACTTGGAATCATAAAATCCAGCCCCGCAATATAACAACTCGACAATACAATTATTCGCCAATTGAATATTTTTATATTGCTGGCCCACTAAATTATTGAAAATTTTCTCTCAGTGTTAAGGACGTTGGCTACATACGAACGTGTGATGAGAATTTAATAAAAATTGGCGAAACATTCTTTAAAATCAAATACGATGACACAATTTTTTTCAAATTTTTCATCTACATAGTTGTCGAATAATTGGAGTTTACAATATGCAAAAATTATACCTATATATATATGATTCCTATGCTTAGGCATGTAAACTTTAGTGTTGAATTATTCGAAAACTATGTAGAAGAAAAATCTTGAAAAATTTGTATATTCATATTTAATACTAAAGAATATAATCACCAAATTTCATGAAATTCTAATCATTTCAAAATTAATCATTTCGAGTTAAAATTGAAATTGACAGTTTTTTGAGTTCTCTCGTTAAAAAGAAGAAAAAATAAAGTTCCCAATAAAAAACAACTCAAAGAAACATTTCAGGAATTAGCAACGTTATTCGAAACACAGTTTAGTCTATGAAAATTTTGGTTTGCTCCATCAAACACATTGACTGCAGATTTATTAACATTCCAGTTTATTGAGATTCGTCAATCGAAATATACAGCAGCATTTGATCGAATCGGTGAGCAATTTCATTGAGCGAAAACATTCAAATCCAGATAATTAATCGGCTTCCCTTCCACCATGGCATTTGGTGCCTGTCACTCTCCTGTCTTCTTCAGGACTGTACAAATGTTTATATACACGTGGACACACAAACACACGTATAGAAATCAATGTTTATATTTAAATACATGGAAATATATTGTCGATGCATATTTGGAATATATTCGAGGTTTGTTTGTACTCGTTTAAAATCCAGGCTCCGAACACTGGTCCACACTCTGTACACACACAAACATCCGAAAGGAATATTGCGTATGGTATATTTATTGAACGGAAGAGAGAACCTGTGCGATAATTCACAAGCCCGATGTGCAATATCGTGGGACGCTCACGTCAAGTGGAGTGTAAATTGTCGTCCTGGAAATTGTCAGAGAGAAATGTTGCGAGGCTTCGTGTCGATCGAGCCAATATATACAGGCAAATAACAAGAATGAAGCAATTAAAAATAATAACAAACGAAACGTCTCGTGAAAAAGAACATTCTGCTCTTGTCGAGTTTGGTTTCTGTCCCCGTTTTATTTTCCAATTATTTAGAAGACTTTTATAGTGACTAGAGAAAAAATTATTAAAAAGTGGCAAGGAAGTTTTTATTAATTAAGAGTCCAGCATTAAATCGATAAATATTTGTCATGCATTTGCAAATTCATTGTTATGCAAAGTTTTTAACTTTTCAACTCGCTCTCTCTCCGCCGTAAACAATTATTTTTGCATTTGAAATAATGTCGTAATGCATGCGGGCACTGGGATGGAAAAGTTTTTTTGATGGTGCATTTGGTGGACGAGAAAGTGATGAAAAAATGTTGGGCTTAAAAACCGAGCGAGTGAGGTAGCTGCTTTCCCATTAGGCGGTGCTCTGATGAGCTCAAATATCCAGGAGTGTCGCAGGAGACAAGGTGGAGGGCGGAATTAAAAGGCAACCCCAAGGGCACCTTGTGCACTCTATGATTTCATTTGCATAAGTGCTCCCCAGTCTTAGGCGAGAAATACAACGTTTCCTGCTCTTTGCAACTGAAAAAAATCCTCCAACGAACTTGGTGCATTGCGATGCACGAGGCGGACAAAAAACAAAATACAAACCACTTCGAGGACAGTCAGAAATACCGACAAAATGAATGGCTGCTTAATGAGTTCTGCGGGGACAAAAAACGTTTCGGAATTCTTCAAAATTTTCAAGACCAAATCTCACGTTTTTGTTAATGAAACATTTTTCTTTTTCTAATCGTTTCAATCGATTTCGTCGACCCAAACTTTTCGGACCGAATGTACTGACGACAATTTCTTAACGTTCTTTGTGAAGCCATAACGATTATAATAATTATGTAAAGAGACAAAACGGCAATGGAGACAATGGAGTTGAAACCGAATCTATTATTGTCCATAACAATGGACAAAAAAACCATTTTATTCTTCATCCCCCATGCCTGAGCCTTTTTAATAAACTATTGAAAAACCGAGCAACGAAGGCTTCAATTACGAGGCTCCTTTTTTCTTCGTTACAGGTACAAAATTTGTGGATCCTTACCGAATCATTTGGACGATAAAGAAATGCTCGACGACGATGATTCAGGAGAAAATAATAACGTGATATCGGACACGATGGTTGGAAATCTTGGGGGAACTTTGCCTCATAAAAAACGTGCTCTAGGGGTGCATTTCTCTGATACCGGGCCAACAGGAACGCTGGATCTTGTCAAGCATCGATCTCAGGACTCTCTCGAAGGAGATCCTTGGCGGTACGTTTCAATTATTTCTAAAAAATCATCAAATTATGTTTTTCATTCTTAATGGACGATTTTCTTCGAAGTTTTGATATTTTTCTACATAATTTATTCGACGACTCTCATCAGGTATCAAGATGGCGTCGATTTGGATTTGGTAAGATGCAAGCACGGGAATTTCGATTTGGTGCGAAAAAATCCAACAAGCGCGGATACGGTGGACGGTGACAGTTCTAGTCGTCGGTACGGGACGATGGGTCGTACGACAGAAGTCAAATGTCATCGTAGTGCCGATCTTGATCTCGTGGGTACATTGCCAAAAAGGAGACCCGGGGACTCGAGGGGGGCCCGACAGAATCGTGCGATCGATCGTATCGACGGTGATTTATTGATGAAGGTCACGCACAAACCAGACTGCGAATTGATGAAGCATCGCCAATTGGATCGCGCGGTTGATCTCAAGTTGAGCAGATTAATCGGCGGGGAACCCCAGGATCAAGGATACGCCTCGGAACGTTCGCCGGAAGATGAACATCCACCGTCTTTGCCGGGACAGCATTTTCCGAACGTCACACCCGGTAAGTTATTTCAAAGCACTTTCTATTTTCTGCAATTGTTTGACAGAAAAACGACGTCGGGTCATGAACTTGCGAATACTACGAAAATTTAGATTTTTTTCCGTCTATCCAGCTGGACACACTGTTCTTTCTGTTATGAATTTCTAGAAATTCAAAGAAAAAATTCGGCTACTGTTCCAAATCATGAACTTTGAACTTCAATTATGAAATTTTAATTTATTTTTATTTTTTTAATCCATTTTTGATTCAAAAGATGGAGAGATTCGTCGCATTTGTCAAGACACGAATGACCCAGGTTTACAGACGAAGTGTTGATAATTAAAAAGGTTGAACGTTCTCGTCCCATAATTTAAACACTATTTTGCACTCTATCCTTATGAATCAAAGTTTCAAGTGTTACACTCCTGTAAAAGCAGAAATCCTAAAAGTTGAGTTCTCCAGCGTAAATCGCCTGGTATCCTTACGGTACATAATAAAGGATTTACGGCAAATTAACTCTTGGGACTAGGGCGGGGGGCATAAACGATTAAAGGCCGCTTTACAACTCTGCTTCTGACTGGGGTCTAGCTCACTCCTGTTTTTTCTCTATCGCGAGCCATAATTGTTCCAAAGGCTTCGCGTGACTTGCCGCTTTTCTCGTTAATTAATATCGTGAAAAAGCAAGAGCTCTCGCATCACTCAAGATCTTGCGAGTAGTTGTTTTCTTTTTGAGAGTTGTTTTCAATAGGAAGAATAGCCCGAGTTGAGAAAAGAGAAGGTTTTCCCAGAGTTTTCGTAAAGTCGTGAAAAATCTGCTCAACGGGTTGACGTACGAGAAATATTATCGCGATATTTGCCTTTTCACCATGCAATTGTCAGTCGGGCACACGTGCCACGAGTCATGGGTCAATTTATTTGCAGCCAAATGACTTCTGCAGGATTCTCGTTCTTTTTCGTTCTATCCACGAAACGATCCGTTATTTAGGGTTCTTTCAAAATGTTGTATAAAACGTCCTTGGCACCAAAACCAAAAGTTTTCTCCTATGAAGAAAAAATTTACGACGTTTAGAGTTTGAGATATTGAATTTCCAATTTTTTATTTTTCCCATGTAAACGCGTGTAAATTGAAATCACGTTTCGTTAAAACGTTGCAAGAAAAAAACAAAAGGACTGCGACAATAAAAAATTGGAAATTAAATATTTCAAATTCTAAACGTCAGAAAAACGATTTCTCCATCGTTTAGGTGCCAAGAACGTTTATACAAAATTTTGAAAGAATCCTAAATAAAGTCGTTTCGTGATAGTAATATGTTAAGCTCTCTCTTTCCAGGTTCTAATTTCCAAGCGTATCTCGAAACATTAGCGTCTTACGTATGCAGAGATTTAGTAAATTCTTATATGCGCAGAATCTCGCCACGAATTGAATGTTGCTCAAACATCGTGTGGCTTTTATCTTCATTTTTCTTGCTTCTTTCGCTTTATTCAGTCGACTCGTATCTCAGGCGGTTTCTTTCGAAAGAACCCCTGACTTACCCCTCGTCGTTTACCCTTATAACTCGCGCCCACTCTCTTTCTCCCTTTTGCCATCTCTTCATATACTGCCTGAAGAAAAAACAGAATAATGTCCTTCCATCAAGGTGACTTTTTTTTATCTCTCCTCCAACGTTCGCCACTTCCACAATCCTGAATCCAACATCCGAAGCACACTGTGCTACAGCTGTTCTGCAATTTGAAACAGACTCGCGGAAGCGTCAAGAAATTCTAACGTGCCCTGGTGTACATTTGCTTGGCAACGCGAAGGAACGTTTCCTCAGCTTTGGCCAACCTCTTCACTCCCTTCTCCCGCGTATAACACACGACCAAGGATAATATTAATTACGCACCATTATACAAAGCCTTGCAGAGCTCTCCGGGACTCCCAGGAAGCGAGTTATTATTCAAACCCTCTTCGCGAGTTTTCTTTCGTACAGAAAACATAATGCACTCTGAATCATGGCGTTCTTGACGGAAAGCCGAGAAACGAGAGTAAAAAACGAAATCTTTTTATAATTAAATGTGCGAACAAACATTGCGCGAACAAACTTCCAACTTACCGAATAATCCAACTTCCTCGAGCATCATGAACAAGCAACATTTCATTTCAACAACTTTTAGAACAAACATATCTGTTTGTTCGAACCCAATAAATTGTCGCGATCAATTAATGACCCAGGCCACACCTCGCGCTTCCCACTGCATAATCCTGACGACGGACAGTGCCATCTGTTGCTCTGATCGAACACTCAACGATCGAGAAACTTGCAGCGATCTCATTTTTTTATTACAAAAACTTTTATCGCTCCTTTTCTTTCTCTCCCAACGCCATTTTTATTAGAAAATGAATTACTTATCGAGAGAGTGAATTTACGTTATCGGCCCTTCGCCATATTTCCATTTGCATAATAATCCGCAGTGCGGACGGAGCGCCAAACGGAATGAAAGATTGGACTTTGCCTACGGAGAAAATTATACTCTCCACTATTTTTTTCTTTTTTTTTTCTTCATTCTTGCCTGTGCACGAGATGTCCGAAGCATGAATTTCATAATTCAAGCTTCTTACTCCCAGAACGGCTCTCCGGTAGCGATTACTGTCGTTTCATCAAAGTAAACACACGTGGCAGGTCAACGAGAATTAAATGTCACGTGAGTTTCCCTGGCGCGGAGTGAACTAATTATTCAATGTCATTTAGCATTTCATCCTCGTCGTCCCTCGATGTTTTGTGGACTCGAAACTTTAACAATCTGTTGACCCGATCACCAGCGACCAAATTTCCTCACCAGACTCCTGAATCTCATTATTTTAATGCAAATTACTATAAGGAAACTCTTCTCTTTTGCTTTTCATGCACCGAAAAGTTACCAACACTTATTATCAGAGTTCTCCTTGATTATTCACTAATTCTGCAAATACTCTGTCACGAGCCCATCACGCTAATTCAGCCTCTACACTGTTCCTATTTCTCCGAGCCTCCCCAGAGTGTTGCTCGCAACTACTGTTTCCCAATGCATTAATGTCAGGCTTACGCGCCTGGAACATGACTAAGCGGCCACCGAACCAAGTATTGACCTCGTCCGGAGCTGTGCTAAGCTTCGGTGATCGTTGGAGACAAATATCGACCTGACGCTCTCGCCAGAATCCAATTTTTTCATGAAAAAATAAATTTTATTTTCTTCCTCAATAATCGCAACAATAAACCGAACATTTTGTGGCAAAAATGCGATTCCCATGAAATTATTCGTCCCTGTATTTAGTCTGAGTGCAGAAGAAAAAAAAATTTCGTGCACAACCGAAATCAACTTTAATATTGAGCGCTATCGTAATAACACCGCGTTTGACCTACATACCGTGAACCCTGCGTGAGAGCGGTTATTTAATTCGCGCGAAATTTTGCTGCTACGATCCCACGAGATTCCGATTGTATACGCGGGAATTATACACGTCACGGAGCTTGGGGAGGCACCAGGACCGAGAGAGGAACAGGGGTAATTATTTTGCCAATTAAATTGAAAACAATATCGATGTTAACGAATATATATACATGCATAGCAGAATATCCGAATTAACGTGTGTTTACCGCAATTCGAGTTTCTATATACGAACCGATCGATCCAAACCTCTCGAGTAGAATTCACGGTTAATTTTCCCATTCGTGTGTATCATAATCTCTCACGTATGTGTGTGTGCTCGCGTTTCGTTATACGTCTCGTAGCCTATTCCTGAATTATATATCATTCAGAGCATACCAATTCTCGTAATTAATTCAACACGTGACTTCGAGACCATCGAAATTCCTACGAATCTCGTGAAACGATAAATCTCATAATCGCTACAGATAATACTTGACCGTTGAATTAATTCCACCTGCTGCAACGGCTGCAAGTATTTTTTTTTCTTTTTACCTCGAAAATTATTTTCCATCGTATTTGCCGGGGGAATAAAAATCTGCGTTGAAACGCAGACTCAATGTCTCGGCAGCAAGACTTTTTAATAAGCGAACGCTTTCACAGAAAGTAATCATTATTCCTTTATCCATTGTGTGTACGAATAATCGTGATTAGCATAAAAGAAAGCGATAAATATTGAAAATGCTCAAGGCACACGTGACCCAGTTCAACGCGGCGCAACAAAATCATGAGCAAATATTTTTGCATATTCGTCTCATTCGCCATCCATAATACTCGAGAGAGACTATTTGTTTGCAAAGACTCAATAAAAAGTTGTGCCAAGCGTGATATTTATTAAAGTTTTCATCCCCGGAATACAAAACTGCTCGCGCGGTGTAGTTTCTCGATTTAGTTTCAATTTTTTTCAACAATTATAAAATCCAGTGGAAAATCTCTTCAGCGTTCTCGTCGCAATTCGGGAGCCAAGTTCGGATACTGGCAGCAGGTAGAAAACAACAACAGTATTACGGGGGACAAACAAAAATTTGCAAAGCTGGTAGAATACGAAGTGCGGGGAATACGAGAATTCTAATGGTAGGAGAGAATCCAGACGTCGGTGGATTCTCGTTATTATGGAAATTTTAGCAACTCGAGCGGAGCCTGGGAACGAGGGAAAGAGGAAGAAAGTGAAAAAAAAAACGAGAGACAGACTGACGTACAGACAGATAAACTGAGAGAGCAGAGAGCGAGAGTGGCAGACGGGGTCATGCTGGAAAAGTGCAATATGCAAATTAACGGATGACATGGGAAAAGGAAAAGGATAAAAGAGCGTTTACACGTGTGCATGTGCATCGATGTGTGTTTGTTGCGAGTGACTTTTGGACGAGAGTTGCACGTTCCGGTCCGTTCATCCGATAATAAGCCGTACCGGAGAGCTCCTGGATCCGAGATAACGAACATTGCAAATGCTGGAGGTGTCACTGCTTATGATTTTCGCAAAAACACTCTAATCCAGGAAATGAAACATTTTTTTGTTTTAAGCTTGTCATCCAAGGTTCGCTGGGGAACATAATTTCCCAGCATTTTCGAGAATTAACGAGATTTCGAAAAATCAGAAAAAAAACAAGGACTCTGAATCGATCGAAAAATTCGAAAGACGAAAGTTCTCTGCACATTCTTCTTTAGGTCGGTCCGATCGGAAGGTAGAAATCGATTAGTCATAGCCAATGGAAAGTGCGGATGACATCACGTGACTGAGCTTAAGGGGCAAAGCAGCCCTGCACGCTTTTTATTGGCTCGCATTAATTTGTCATTATCTACGAAACGCGGTGGCTGGCAAACGAAATTGGTAGATGACTTTTCTTTGCGAAATTTCAGGCTCTAAGCGATCCGGCAAAGATTTTAATGAGAAAAAGTTAATTGACCTAGTTTCCATTTTCTTTGGCATAAAGAATGGCGTAGATTTTTTTTTTATACTGATGACAGATTCACCATTTCCCAGGTGCGCTAAGAATACGCGGCTCTAGGAATGGCCGAAGATGGTTTTCCATGAAAAACTATTCTCTCACTCGCGACGTGTTCCATTAAGCGTTTCTCCGACTTCCGTGACCGCGAGAACGTCGTTCAACCGCGCGCGCACAGATCTAGCAAATTTTCCGTCCACCAAACCTCCGGCGTGTGTCTCGACACTAAAAACCGTAGAATCATGAAAACGAGCACGGACGAGCGCGGGACAAAATTACTCTGTGCACACGTAACCATCGTAGAACACGATAAATGGTTACGATTAGTTGTAAAACGCGTAAAGAAGACTCTAACGCACGTGTTACAGCTCCCAACGTTCGTGTCGTGCGCGTATATTTCAAGGGCCGTCTCCTCGAGATCGAGCTCGCATCACGTACAACATTTTTACGTGTTTCTCTTGATTTCTAGTAGAAAAAACGTGACTTTCCGCGGTGGCGAGTAATTAGGAAATTAACTTTCGACTTTCATACGATCCAAAAGTATGACAATTATTACCTTAATTTCCGAAGGTCACATTGCTAAATATTCACAACGAAATAAACGAATTAATTAGGATTGAGACTCCGAAGAAAATGGCTATTCAGTCGCACATTCTGTCCTAAACGTTAAACCATTTGAGCTCTTGATAAATTCCCCTTAAAGCCTTATCATCATTGTCAAGTTTGCCTGAGAGTTCGGCCATTGTTACCACACTGGGTCAGCCGTTTAGCGTTAATCTCTAAAGCTTGCTAGCTCGGATTTAGCCATCAGACGAACTAAAGGACGTGGCCAAATCTCGCTGCGTTCCTAATTTCTTAACGCGAAAGCCTGGCTCCCGAAAATCAAAAAATAAAAACAAATCTGAACTGATTAAGTCTATTCCGGGTCAAATTGACCCAGAGTGACTCAGCCACGACTCAGAGTCTCTCAACAAAGTCTCAAAACTTTAATAACAAAAAATATTAACAAACCCACCATTTTTTTCACGAAATGTTCGCTTCCAAAGTTCACACACTCGAGCATTTTGCACGTAAAACTTTTAATGCGGAATAATACGCATGACTATGAAGCATAAATACTGTTCCCTCTGCCGGCCGAACGAGCAAGAAGTAATCGCAGGAAAAGGGCTAAAAACACCGCATGCTCTGCTCGAAAAGAGAAAACAAAATATACACGACGAGAAAGTATGGCGTTGCATTGGTAAATTGAGTTAGCATCTCTTATCGCGTTAGTTGTGTGGTGAACCAACTTGGCTTTCGTAATAGCGGCTTAAAAGAGAATATATTGGCCACAACAAAAAATGAAAGTGCAAAGTTTTCGTACGAGCGAGAAATTGTTGTCTGATGTTTTGTAGAAAATTATGCTAAAGATAACTGGCGCTGTTTTGTCGATACTTGCATAATAAATCATCTATAAATATATACACGAAATATATATATAAGAAAATTACATATGTATATATATATAATGGTTCATACGTAGTATATGAATTTTTATATACACACCCGCTTGCGAGTTGCCCATCCTCTCGTTCTCGTCGTCGTACATGCTTTCCCGTTGGTTCTTCCATGTAACGTACGATGCGAAGAGGATTACCACGAGGAGGAAAACTCTTTTAGGAGAGTCTCGAGGGGATCACAAAAGACGAAAGGCGAACTGCGTTCGCCTGTGGGAAAAGGATATCGTATAATTGTCTTGTCCCAACGGATGTGTAAACATTCTATGTACGAGGAAAAAATGTATGAATGTAGGAAAACTACAATATGTCTCAAGTAGCTGTGCATTAATACTTGCACTGCAAATGAAATTTTGTTAAAAATCGACGATATTTTGTTGAACACGATAAACTAAATAATTTTTAATAATTTCAAAATTTTCGTTATTTTTGCAGTATTTTTCGTTCCTAACGAAATTGTCAGCAAAATTTACGATTGGAACAACGAAAATTTGCTTCCGAAGAGACTTTCTAAAATATTTGTTGCTGCAATGACACTATTTTTGGGATTATTCAAAAAAACGTTTAGTCCAACGTATCGAACAAAATTTCGATTTTTTCCAACAAATTTCAACAGGACGATCGTAGAGGAAATTAATGAGACGTTGTATTTAAAAAAAATTTTAATCAGTTAGTTTGGTGTATGAAAAATGAGGATACACCAATTCGATGGGAAATTCTTCACACGTAACCCTACAGACACAAACTTTTGCATGGTAAGAAGTGGAAAATTCTTGTGGAGTTTGACACCGGTAAAAGCCATCTCGCCGGAGATCCTGGAGGCTTTGGAAAGATTTATATCGTTGTATAGATTATGCATGTAGTGTACGAAACTTTTTCTCGTCGAAGGATTTTACCTGGACGATACGTATGGGGCGAGAAAACGAAATTCGAGGAAGCCGCGGGACGCTTGTAAATCGTGTTCCATCGAAGGAAAAAACGACACTGTATCTGCGGTCTCCATACCCGATATCATCGCGAAACTCTTTCCCTTCGAATTGTCGCCTCTAGCATTTCAATTTTTCTATTTTTTATTTTCTCATACTTTTGCAAGTACACCACAAACTTTCTGCTTTTCCACGGCACGGGGAACCTTCATCTTATCCCTCGAGATTTTTCGCCGCATTGCCGCGACACCTTATCACGTTTCTACTGTCCGTATTCAATTTACAAGGCGTTCAAAACTTTGTCTCTCCTGTCTCTCATCCTGTTTGTCAAGAAAAGCATCTCTTCTGTGTACTGGAGGAAAAAAACATTTGAATAACTTTATGCGTTCGCGTATCTCTTCACATTCGTCAAATCTAGATGCCGTTAAGGGGCTTTGTGTAGAGGGCTAGAAAATGACAGCACTGAAAACATAATTTTGTTGAAAAAGATGGAAATTTTGTTCGATACGTTCGACTAAAAGTTTTTTTGAATTTTCGCTGACAATTTCGTTAGAAACGGGATATACGGCCAAAATGACGAGAATTTTGAAATTATCCAAAAATATTTACCGTATCCAACGAAATATCGACGACTTTTAACAAAATTTCATTTCCAGCGTGAATTAAATGTTTTTTTTTCTTCAAAATTATAAATCAGTGCAAATCGAACAGCAGTGACTTGTGAAACGAGCGAATATTCCTCACAATTTCTTTCTGCAATATGTCCAAATTATTTATGGAAATCTAAATCAAAGAAATGAATAAATATTGGAATATAAAATTTGCTGTCCTACTGGATTTTCGTGGGAGTGTCAAAAGAAATGCAGAAAAATTCCCAACAATTTGCAATCAAGTCAAACGTACACTCAAGCTCAAATAGCAAGATTTACATTTTTTATCTATATACATATATATTTAGAAATATCTTGGGCTTGAATTGCTTGCTATTTCTACGCCTCGAGAAATTCTATATCACTGGAATCACCGACGTAGAGAGCGAGCCGGCGACACGAAGAAAATTGAGTGCGAATGGTAATGAAAAAAAAGAAGCAAATGGGAGAAAGCAGACGGTTCTGACAGAGAGCGGGATTCCCTCTGATTTGCATACCAGGCAAATGAGCTCCCTTGTGTCCTTCTTTACCCTAGAATAATTCGATCTTGTTTCCCTTATCAAAAGGCATCGTCATTGTTTATTCCATGTTTTTTTTTGTTCCAATTAAAATTTTATTTTAATTGCAAATTAAGGAAAGAATATTCAACTGAATGCTGAAAAAGAGAAGGAACTTTTAGCTCTAGGAATTTTTGTTTAAACAGTTTAATTTCGCTGATTGGTTCCGAAATTCGTTTCCACTCCAACATTTTCCACTGCTTTTTTTTTGGTACTCTTGCGGTTCAAGTTTGCAACGAATAGCAAGTACAAGCACTCGAGATAATGATTCCTATTTCGGATTTCGAGCAAGCCTCGAAAATACACGAGAAATAAAGTTTCCAATCAGGCAAATTCGTAACTAAGCTCCAAGTTTTACTAGCATTGCTTCACACGATGGGTTTTCCCAGAAAACCAGAGAAAGCGAAAAAGGACCAGAGGGGAAAGTCTAAGAGAGGAAAATTCGAGATTTATTACCGCCGTTGGCTACAGATTACTTTGGCATCTCTGCGGACGAAACGGAATACGAAAAACAGGGTGCTTTCGAATTGTTCGCATTGGAAAGAGGGTTACGGTTGGATTGCTGGGTTAACCCATTTTCATACTGCGCGATCATGTGCCTTGTATGTTCTTTTTAAACTACATGAAATTTCACTTCAGCTAAAATAAAAATCGTTTGGCAAGCGTGACATTTTCGCAATAAATGCACATGCTGGAAAAAAATAAATTGTTCACTTTTCTTCGCTGGGACACTGAAAACAAAATTTTGTTGAAAAAGATGAATATTTTGTTCGATACGTTCGACTAAACGTTCATTTTGAGTAATCCCAAAAATTGTGTCAATGCAGGAAGAAATATTTTAGAAAGTCTCTTCGGAAGCAAATTTCAGTCGTTCCACTGGATAATTTTGCTGACAATTTCGTTAGAAACCAAATATACTGTCAAAATAACGAAAATTTCGAAATTATCAAAAAATATTAAGTTTACCGTATTCAACAATATTTCGACGATTTTCAACAAAATTTCATTCTCAGTGGATAAAAATGGTAACAAAACAACCGAAATTCGATCAGGACTTCTACTTTTTTTTTTTTATCGATAAAATATCATTCCAAACAGAGAATATTATAATGAACGTGGCAAAGGATTCTCGTTCATTCGGGTTTAATCAAGTAGAGATTATCTCGGCCATACTACATTAATCCACGCTGGCTCAGCGCGATATTCGCGTTCGGAAAATATCTTATCGATCGCCGCACTGACTCGATTGGTTTCTCTTCTCTTTTTCACCCTTAATTCTCAAATTCCAACATTTTTATTCCAATTTTTTAACACTTTGCATTCCACGCGTCCAAAATGTCGGATAGTCCTTTCTTTTTGGCGATGAAAATTCCACGAGAAGGTGTGAAAATCCGTAATAGTGCAGAGCTTTTTATTTTCGTTGATGGAAAATCAATTAACTTCTCGGCTGGGCTATTAAATGCACACTGGAGCAAAACTGATTTTCATTTTGCCTCATAGACGATTGTAAGTTTCCCCTTTGATGGTGAACGATCGTTTGAAAATTTTTGATGATTGATTGAAATTTAACGAAACGAATGACAGAAAAGTTGACGATTAAAGAAATTAAAAAATACCTTTTGGTTGCATCGAAACTGCATAGATTTTTGATAATCAAGGGAATTTGGAAATTTTACAGTTTGAAAAAAACTGACTCGGCAACTTCGCGATATTCTGGAGGTGAATTAAGAGAAAAATGGCTGTTGTTAAAGTTGGTCGTAAACTGAAGATCAAAAGAGGTAACATTTCTATGTATAAACGTTAACACGAGTGGCATAGTTGCCCGAATCCCACAATTTAATCGCGTACTTCGACGTTCAAGCGTGGTCCTATTACCGTAGCTATTGTGCCGTAGGAGTAGGAGCACAGAGCGGGGGGTTTGTATAGTGGCCTGACGTCAAAGTTACGCAGCGACATGGCCAGAGCACGTTTATTACCCTTGCATCGTTGGCTCTTAGTAGTTTCTCGCGTATGAGAATGGAGGTTATGCAGAAAGGGATAGAAAACGAGAGCCAAGGAGAAGAAGAAGCGAGACGCATGGAGACAGAGAGGAGAGCAGCAGGGAATAAATTCATTTGCAAGAAAATCGAGAAAAAGAAGAAAAAACAACGATAAACTAGACAACGAGAGGACGAGCATGAAGAGAGACGTGTGAAGAGACGCGAGCGATGGAACTGCCCTGAAGTGCAGGAAGTTGCATCCCTTTACAGATCCCAAGTTGACTCGATTGTTGTCTCTGATGTATGCAAAGCAATGATATCAAAGCAAGTCCTGAAGCGACGAAGGACATTACCAGTAACAACAGAACATCTAATCACAATGATCCCCGAGGGACTAACTTTAGAAATAACAGTGTTTGCCTCAACAATATTCACTAAAGAGCGTTAATAACGTATGACAACATCGAACGCTACACTGAAAACGAAATTTTGTTAGAAAATATGGAAATTTAGTTCGATACGTTAAACTAAACGTTTTTTTGAATAATCCCAAAGCTGTGTCATCGTAGTAAGAAATATTTTAGAAAGTCTTTTCGGAAGCAAATTTTTGTCGTTCCACTCATAAATTTCGGTGACAATTCCGTTAGAAACCAAATATACTGGGAAACTAACGAAAATTTTGAAATTATCAAAAAATATTTACTTCACCGTGTTCAACAAAATATCGACGATTTTAAACAAAATTTCATTTCCATTGAACAAACGGACACTCATCAATACAGAAGGCAAAGAGAAATCGATAAATCCGTCACCATTGAAATGCCATAAACATTTCTTTCGCTCCATCCTCGGAATATTTATCGATGCACACGTTATTGAGAGCAGATTCCTTCAAAAAAAGTTTATAAACTGTCGATACACTTATCCAACGGTAAAAAGTATCACGGATGTGGTTTAGAATCGGTATAGTGAGCGTTTCATTCAATTTTCGGTGCTGGCGCCTCTGCGGTGCGCCTGAGCGAGGCCATGGCCACCAAAGTCTGAGGCGGGGATGGTTTCGCTGATTCTGGTGCACCGAGCAGAGAACAGTGCACGTGTGCAAAAGCAGAAGAACAGAAAACCAAGAGAGAAATGGTGGAGAGGGGAGTAGGAAGGGAGGCTGCAGGTCTCGAGGCCACCGCTGTCACCACCACCGCATTAAAACCATAAATATAGATATATATATACATACATACATGCCAAACGAAAAACTAGAAAACGACCCGCATTTGAATGGCCGAGCGAGCGATTTCAAATTCTACACTAACACGACAGAGTAGTTCTCGCGCTAAGCTGATCTCTTAGGATTCGACACCCTCCTCGCTCTCACCCTCTTGGCCACTTGACGATCTCAATTTTTCGTCCATGTGAGCAAAGGGTTGAGAAACAAGCGGGTGGGAGGATTCAGGCCGCCTCGCTGCTTTTCCACTCGTATTATAGACCCAAAGCCCGCGAGGCTTTGCTTCACCTCGAAACTTGAACTTTTTCCACTTTTGGAATGAAAGTCACAAAAAAAAGAAGAAGAAGAATGAAAGAGAGGGAGAGGAGCAGAGATCGAGTCAAGAATGCACTATTGATCGTGGAGATGTACCGTTTCCTCGTCGCATAGCCCACGTACGAGTGTGCTCTACTCTCCTCTCCTTATTCGCAAGAACTAGGCCAACTTCGACGTCTGTTTTGTGCGTCCCGCGATGCGTCAGTCGAGAGAGACTCTTTCTCCTCCTTCGACCATCATATCACTCGCTCGTGTCAATTAGCTATTATTTATTATGCACTATACACAAACACCGTGAGGCACGAACATGGGCTTAGAATTGGGACACGATCGAGACTCTGGGGCAAAATGGGCCACAGGTGTTTTCTTTTCCATAGTTTATTGCGCACATCCCATAATTTCAACCCTAACTTTACCCACGTCACCGTTTCCGTAAACCTCCCCAGAGTCTTCGCTCAGCCACTTTTTTACTAGAAATAAAATTTTGTTAAAAATCGTCGATATTTTGTTGAAAACGGTAAACTAAATATTTTTTGATAATTTTAAATTTACGAATGGAATGCAATAAATTTCTTCCCGAAGAGACTTTCTAAAATATTTCTTGCTGCGATGACACAATTTTTGGAATTATTCAAAAAAACGATCAGTCGGACGTATCGAACAAAATTTCCACCTTTTTCAACATAATTTTGTTCTCAATGTTGCTAATCCACTGTCGTATCGCATTTGCATTGCTGTCAAATGAAACTTTAAAAAACTGCCCCAGCTGCTGATCCACGAGCCAACGAATGGCCCAGCGGTCACCCAACCAAGTATCGCTCGGTAATATTCCAGTTTTAATTCTTTCCCCATACGTCTCTTCGAAAATATATAGCTCGTCCTGCTCCTTCGGTCCATTTTACCCCTAACGTTGTCGTTCACGTATATCTACACTATGAACAATTATATATGAGTTTCTATACAACATTGTCTATGTATATCGGTAGATACATACTCGTGTTATGTAGTGGAGGGTCCAGTCTGAAATCTCGACCTCCGGGAACTCGAACACGCCAAGGGCGTGACGTTTATACACGCGATTAATTATCACGAGGGCTAGAGAAATGGGAGATAGACATTCCTCCCTTTCTCTCTCCCTGTCTTTCAACTCCGTCCCGTATCCTCATCTTCGTTCTTTTCCTCTCTGCATATTGTATGGTTAAGCCTGTGCCACCCAGACATTCCAGATTCACGAGTGAGTGGTGTATATGGCAAAAAAGAAAATTGGACGAATTATTCCGTGTATACGTACGCGGAGAGGAGGTTTCTTCGATTTTAATAAATTCGCGACGATTCGATGGACCAATTTGTGGAGAATTGACAGAGCTTGATTTTTTTTTTCTAGGCTCCGTGAGATCGATCATGCAAATTGAGAAAAATAGAGTTTCTGTTTGGGAGGAAAAACTTTTTAGCAAATTTGAATAAGATTTATGGAAGAGTGACACGTGACGAGCTGCTTGAAAGCTCTTGTATTTGCTTGCTTTTCCTCGTTCAACGCGTACTCATTAGCCCGTCAAACTCGGCTGGAAAAAAATTCATACTGACACGAACTTAATGTTCGTTTCCTCTTTTCGGTTCCCCTGAAAAAATAGTTACGACTTGGATATTATTTTAGAAAAGTGCTTTTCATATCAATGGCTGTATGTACTTTATGTACTTTTTTATTTTTTTCGAGAGGACATATTTTTATCATTTTACTTGGGACCGAAGCAGCGTAGGGTAAAGTAGTTAAACCCACCTTCTCACCATCAACAGCTTCCACCAGTGTAATTTCGTTTTTCCATTGACCCCGTTACTCTCTATCTCGTCCCCTTGGGATTTATCAGGCAATCTGGTCCGTTCGTTCGATTTCTCACCACACTCGCGAACCGCGGCTGGATCACGTAAAACCCAAATGAATTTACAGTCGCAAATGTTTGTGTCAGGATATAAAAAGCACTTTTTTAGGAGGCTGAAAAATAAAATGACGAAAGGAGAAAAAAGGGAGAATGGAGAAGGGATGAGAATGTTTTCACAGTGAGGATTGAATTTTGTGTTCTTTCTTTCATTCTGTTCCGTTATAATAAATTTTATGATTTTTCGTCGCTATTTTATTTTGCCATCAAAGGCATTTTCGTCTTAATCCCTTTTTTCCTTCATTGATTGTTTTTTAAATGGTTAATTATTCATTCAGTAGTAATCACCGTATTTTTATGACTAAATTGCTTTTTCTTCCGCTTTCTACTGGGAGTTTCGGGTCGATACATCGCGGGGTGACTCGAATCGAAATTTCCATATCGCCGGTATTTTACGACGTTAATCTCAAGCCACGAGAACCCTCAAGCCTGATGCACTTTTAATTCAGTTCTAAAGGATTCCGTGCCTTGAAAACTCACCGTGGACGTCTTAGCGTGCAAAAAAAAATCTTTGAATTCTCTCTTGCAAGTGAATCCAAAGATCCATTAGTATTCGTCCACACAAAGGCAACTGGATTGAATGACATGCAAATTCTCTCCGCCAATTGTATCTCTTTTCTTATCAGTCCATAATTCTTACCGTCAGGCTTAATGAAGATCTGCAATAGTTTCATTTCATGGACGGAGCTATTATTCCTCTGGTACTTTAGTCGATCCGCGATCGTCAATTCTTCATAGACATTGGAGACTGTAGCCATATTTCTTATGCAAACAAAATTTTGTCGAAAAAGATGAATATTTTGTTCGATACGTTCGTCTAAACGATTTTTTGAATAATCTCAAAAAATGTGTCATTGGGGCAAGAAATATTTTAGAAAGTCTCTTCGGAAGCAAATTTTAGTCGTTCCACTCGTAAATTTCGCTGACAATTCCTTCAGGAACCAAATATACTGCCAAAATAACGAAAATTTAGAAATGATCAAAAAATATTTAGTTCGCCGTGTTCAACAAAATATCGAGGATTTCCAACAAAATTTTTTTCCCAGTGTATAAAAATGACAAACATAGCGAGACCGCTGGCGAAATAAGGCATTTTGTGAATTTACGCGATAAATACAAAATAGAACAAAGTTACAGAGTTTCGAGATTGGAGGAACGAGTGAATAGCTTATTTATTTACATTCGAGTATGAATAATTTAACATCAATTGTTCATAAACCGCAGACAATTTGTGGCAAAGCTTATTTGCACGAAGGATCGATTCGACGCTAGCAGAGCAGCAGGGAGAGCACACGAGAGAGAAACAAAATATAAACGCTCTCTCGTGTGGTGGGGCCGGATAATAAACGGGACGCTGGTTCTCCGCAGGCACCCACAATAAATGTGATCTCTGCGTGCGTCACGCGAAAATCCAAATAACTACGAGAGAAGAATCTGCCCGCATCAGATCGTCGCACCACTCTAATAAAACAAAAGTGATCTATCAAAAAAACAAAAAAAAATAGAACAAAGAAACAAAAACTGGTGTACAAATTTTTTCTTGTAATTCCGAGACTTATTTGCAATTGGGTCGGGCAATTCGTGAGTTTTGCATAATATCAGATTAGGCATAGATCCTCTAATCTTTTCCCCGCTGGTCCACGCTCGTAAATAACTCAATTACTAATTTATCGGTAGAGCTTAATCTCAAGAAGATTAGTGATTAGGGTAACCGTACGTGAGTAGTTTACACGTAAGAGAGGGGAAGGAATGGGCGGAAGTGATGCCCACGGTTGGAGGTCGTTTAACTCTTGGCTGATGAGAAGGTTCTCCACTAAAATCCTCATGCGTAATGACTTTATGGATATATATACCTCTACCTACATATATAGATATTTTTCCATGGGTTACATGGAAGTTCGTTAGCGTGTATAAAGACGCGGTAGCGTCCCCTAGCGGCGTACGACTGCATTACGGCCTCGGTGCTTTGCAGGGTGTTATTTGGAGCATGTGCTGTTATCGGAATGCGCGCGGGACGAGAGAACGCTCGGAGGGGTGGGTATGGGGGCGACCGAGGTGCAAAAGCCTCTCATTCACTGACGCCACCTCCGATAAAACGTTCGACCGGAAATCCTGCCGGCGGTGTTTCAGGTGAACTACCTTGTCGATACCCTTAGGTGGAAGCGAAAAGTGGAGGAAAGCAAGAGGGAACCGAAGGGGTTGGTTACGTGCAACGTCGTAATTCATTGCCTCCCAGCAATCGTTGCATCCCCTTCGAGTATCTTCTGAAAACAAAATTTTGTTGTTAACGATGGATATTTTGTTCGATACGTTCGAGTAAACGTTTTTTTGAATAATCCCTAAAATTGTGTCATTGCAGCAAGAAATATTTTAGAAAGCCTCTTCGGAAGCTAATTTTTGTCGTTCCACTCGTAAATTTCGCTGCCAATTCCGTTAGAAACTAAATCTACTGCCAAAATAACGAAAATTTTGAAATTATCGAAAAATATTTAGTTTATCGTATTCAACAAAATATCGACAATTTTTCAACAAAATTTCAGTTTCAGTGTAAATATTTTTTGTACACAAGGGAAAAAATGAAACGTTGGTAAATATGGGACACTGGGAGAAGAAAAAAATTGAAGAATTATTTGAAACTCGAATCATTCGTTTGTTGTATTTTTTATTGTTACGCCAAATGCTCAAGCGACCCGACAATATTGTAATTATCTTGTCGCCACTGATAAATCCTCCTTGCTACTCCCTCGTTTAATTTTACCCCAGTTTTCCCCATACATAACATGGTTTCTCCGAAAGCGTCTGTCCAGAGCTCGCGTTTACGTTATCGTGGCTTAACACCCTCCCGATTCGTTTCGCTCTTGCCTCTTCCTCCATACACTCGCCTTTTCGATCCTCCTCTCTTCCTCCTGAGGTCTGGTTACGGTTTTTGCATGCGACCATCCATCTTACCAGGTTACGTCTACCGTACATACAGATTATATGTATTTGTGTTTGGAAAATGGACGATGCTTCTCGCAGGGAGAAAACAAGCGAACGTAGAAAAATTGGAAACGTGAAAAAATTTCGTCTCCGAACTTTCTTATCCATCTTTTTATTTATTCGTTCGAAATATACGAATTTTTTTCGTACGAGCCATTTTTTTGTACGAAACTCTCGTCCTGCTGTGTTTTTTTTGCTTCCGAAGTTTAGTAATCGGTGCGTGTTCTCCAGTGGATAAAATCGCTTCGCCGAAAGTGCTTTTATAGCGAAATAGCATGAGGGAATATTACGTCGATGGATTTGGAGCTCACGTGTAACAATCCGCTGACTCTCTCATCACTCTTCCTCCAGCTCGCTCTCTTTCACTGCGTCTCGAGTTCGAGCGGCTTGCAAGCAATAACGTGTGTTTCATAGCGTTGTTTTAACACGCCAGCGCAACGGGAACGTGGGTCAGTGAAAAGTTGATGCCGCTACTCCCGGCGATTGATCTTTTTGTGCACGTGCCTCCGTGGATCTTTGGCCTAACTTGAAAAATTGGAATTTTCCGATCACTCGTCGGTTACGCGTCAACGAGATGAAAAATATTTACGATCTTCATTGTTTCTATTTTTTAGCCAATCTCGCCGCATTTCCTCTCGCAGCTGCCAATATATGAAGCAACGCTCGAAAAGCTTCAAACTTTCGGAGATGGGTTTCCTACTTTTATTTTCACTTTTTAAAATAAGAGGAAAGATATTGTCGAGAAAGTGCACAAACAGGAGCATAAGTTGCTAGCGAAGCTGGTGATCTCGGGAGCCTGACACTCGCGTGTTTTCCTCATTCCTCACAGTTATTTCTCCCACCTGGCCACTACGCAAAAGTCTTTTTACTACTTCGAACTTGAAACGAAGGGACTCGCAGCGAGAAGGACGACCGAAAGATGCTCAAAGTGAGAGCAAGCGAGAAATGAAATAAAAAGGGAAAAAGGATATTGAACAGCTGAGAAAAGAAGCTTTTGCAACTCCTTTAAAGTCCCAGGGCATAAGCATCGTCGTTTCACGAGTTTTCTTATCTCATACAGAGCCTTTAAGCTTCTTTTCCCGTGTGCTGTCATCGACTTTTCACTAATCGTAACTTTTTTATTGCTCCTTCGATCGAGACCTCCAGCCCTCACATGTGACGCAAACACTAACTAAATTTTTCGTATCTCAGTCGTGCTATCGCGATAGTTTTTCATTGCGAGTATTGCGTCAGCAGTTCGACTCGTCCACTTACCAGATGCCTAAATAGACTTTTTATTTTTATCAATTTATATTTTTGTCTGACCAAAACGCTCGATGATGGAAAAATGAATAAAAACGAGATTAATATTCTTGACTATCGAATCGTGTAATTAACTGTTGAATCGTTTCGTAGCAATAAAATAAAACGGGCACACTTTGTATTCTTGGAAAAAAAAAATGGAACACAAAAACCCTGAAAACCTACAAACACTTTAGTCGAGGACCCAGCTGCGTTTTTCGTGCCATTTCAATTGCTTTTTTATTGTTCGAGGGGCAAACAAATACGTGGAAGCCTTCTATTTTATTGACGCACAAAAAGCCGGATGTGTGCATTTTTCAGTGCTGGACGAAAAAAAAAGAAGAAATATCGAGTCGTGACGAAATGTGAATAAATCGTGTCACGTGGACGCAACACAAAGTGTCGCTCGTGTCCCATTTCACACTGAATCCACGCTCGAATAGAAACCCAATATTTTTTGTTGTTTCATCAAAGTTCACCCGAAACATTTGACAGAGAATTCTGACAAACTAATTCTAAAGAGTACATCGCAATCATGAGCTGTCTCGAGCGAATTGAGAATATCGCCGTCTCCGTCGAATGCGTTTTCGACAGTTTCCCTTGGCCCTCCAGCAAACGCATCGCCCTATAGTGCATCAGGATAGAGTGGCTTCACACAAGCAGCACTCTGGGGAGTCTCAAAAGAACTTTAGCCATGGAGCTGCGACGAACGCAGTTGAAACGTTGAGACGTTTTCGTAAAAACCGAGAACACGATGATTATTGGTTGATCAAAAAATTCATTATTTTAATTGCAATTCATAAATCTTCGGGATTGACGACGATAAATATGCAACGATTCGTACAGGCGTTCAATCATAAGAGAACCACCGTAATGTGTGAGTGAAGGCACGATTAATCAGCAAAGAGGCGTTGATTCAAAGTAGATTGTTGCGGTATCTTACTTCTGGAATCAAGAGCGTGCAGAGTTCGAGAAGCACATAGAGAAGCGAGCAAACCATAGACACCAGAGGAAGAGAGAGTGTAGAATTTCGCTTCAGACGGCACAAGAGAGTTTGCTAGACGCGCCGGTTCGTCCTGCGCCTCCAACTAGATTGAGCAGAAATTCTCTTGGTCGGTAATCAGTGCTCGGATCTATAATTAAAGCCCTTTATAGAAGCTGAAGGGTTGCATACTGAGCTCTTTGAATGAAGGCCTTGCCATGATGGAACTAGTGTTCATATGTGCGAAATTCCAGGCTCATTTGAAATCCAGAACCTTCCGGCTTTTCATTTACGAATATTGCAAAGAAAATTTAAAAAAAAGTATTCAAATTCGAAATATTGTGATTTTTGCAACATCGAAAAAAATGCTGCTGATTGACATTAAAAACTGGAAAAAAAATGATCACCGTTACATAGCTTCCTCTAGGAGAAAGTAAAATTGCATACAATTTTATTTTTCTAGAGAAAAAAATTTATTGGATTAAATACAAATGAGGACTGAAATTCATGGTGATTATTGAAATGAGTGTCAAAATGTGAATAGAAAATGGTCGTGCTGAAAAAAAGGATCAATAAATCCACGCCCTGCCCAGTTGAAATTCCCGGTGATCAAGAAGAACGTTCATAAATCCCTGCTACATTCTCAAACGAAATTAATTGCTAGGGGCTTTAGGTCTGGTGGTTAACGACCATTTGGATTTAACCGAAGGTTATTAGCGAGTATTCTGATTCGGTGAGAATGCCAGCAAAGGGATAAAGAGGAAGAGCGACAGAAAGAAAAGAGAAAAATGACGAAAATTATAGCTCGTAGAATTAAGCCTCTCAATCAGTTTAAAATCGTTGAGACTGCATGAAAAATGCTCGGTCTGAAAATAAAGCTCGAGCATCGCAAGAGTTTGTTCAGAAAATGGATCAATCGCCTTGGAAAAGAATCTCACCACCCGAACGCTATATGCCACGTCACTTCGCAACAAATCGTGAAAAACATGTTTTGGTCTATTTTACTAACCCCCTGAACAAACTTTCCATCGTATTTATTTGCTCTCACGTGATATATAGAAAAGAACAGAAAAATATATATGTATAGTGTAAATGACAAGCGCACACATAGCCGGAATAAAGTTTGCTCTCCAAGATTCCAATAAGACACGTGTTCGTCGAATCAAGAGCTGTTCGATCGTGCAACTTTTATTCCCCGATAATGAAACGTCCAACTTGCTTCTCCCATGCATTTCTCTATACATACTCGTATATAAAAGTACATCAATAGTTGTATGTGTTATTTCGGCCGGTTTACGTGTCAAAGTTTAATCGAGCCAATCGTCTATCGTTAGTAACTATTTGCAACCAGATTGCAGATCGATCTCAGTACACAAAGCTCCAGTGCCCTTTATACACACGCATATCTGTATGGTTCGCAAAGATCTAATCGCAAACTCTCTGTATATATACGAAACAGAGTCCTGCTCGGTCAAAGTGGAAATTAGGTTGGCCACCGCATCGTTCGGCCGGTGGATATTGCATGGGTTCATGTACCGAGTGCCCCAAAAGTCGTTTCTGCATATGTGGGACGAACGTAGAGTCGGATTTTGAGGGAATACGTCTTTCAACTATCATATTGAACAAACTTCGCCAGCCAATTGACGGCGCTGGCTCTCGGGGCAGCCTGTACACATATTATAGTTCTCGGCGTTTGTACATGTGAGCAAATATGTATTTGTGGATGTAGGTGTAGCTCGAGCGGTAATTGCGAAGCCTTTTGTGCCTGCGCCAGCCAAGACCTGGCTTCTCAGCTTCCTCCTGAATCTCAATCTCCAGATTCTCCGAGCACAAACGCAGCCAAGTGCAAATAACTTATATCATTGCTCTACTTCGTTTGAGTTGCGAGGATAATTCGTCGCTAAATTGATACTCGAGCGCCGTGGCATATCAATGAAACTTTCTACGTATTGACTCACACCGCTCAACCCACGACGTTGCAGTTTCATCCGGAAATGCTCTTTTGGCCATAGGCAATCAGCCAATTGGATCGTCAGCATACATTTGGATTGTTAAGTTTTCAATAAAATTAATTCTCCATCTACGCAGAGTAATTATGAGAAAATGTTGGAAACCTTTTTTTTTCATACGTCACGAGCAATCGACCGAGCAAATTGCCATCTCTAATTTTTAACTACCTCTCGAAGACGCTTTTAAGCAGCTGTCGAACCAATTCTAGGAACACTAAGTGGATATCGATTTTCGGTATCCTGATTGCACCGATCCCTTGGAATGTCATTAAAAGGTACAGGGTGGACAAAATTAAAAGATACTCATCGACTTTCAGTAAAAACGTATAAAGATTACTTACCGAGTTTGAAAAAATTGCGATTTCAAGTTAACGCGTCGTTACGATCGAAAATATGAAAAGAAATGCTCTCGGGAGTTGAAATCAGAAAATACTAGTCAGAAAATACTGAAGCTGCATTTTTGCCTTCTCATCTTTGAGTAAAAAAAAAAGCTTTGTCAAAAGATTGAAATTTCTTTCGGTCAATTCGTTCACTGGAAATGAAATTTTGTTAAAATTCATCGATATTTTGTTGAACACGTGAGACTAAATATTTTTTAATAATTTCAAGATTTTCGTTATTTTGGCAGGATATTTGGTTTCTAATGGAATTGTCAACAAAATTTACGATTTGAACGACAAAAATTTGCTTTCGAAGAGACTTTCTAGAATATGTATCTTGCTGCGATGACACTATTTTTGAGATTATTCGAAAAAACGTTTAGTTGAACGTATCGAACAAAATATCGATCTTTTCCAACAAAATTTCGTTCTCAGTGTTGAATACTACGAACAATTTTTGTCTAAAGTTGTTTTCGGCCGTTTCGAACGTTAGACTGTTTAAAAATTGATTTTCTGGAATTTCTTCTAGTCCTGAGCTCTTTGAAAAATACTCCACGATCGAATCGAACTTTTGAAATTGATTGTATCCTGAAAACATTCTTTAAGTATATAGAAGACATGATATATCCCATAAGAACGGGTTTTACTTGTTTAACGAATTCTACTCACACCCCCATCCACGATACGTATCTTTTAAGCTATGCATAGATTACCAGTGAATCTACGATCGTTAAGTATGCGCCAATAAAGTTTCCGAGAATCTTATAGCTGATATCGTAGGCGAACCAGCGAGAACACTCAACGAATTTTATCTGTGGATTACCTCGTACAGTAATATATTTTCAACGAGTATATTTGAAAAAAAAATTAACGAATTCGAATTGTTACGAATTTTGTCACAATTAAATGAAATTTTTTTTTTTTATGCATCAAGTCAAGATCCTTGGTCACTAATGAGATTTTAATTATCTGATGAATCTCAAATTTCCTCAAGGCCCTAAAATTTGGATTTTTGTCACCGACATATTTTCCTTTTTTTTATCAATTTTTCGATGGAAAGACTTTTCTGCGTGCAAATATTTCGAGCCGGAGCTCTCGAGAAAGTAAATTTCCACTTTTTTTTTTGACTTTTTTGTTTTTAACTCTGCGATATTTTTCGTGATACTTTTTTTCTGTAGCATGGGTAGCCTTTGAAAAAAGTGAGACGAGCTAGCGAGGATGTGGTTCGAAGAGAACTAGGAGAAAGAGAATTTCATTTGCTGAGTCAAAAGAGCTTTGCGATCGTTTTTTCACTATCTGTGATTCATTTTGTACGTTTAGCAAATCGTCAGGGAAAGAAGGAAACGAACGCAAAAGGCTTTTATTGGCTCTTCCAGTCTGGCGGACACGCGAAAGCTGCTGAAACCTTCGCGAAACACTTCAAGTCGATACGCAATATATATATACATACATATATAAATAAAGGATTTGAGAATTGAGAGCGATGAGAGGAACGTGGTCGAAACACAGAGACTTGGCAACTCTTCAACTTTTGCTCTCGTCGAGGTTTTTTTTTCTCTACATTTACTTTTTCGCACAACTGCAAAGCAAAGTCTTCGTGTGACGGGACTGTAAAATGTATATAGACACTGCATTCGATAATAATATTTTCCACCACTTTCCTCTTTGTCTTCCAGAGAGAAAAACAATCAGAACAATAACGCAAAGTACAAAACTTTGTTTACAACTATTCGAGAATTCTTTGAAAAGCGAATAGCGGGTGAGCAACTTTTCGGTTTGAGAATTATCTATTTTGTGGAAGGCTTTGCAAGTATTTTGCATTAAATTATAAAGAGAAGAAAAATAAATGGACGAATTATTTCTCACATCGATCCAAATGCTCCAAAGCGAAAGTATTTAAAGCTCATGCTTTTTTTTTCTTTATTTCAATACCAAACGTACTTGAGGGAGAAGTGAGTTTTCCGACTAGATTTTCATGGGTGCCGAGACAAAGGGTTGAAATAATTTTCCCGACGATGTCTCGTCTCGCGTATCCTGATGTGATCAGTGTGTTCCGGAGCTGCTGGAATTCCCTGAAATTTGCTCGCGGGGCAAAGCTTTAAAGCGGATATAGCAGAACAAAACTCTCAAACATTGCGGACCTGAAAAGCAAAAGAGAGCAAGAGAGAGAGAGAGTAAAAGAGAAAAAGAAGAACGAATTTCCGGGAGGGTGAGTTAAGGGTGGGTAAGTTCACGAGACTGCTTTGGAACACGCCTTAAGGCTATACGTCTGTCGACACGAGCCTCCTCTCGGTGTGTGAATCCCTAGTCAAAGCATCGCGGAAAATTGGCACACACTGAAATGAGTTTTACGGGGAGGATTGGAGAGAGAGAGAGAGAGAGCGGGGAGAAAAAAATGAACTCGAGCTCAAAACTCGTCTCGTTGGTACATAGCATCGTGATACCAAAACGAGGAACGTGGACACGGTGGACAGGCAGTAAGTGAGAGAGACAAAAAAACGAGCGTGTTGCTTCACTTGCTTTCATTTTTTTTCTGTTTTTTTTTTCCCCCTCTCTATCTCTCTCACTCTCTTGCTCTTAGTCTCGATCTGTTTCACCCTAAAATTCACTCTCACTCTCTCGGCTGTATATACACGTTTAGACTTGCTCTCGAAACCATTAAAAGTGTGATGAAAGCTCACGACGAAGGCAAACACTGGAAGAGGTGATACTCGATTTAATTTTCTCTTTGCGTCAAAGAATTTTCATGAAAATTCACAAATCTCGAATTTTCAATGAACAACGTTTTTGTAGAATCTTTCACTTCCTATACAGAAAATAGAGTACGCGTCAAATTATTTTGGCTCCACTAATTAGTGACGTAGTTGAAAATGACTGGATTTACAAAAACCGAAAAGTTTTTAGGTAAAAAACTTGGCTCTCGTGTCTCGTATTTCCAGTCGATACAGTGCACGATTTAAATGGCAATGAAATTTTCGTGTCGAGTCTCGATATCCACATCGTAAGTTTATTACGTCGGAGAGATCGAAATCGAGAGAAAATTTGAGCTAAATTTTCTCTCACCAGTCTGCACATGTACGCCAATCATTTTTTTCAATTTGATTTTATTTTTGGAGCCTCTGGAGCTTCAAAATGTACATGCGTATCTACTTTCGTTGATATTGCTTCCGAGGCTGTTCGTATTTCATTTCGCGGATCAAAGCACAGCAATCGTCGCACTAGTCTCGTCACACACGCATCCCTGTGGGAAATCCTCCCGCGTTTTCTGACGCATCAGTGGCAACGAGCGATATTGAGAGTACCAGAGAAAATTTCTACGAGGGAAGTACGGTGAAACAGAGGGAAAGAGAGAGAGACAAAGAGAGAGAGACAAAGAGGAACGCGTGAAACGTAAATTACCCTTTGTAGAGGACGATCTGAATAGACAGAACAGAACTGAACAATACGAGCGATATGTCAACGAGTTTAGGTCAATATCCGGCCAGTTCCGGGTCATTGCGAACCGATCCTCCTGCTGTAGTTGCACATCGCTTTTGGGAATGTAAGCCTATTCATTAACGAAAAAAAAACAATCAACTTCGAGTGACGGTTTGATTGAAAGATGTGAAATTGAAAAGTTGAGGCTTTTGTGTATGAAAAACGAAATGGACAAAAATTTTCATTCCATTTCATTTTTTTCTGCTTAATTATTATTCCAATTCAATTTTTTCCGAACGAAAAATCGTTGGGTGTCGAAATTAATCATTTTACGAGCAACAGAGTCTCCCGCTAATCGGTTGATTCGTTTCAATATCCGTTTCATAATTTTCATGTATAATTACCATTCTGTTAGTTCCCTTCTGGCGGTATTACGAACCCCATGGACGAGCCAGCATCGTCTATGAAATTTTCATCCCAATGTTTTGTGCGCAGCCATGTAATTGATTGCGCATTTAATAACGAATTCACGTTGCATTTGTAAACAGATCGCTGAATCACAAAATAACGATAATTGTAATAAACATCGTTGACCTGTATTACAGAGATTCAACATTCGACAAATTTTATTGTATAGAACTAATATTTCGAATTAATATTATACGAAAAAGCGATAGAAACATATTTTTCGAAAAATATTGTTTTTTCCACTTTTGTTGGTTTTAGCATTTTTTTTAGTGTACTTAAATTTCATTTTTGGCTCCATGAAGTAAACAATCTTTTGAAAAACCTTTCGATGTGTTCTACAAAAATTTTCAAGTCGAAATATTCAGTAGTTTATTTTTTATAACAATTTTTGTCACTGGGGTACAAATCTACCCCATGGTGGCAAGCACGCAATTCTTCAGAGATGTGGCAAGTAAGGGTTAATAAAGTAATAATTGTGTGGTTGTTATTGTTGTTGTTGCAGAAAGTACGTTCCGTGTAACGCTGCAAAAAAGTAGTCGCGGTCTTGGCTTAAGCGTATCGGGTGGTGGTACAGCTGGTCCGGTAAGAGTTAAAAGGCTTTTCCCGCAGCAGCCAGCGGCATTATCGAACAAATTGCAACCCGGTGACATTCTACTAGCAGCGAACGGTGTTCCACTGACTGGCCTCACCAACTACGTAAGTGCTTTGATCAATGGTTCGTAGTTAACCCCAAAAACCCTCGACCTCCATTCCCGAAACCGTCAAACGAACAATGCACTCGTCGCGTTCGTAAATCTCCGAACGAAACTCGAAACGATTTTCCACTGGGGAATTTCATGGTGTGTATTGAATCTCACGAGAACAAGGCTTGATTGTTCACGGACGTTTGACATGAATTGATTGAAAGAGAAGTTCGATTGGCGTTGTCATCGTCCTCTTGGCAATTAATTCAGAAAAACGAGCCCTACAAAAAAGAAACAGAATTGCTCTTCAACAAAATGCCAACAATGTAAAACATCATTTCTTAGAATTACCCACACATTTCGTCGAGTCTGAATGACCAGAAATGCCCAATTATGTGAACATTTGTTTTTGCAACCGTGACGAGTTTCGGTGAGACGTTGTTTACTGTCATGGGAATGCCACTGTACATTGGCTTATACGATCCAGATCCCCGTATAGATCAGTCCAGATTAGTGCTCTCGTGTGGTTCTTACTCGAGTGGAGCAGGGACGAACCTTACGTGAGTTCCCACGCCGAGATTCAGGACTGTACGTTTCGTACAGAAAGACAGAGATGCGAGAGAGAGAGAGTGAGAGGCAGAGAGAAAGAGAGCAAGACCTTATCGCAGTATACTCAAGCGAATCGAACAATCGCACGATGTAACCTATGGCTTTGGATCGTCATTGTCGTCAGTGGTGCAAGGCTGCAGCTAATACACCAACGTACCAGCTTGTAAGAAGATTATACCAGACTTAGGCTCGTTGCATGCATTCGTGTACAAAGTGTCTCAAGTCTCGGCCTCGAAATTTGCAGACCAAGTAAATGATTCAATGGCAGGGAGAAAAGTACTTGATCATTTTTAGCTACGAGATCGTCAATGATAGCACGCTGAGTCTTGAAGTTCATAAACGCTCTTGGCACCAGAACTAACAGTTTTCTTTTATGAAAAAAAAACATTTTCTGACCTTTAGAATTTGAAATATTTAATTTCCAATTTTTTTTTCGATCTAAACGCGTGTAAATTGAAATCGCGTTTCTTTTGTTTTATTCTTGCAACTTTTTAATGAAGCGTGACTTCAACGTCCATGCGTTTAGATGAGAAAAGTAAAAAATTGGAAACTGAATATCTCAAATTCTAAACGTCGCGGGAAATTTTTCTTCGTAGGAGAAAACTGTCAGTTCTGGTGCCAAGAACGTTCTATACAAAATTTTGAAAGAACCCTAAATAAAGTCGTTTCGTGATGGTCGTTACCTTGAAGTATCTCGGGATCGGTGAATCGTGGGAAAAAAAAACAATAGCTCAAGATTAATCTTGTCAGAATTGAGGGTTTTTATCTTTCTGAATCCTTAGAGTTCAACTTTTGCGACTGCCTGTATGTGACCCTGCGATAAGGCGAAAACTAGCCACACTAGTCACGTGCTCATATCTTCCTCTCTTTGCACATTCCGATACAACATGGAAGGCAACGTAGCAACTTTGTCTCTCTGTCTCTCACTCGCACTCTTTCTCTTTCTCGCTCTCTCTCGTTTTTGTGTACAAGCATCAGGCCGATTTACATAAGATTAGCATAATCCAACTCTCGATAGAGACTATAAGCATTGAACGGAACATTATCTCGCTGCGTACATTATTGGGTCGTTCCAAACACTAAGATGGTGGAGAAACACGATTCTTCGTCCTTTCGTTTAAAGTTTAAGTCTTATCCGATGGAGTATTGCTGGAAGAATAATATACCAAGGGGCATCGTTTCCTTATACCCGATCGTAAAAGAATGAGGAAAAGACTCGCCTGCGTATCGACGAGCAACAGCCTCTTCCCAATCTCATTTTCATGCTACTTGTTGCAGGAGGCTTTGGAAGTTCTGCGAACTACGTCTAGCACGGTCGAGCTTGTTGTTTGCCGTCTTCCTGGAGAGGCGAGTATCACTCCACCTGGTGCACCACCGCCACCTCCTGCTAGACGAGAGCCACCACCTTCGTTGAGGATTCTCAACCCTTTGCCACCCTTGCAGATCGAACCGTGTGGGGTAAGAATTTTTTTTACTGCTTTCTGCTATCTGTAACATATTTCTGCACCTGCGAGTGGCTCATGGGGAAATGAAATTTTGGTAAAAATCGTCGATCTTTTGTTGACGGTAAACTAAATATTTTTTGATAATTTCAAAATTTTCGTTATTTTGGCAGTATTTTTGGTTTCTAACGGAATTGTCAGCGAAATTAACAAGTGGAACGACAAAAATTTGTTTCCGAAGAGACTTTCTAAAATATTTCTTGCTGCAATGACACAATTTTTGGGATTATTCGAAAAAAACGTTTAGTCGAACGTATCGAACTAAATTTCCATCTTTTTCAACAGAATTTTTGTTTTCCGTAAACGAGTAAGCCATCGATAATTTTCAGCAACTCATCTCATGGGAAAATCATTTTTTCAACGATTTTTAATCACTTTTTATATTCTCCAGGAATTCGACATCGAAATGACGAAAGTCGCGGGTAGTCTGGGCTTCACGTTGAGAAAGGTTGACAGCAGTGCACTCGGACATTATGTTCGTGCTTTGGTGCGAGAGCCTGCCCTCAGCGATGGCAGGATTCAGCCAGGCGACAAAATAGTTGCTGTGGACGGTGCAACTTTGTCACCAATGAGCCACGAGGAAGCTGTCGCTCTTCTCAGGCAATGTGGTCCGAGGGTTAAACTTCGTTTGTATCGTGACTTGGCCCAAACTCCTGTCTCAGCACTCTCGCCCACTGAGCCGGATCATCCACTCCGTCCACCAAGAACAAGTTTGAGGTAAGACCTTTACTCTTTTGTAACAACACCTCCTTCCCAGCTTTGTCCTTCGCTTTCGGAACCACTGCTTTGACAATCTCCGGCACAAATGACAGGAGCACCCGACCTTATCTCATGGAAACGTTGCATTTCCGTTTGAGCGAGTAAAAATGTAAATATCCAAGTTCAAATAATGACAGCGTCAGGTAAAAGAGGAGGTCGAAAGAGACCGGAAACTGGATGGAACGAGACTCTTGTTTTCATAGAATTTGATGCTCGTTGCGAAAATGAACACAGGAAAAAAATTGTTCCACAAAATGGAAAAAATTAATTAATTAACTTGATCCAATTATCATTAAACTTTTTATTCAGCAAACTTTGGATCCTCCTTTCTCTTTGCTGTCCTCTTGGTATCATGTTCTCAGGAATCTTAAGATTTCTATCAACCGAGCCTCAAGACTCGAGCCTCATTCACCGAGCAATCGTGTGAATGAGCAACTTTGTTTTTCTATGAAACTTCCGAGTCGTGTGAACATAATCAAATTAACTAGAACGCCATGATGATCGAGTCAACGAAATCTTGAAGCTTCATTGACAATGGAATTATAAGTAATTATCAACAAGTGGCACAGACAGCCCATTGTGAATCTCGCTTGTGCGACACAATTTCCGAACAAGATTTTGCCTCTGGATACATCGACGTGATACATTTTCTAGACAAGAAGCCGTTGACATGTTGTGCGATCTTGCCGTACGGAAATTGTCTCCGGGCACGTCAAACGACTCGACGTCCATGCAGACTTCCGGTGCGTCATCCAACTCACCGAGAAGGCTCCGAAGACCACCCTCGAGAACACCCACTGCTGATAACGAACAAGGTGATTTTTTAATCTCGCATTATAAAAAATCTCAAATAAATGCAAAAAACAATTCAAGCGGTTAAACGATTTTTCGAAAAACCAAGATTTTCGTAAAATTGGAAAACCCAGAAAAATTTCAATCGTTCAACCGATATTTTCCAAATTCAATACAACCTCCCCATTATGATGCTCTATTCACAAAGAAAAAATTAGTAATGAATCTTGAAATTAGCGGAAGCTAGAGCGTCGACGCGCTTTTTTTGAAAATTTCAAATTGCCATAGAATTCGCATTTTCCTAGCAATTCCCTCAAAATTCTCAGAGAATGAAGAATTTGTATAGATTCACATCCCCGCAAATACGGACATTTTTTCTAAATATGATTTTTCGATGTTTTGGGATATTTCACGCGCATTGACGTTGAAAAAATAAAAATTCATTAAAATATTGAAATGAAAATTTTCCGTACGATTGCAGAAAGTCACATAACGTTTCATCCAGTAAATCCATCGATAACGATCCAGACCGATGGATCGGAAACGGATCAATGTTCGATAAAAACTCAAGCATCGAATTCTCAATCGGAAACTGGATTGAACGACATAATTGATCCACCACCATTGTACGACGTGTGTGACTCGAGCGATTCCTCAAAATTTGCGCCGAGACCAAGTTTTTTAAATCTCGGTGGATCCTCGGACAAACCACATTTCCAATTTAATGTCGAGTCCGCTGAAGAATACAGCGGCCCGACTATCGTAACCGAGAGTGATTCCAATCCGACCGGTGAACACGATTACGAGGACAATCATCGTGTCACAGACAGGACTACTTTGTCCAGCGATGAACAAGATAACAACTTACCTTCCGAGCCTGCCTCGATGCCACCACTCTTGTCAACATCCAGGACAACTAGCGGTGTTTTCAGCTACAAAAATCCAGCCTATCAGAGCGCCAATCCTACTTGCGGCGGTATCGACAATAGCGCAAAGAACAAAGCTGCTCATTCGAGCGATCAAGACATTCCAGGTAAGTCCAATTCGATGATAAAAAATTTATTCAAAATCTCCGTCCAAATAATCAAAAACTCCGAAAAAAAAACTCCAATTACTACGCGAGTCAAAATGTTTAATTTCCCAAAAATGACAATAAACACAAAAAGTTATGAAATTTGGAGTAAAAAACGTTTATTCAAGCTGACGTAAGATTTCGAAGCCAAAGAAAAAGCGAGCGAAATAAATCTTCGTAAATTTTTGCAACAAATTGTTTGATCGCATCATCGATATTATTTTCTTAGGATTTTAAAATCACACTGAAAACAAAATTTCGTTGAAAAAGATGGATTTTTGTTCGATACGTTCGACTAAACGTTTTTTTGAAAAATCCCAAAAATTACGTCATTGCAGCAAAGAAATATTTTAGAAAATTTCTTCGTAAGCAAATTTTTGCTGGTCTACTCGTAAATTTCGCTGACAATTCCGTTAGAAACCAAAAATACTGCCAAAATGACGAAAATTTTGAAATTATAAAAAAACATTTAGTTTACCATATTCAGCAGAATGTCGACGATTTTTAACAAAATTTTATTCCCAACAATTAATTACTTAAAGGTCAAAACTATTGAATAAACTTTTCAAAGCGTCGCTTCGAAAATTACGAGTTCATTTTTTTTTAAACATTTATTAACAGTTGTGAGAATTGAAAAATTGATTTTTTTGTACTGGTCGAAAAAAACGAGTCAAAAAAGAACGAAATGTGTTCCTCGGTGTAATTTCTTGACTCCGTTCAGTCTATCTCGAGATGTATATATAAATATATATATATATGTGTGGAGCGCGATTAGCGATAAGCTCTTATCTCTCAAGAGATATGGCGATTCACACACAGACACATGAATCGTCCATATGCACGTATATCTATGTCCATATATTTATATATGGTTTGGACAATGAAGGTATCGTTACTGCTGTCTAAACAGGCAAAGTTCTTGGCGCAGAAGATCCCGTGGGAAGCAAGGGTTTGCTCAAGTGGAAGGGCGTCATGTTTGCTCCTGACGACGATGTTGACGAGGCGTCAAGAGGGAAAACGGAAACTGAGGATACCGCGAGGGATCTCACTGCGGAGAGTGCAATTCGACAAAATATAACAGACGATGGAAGCGAGGTGAGACTTTTTTTTATGAGCTTCACTCCATCTTCTCTTTGTGTCAATGCGAGGAACGAAAACTTTCATTCAATTTAGTATTTCCAAATGAAAAAATCAAGATTTTTTATTTGATTCTTCAAATTTGACGAAAATCAAATTCCCTTCGGTTTATGGTCTTTTTGAAAACTGCTAAATGCTCGTGCCTCGAAATGTCAAGTCCCATTATGTTGTACAAAAACATACAAAATTTAAAAAATATAAGAATTTAATAGAATTTGGTAAATGTCTTCTTTGATTATTTTTGTGAGGATACAATTTTTTAAAAGATTTCTCCACCACGTTGTACTCGAGTAATGCCAAGGAATGTTATAACCACATTTAAAAAAATTCGAATTATTTTGATTTCGTGAGCTAACCCACCGCAAGCAAATCTCACAGTATTTCGTCTAGTTAATTAAATTCTGATGTTGTGGTTCAGGTATTTATGGTGGAATTGACACGTGGGTGGAATAGCAGGCTTGGCTTCAGCTTGCAACCTGAGGGTAATTCTACCGTAATATCAGTAGTGCATCCCGATAGTGTTGCAGCCAAGGATGGCAGACTCAAGCAGGGTGACGTATTAATTATGGTGAGTTGATCAAAGTCTCCGAAGTTACAGAGAAAATAATAATTACAAATTTAGAAATAACACGCAAATTTCTACTTTGAAAAATGTCAAAAAGTTTCCAATTATCGTTCGAAAATCCTGAAGATGTGAAAATTTAGATATACGTTCCGAAAATTTCATTTTCTTGCATTTTCGCACGGATTTTAATTCACATTATTCCCTCTGTAGGTAAACGACGAGAGTGTGGAGAACATGCCGACTGCAGAGATAATAGACTTGTTGAGGAAGATTCGGGGTTCCATAGGTATAACGGTAATGAGAAAAAGCAAAATAAAAATTGTATCGTGATAAAGTAAAGAGTGCCCATTTTTTCGTTACGGAGATTAAACGAAAGAAAAGTGAGTTTGGTGAATAATAGAATCCACTGGAAAAGCCCTGGGTCTTGTAATAAAAAAAAAAATAAAAAAAAATCCACGCTGTGAATCAAAAGATAAAGAAGACAGAAGCAAATTTAGCATGTAACAGAAAACCAATTCGTCTACGGAAGAGAATCGATATCAAAAAAATATTCGCAGCCTCCGCAGAAGCGAAAAAAAATTCCTAGTAAACGATCGAAAAATGGCAAAATCGAAATAAACAAAAATAGACGAAAAGAAAAACGTATATAAAAATATATATTTGTTGTTACGAATTTGGACAATAGAACGGAAAGAATTACACTTATCACAATCCGTTCGTGAATCATCCTGAGATTTCAGAGCTATATTTATGTCCAAACAAATAAATAAGAGCAAACTAAGCAAATCGATGAATTAATTCGTTCGAATCGAGAATAAGAAAATCATTGTTAATCAAATAGTCAATCAAAATATTTCCTAAAGACGTAACGTTTCGGAAAGGTTGTAGCTGCGACTGAAAATTCTTCATATACGTGTGTATGTAAAAAAAAACGTGCAATTAATGATTTTTGTTCAAAAATTGTAAAAAAAATGCGAACAAAAAAAAATTACACACAAAAAAAAACGTAAATACAGAAATTAATACTCTAGAGAAAAAAAATCATGCGAAACGTTTTTTTTGTTTCAAACGTTCGATGTTCGGGGCTTGAACAATTGAAAAGAAGCACCGCAAAACAGTAAGTAATTGAAACAGATGAGGGCTACTTTATCGCGTTGAACGGAAATGATCAATTTCGAGCACGCTCTCAACTACTCGATAAATTTATTCCAATTTATTCCGTTCGTTTTCTCAACACTTATGTACAGAACATAAATATATTTAAAAAGGTTGAAAAAAGTATATATATATAAAGATTCACGGCTTCACAACATATCGCTAAATCAAGAAGCAAATAAGACTCTCCGTCGTCGTTAAGCGTTAATCGAGTTTCGAGTTAATCAAATTTTAGTGAAAACGTCCAGGATGAGCGAAAAAGAAGCAACGCGAGGTTGCTGGGAAAAAAAATTGAACAAATCCATTAGGAAATGTATAAATGCCTATATTTATGTAAATATATTGCATGGAAAAAAATACGTATGAGGCATTTCAGGTCAGGGATGACTGAAAGCAAATTTACGGAGCTCGCTAAAGTGTTTTTTCTTCGATTTGTCAAATTTGAGTGAAAAGACGTAGCAAGGATTCGATAAAATTTGGTAAATTGCTTCGAATGAAAGTCGCTCGGAGTTCGGAGCCTAAAAGTTGACTCAAAAAGCTTCATATATATTTATTATCCCATGAATATATAAACCTAGAAAATGATATGTTCGATGAGACTGTGTAACGATCCGTTATCCGTTATAAAATAAAACGACCGATTAAATTCATGCTTCGTAGATCTTCGCTAAACTGTGCGTCATTTTTTGCATCAACTCTGCGTTTCGATTTCCAACAAAACAACAGCAATGTCTTATTGTGTTCAACACTAAATTTCCTGCCTCACTCACGAAGCTGTACGAGAAACACTCGTACAGTGCTTAAGAAGGAAAATTAAAAGTGTAAACAATTTCCCTCGTTTCACAGCTTAATTCCTTGCGATGAAAAATTCTGTGAATTTTTTTCAACAAACCACTGTCTCTCCATTTCTCAATCGTTCAATTTGTCCGAAAAATCTCACGGTCTACGTGAAAATCTCCGTTTGAGCATTAAGGAGAAAATTAACGAAAAAAATCATCGAAAAATGATGGGAAATGAAAAAAAATATATATAATTACGTTTTATCTCGTCGAGAGAGTCGTACGTTATCGTGCGTAAATAATAATCAATGAATGTGATAGCACTTTTAGGATGTTAGTCATTTCAAATCTCTAATGAACGTTAGAAATATTATTATTATTATTATTAATTATTATTATATAAAAAAGCGAAAAAAATCGGTAACTATGATACCAAAGTAACGTGTAAATAATGATCGAAGAAAAATTGAATCGTTACGATTTTTAGCTTATTAAATTATTCTTAATACGTCTATGAAGAAAAAAATGATTCGATTGGAGGAATTATGCGAAATATCGATCGATTAGTTGTCGATTTTGTCGATCGATCGAACGAATAATAACTCGAGAAGCAATGTTGTAATGTATATTCAATAAATACAAGCATTCTGTGTCTTTGATAAAGACTCGAAGCGAAAATCAGTCTACGAATCGTTGAAATACTGCCTTTTTTTTCTCCTCCCGGATTTTGAGTGTGAAAAATCGTTCTTGGGTACGAAGAGCTTTTTGGAGATGAAAATAATTCAATGAGATTCTTACGCAAAACTGCTTCGATTTATTCGTCGTAGAAAAGAGTCATAACAATATTTTCATTTATTTACACAGAGCTCTTTGGCATAACAGTAAAAAGGAGGAAATAGAAAGTTACAAGGAAAAATGTACGTTGATCCAAAGCCAGCAGCGTCAAACGAAACTCGAAAATGGAGAATTTTTTCCTTGTTTTTTTGTTTTTCTTAAGGCACGAGAAATAAAAGAGATAAATGTGATAAATACTTAGTTTACTTTTTCGTAGTGGCAGTCGTCGTCGAGTTAACGAGACGTTTACGAAGCGGTCGTCTGGGTGGATCGATGGCTTCGGTCTCTTTAGGCGTTGCTTTCCGACCTCGTCGTCGTTTCAACGGACTATCGACTCGGAAAGGTCGAGACAAGTTTTCTTCTTCTTGAGTTACTTTTTCCGATTCTTCCTGAGGAATCGTCGTCGTTTTGGTTTTTATTATTTTATCATTTTCGTTCAGTCTTGCATTCTCGACGTTATCGACGTTTGGAAAACGGAGACACTTCCTTTTTCTCAAAGGTCGATTTACCAGCTTCTCGCACGATGACTCGATCAACGACTCGTTCTCTTTACCATTTATTGATTTTTCCTCTTTTTTTCTTTCCCCGTTTTCCGTCAACGAATCCTTCGATTTTTCTGTTTTTGCTTCAGACTCTGAAAGAAATAATGAAATTTTTATTATTCGATTTTGTTTTTTTTTTTTTTCAATTATTTGGCTGGAAAATATTTTTTGCCGATTTTCTATTTTCTCGAGAAATTCGAAATTCTACTTTTCATACCATTAACTTTCGGTGCTGGAATGCTATCGTTACTGGACGAGTCGAAAGTAAAATCCTGAGCAATTGACATGGCCAGTTGGTGTCCAACCAAACGGTCTTCTTGAGAATCTTCACAACGATTCAAATTGTTTGTTCCCGTGTCGTTAATGTGTAACGAAAATTTAGCGCGTTTAGTGGTCCGCGAAATGGTCGTGTTTGGACTGGGCGGAACGTAATCGTCGTCGCTCGTTTCGGCGTCCGTAGTGGCGGAGTAAACATCGACGAGTCTTGAAATTCCTTCAGGCGATTTATCTTTTTTTTCGCTCTTGGAATTCTCCGCTGATTCGTCTTCCTTCTCTTCGCCATTTCGCGAGCTCGTTGGCTTCGCGTCTTCGGGACTTTTCTCTGGCTCCGTCATTTCGAACGAGAGAAAATTGACGGGATCGTCGCTCGTGTAATGCTGCAACGGACACGAAGACTCCGAGTCTGAATCGTGAAACGTCGCCTCGTAAGCATGGATCGAATAATACAAAGGATCGTCCTCGATCTCCGCGGATGTTTCTAAACTCTCGTTGCTTTTGAAAGGCTCTGGCCCAGCCTCTTGACCTTTGACTGCTGGATCTGGAATCAACGACCTTCGAACTGGTCGCTTTTTAGTCTCACGATCTTTTATCGACGCAATGAGTTCGCTGTAGTTTTGACGATTTGTTTCCACTGAAAGACAATATTTTCCTCATCAATGACGAAGCGACCGATTTGTTTAGAAATCATTTGGGAAATTCAGTTGAATTTCGATTTTCTGTTGAACATTTTTACTCACAATATTTTTTCTGTGCCTCTTCGATCGCATTTTGTTCGCAATTCCTCGTGATTTTTAATCTCTGCAGAAGGAACTTGATTAGAACAACAACGATGGGATTTCAGAATTTTAGAAAATAGCGGATATCGTCGGATTCTTACGTTTGGAGCTTGCGAAATTTTCAGCATTTTCTTCTCCAGGTTCTCCTCGTTCTCGCACTGCTTCAACAATTCTTCGATCGCTCTTGGCTCCTTTTTATCACATTCTGCGTTGTAGAGAGTCGAATATCGATGGAAACGCGTCTCCAGTGTTTTCCTATCGCCCTGCGATGGCAAACCCAACTCTTTCAATTTTTTTCGCAACTCTGTGTCTTTCATCAGACTGAATACGAGCTTTGGCAGGGGTTTGCGTTTCGGCTCGATTCTAGGAGAAAATAATACGAAGAGGTGAATAAATGTGAATTATTTTTGTCGAATAGATTGCGTGGGTCTCTGAGACCCACATTCAGGTTTTTTCAACAAGATTAACAGAAAATTGTCTCGAAAACGTGGAGAATATTTTCTTTGTACCTCGTTACTTGTTGTGTGGCGGTTTCGCGTTTCAGACAATCGTCCAAGTGTCTATTGATGTGCGATTCCGAGACCTCAACAGCGCAAACAGGACAAGGAACAGATTTTCCGCTGCTAACAACGTTGGCCACATTTTTTTTGCTTTTTGGTGTGAAAATTGTTGCAATTTTGGAAACACCGCTGGTGCTTGGACTGGAGACTATTTTTTGTTGCTCCGTAACGAATGTCTGCACTTTTTCGACTTTGGGCGAATTCTCAACAACTCGAACAGCCTCAACTTTGGGCGAAAGTTTTTTCAGACTCTGATTCGTTCTCGCTGGCCTGACGGGTGTCGATTTTATCGAATCTTCCTCATTCGCGTCTTCTCTCGCCGCTACTATTTTCGCTCCCACAACGCAAGCCGCAAGCTTCTCTCGAATTTTACTAAAATACGTAACAATCTCGTCCAATATTCTGTTTGTGTGCAAATCCTTTTCAAACGTTTTCTCAAAACAGGCCGGACACTGCGTTTTGTAATGTAAATATTTCCTGATGCACAACGAACAATCTGGCGTTTGAACAAAAATCAAATAAAATTATTCACAAAAATCAATAAATCGATAAACGTCCAACAAAAATGATGCTGAAGTTTGCATCGTTGGAATACAACGAAATCCTGTTTTTTCTTCAGCAGAACTCGTCATTATTATTTCATATTTGGTCTGGACAATGAAACGATCCTCCCTTGTCACTCAAAAACTCAATCGACAAGGAAAATGGCCACAATTTACAAAATTCAATAAATAATTAACAGACAAAATATTTTTCATTAAATATCCACGTTGCAAACTTCAGAGTCGTAGGAAAAAACACAAAATTCCAATTTCAACACTCCGTCTGTAAACCTGGGTCATTCCTGTCCAGGCAAATACGACGGATTCGTTTATTGCATAAAAAACGAATAAAAAAATGTATTTTTCTATAATTTTGTCATTGAAATTCCAAGTTCAAAATTTCGAACAGTAGCCTCCATTCTTTCAGAATCTTTGGAACGCAATAACAAGCTGAAAGAACGGTGTGTCCAGGTTTACAAACGGAAGGAGCGGAAAAAACGTTTACTGACAAATTATTCAATAAATTGGAACTGATTTTTTTCTACCAGCGCAATTCCAAACAAAAAATCAAAATCTTACAGTTGTGAGAGCAAGGCGTCATCACGGATGTGTCCATATACTCGTAACAAATTCCACAAAGTAGTAACTCTTCGATTCTCTGTTAAAGAATGCCAAAAATTATTAAACGTCGCTGACCCGATTTGCGATTGTCCTCAAAGTTTTTTTTCAACGTAAAAACTTTTTTTGAGCCTTCGGCAAGAGCTTCTGAGGGTTGACGATCAATTGGGACCCGAAGTTTTGGAAAAATGTACGAATGAAAATGGAAAGCGGAATGACTGTCCAAAGAAAATGACAAAAGAACTCCAGACGTAAAAAACGTTTCAAATGTGATGGAAAAAAAAAATTTGAGGCTGCGCAAGGTAAAAAAAGTTTCGAGAAGCCTTTCGAAAAAATCCAGAGGCTCATCCAGCAGATCGAATGGTTTGGAAAAAGATAAAACGGCCTAGAGGCAATGCAGCGGGACAAAAATTCAATTTTTCTTTCCCCGAGGAATCGAAGCTTTCGATCAAAGTTTTCGAGTGTTCAATTTCTCGAAAGTTATGACGGTTTTTTCGATTTTTGGCCTTGAAAAAACGTAACAGCCCAAATTCAACGGAAAAAATGTCTCAGACCTACTTTGGACTTTGTTGATCTATCAATGTAACTACGAAAATGTTGAGCGATGAACCGTTCGTCGAGACTAAAAAAGCGTGAAAATACCTGGAGTTCGGAATATTCCTGAGGCCATGTTATTTCTGCCAGTTTCCCCATCACTTCAAAAACGAAAGTGAACGCTATCAAAGCGATCGACAGTGAGGTTAGGATTTGAGGTTGGTAAATTTTCTTGGGTTTCCGCGTCAGTTTGTACAGTTGAAAGATCGACAATGTTAAGATTCATGGGAGCATGGGACACATGTGGTATAAAACGTGTCCACGAAAGCAATGACTTTGAGGAACGAGAACAAAACGATGATAATAATAATATGCGACGTCAACAAAGAAGCAAACACTGGCGAAACTTAAAAAAAACAATAAACCATGTCAAGCGATTCTTTGTTTCTCTATTACCGTCGGAGTTCTTGCGATGTCTCGAAAAGGTGTCGTCATCGAAAGTCAATAAAGAAAGGCAGCATTGTTACCGACTGCTGGCTGACTAGACTTCACTGTGATCAGGAAACAAGACAATTTGAAGCCGCGGTGTTCAAAACTTTCGACACCTTCCAACAGACTGGGACACTTGTATGATTTGCACGGAAAAATGGGAAATTACGCGATTATAAAATCGCAACAATTTGTTACTGGGAAATACGTTATTCAGGATTACGCACACACTTTGAATTTTTGAAAAATCACAAAACTCCTTAAATATTTACCGACGAATATTTAAAAAATGGAAAATAATTTGCATCGAACATTGTGTGGCGTTATTCATCCGGAGTATTCAGAGAGTGGAAACTCTAGCGATTCTTTGGATACGGCTAATTTTTTCGATTTTATACGAAAAAGGACGAAAATAGGATTTAAATCACTAAATTCGTGAAATATTTGCCGACAATGTTTAAATAAATAGAGAAAAAAGTGTATAGAATATCATGCGGCATTTTATATCCAAAGGATTGAAAAAGTAGTCGGAACTCTATGGATAAGCTTTTGAAACTAGTGATTTTTCGAATTTATACGAACAGGACGAAAATTTGGTGGAAAGACGTAATTGGGTGCTTTTCTAATTGTGAGTCTTTTCCGGACTTTTGTATCCTGTTGTGAAATGAATGGGTTCGCAGATATAGACTCGAGGATTGGACTTAAAATGTTATCTGAAAAAGTGCGGAACATCCAGCAACATCTAGAAGCAAGAAGCAATAGTAATGTAATGGGGAGAAGGAGAAATGATGAGGGGAGGAGGGTCACAGGAAGCCGAAGGTACAGGAGAGCGGAGGAGTCATGGCTCCCGAGATAAATAACCGGGCAGTAATTGCGTGCGGAGCGATACCATATTTCATACGCGCTATAAGCCATAACTTAGGAGGCAATTACCGTGAGTACGTCATTTATCATAGTGCGCCGGCGGAAGCCGTGACGGCCGGTGGCAAGGGCGGCGCACACGGTGGTTGGCGGACTTCTTCCCTCTACTCGAGAGCAATGGAATGGGCGATAGAAACGAGGATCACTGGGGTATATACATCGACCGAATGTCATTGCCACAAGAAAACGATACATGACCTAAGATTTTCGTTTCAGTACCATATTCCGAAGGAGCATATTTATCTATTTCATTTGGATGAAGGAAAGTGATGAACTATTTTTATGAAAAGTTGACCTCTACTTGATAAGTGACCATAGAAAAGACCCGATGCATGGTCTAGCGCTGAAACTGTCCACACTTGCTTCGTATTAGGACGTTGGAGAATGCAACAAAATAGTGGAATCCGAGTTCAGAGGACGAATCTCAAGCAGGGGGAGGTAGTTGAGTGTGGGATTTAATAACATCAGGAGCAGGTGTCCGTATATCGTGGTAATGACTGTTCTGGCAATAACGGGCAATGGTAGTAGGTACATAGGCACGTAATATGTATGATCATAACAGGGTTCTATAATACTGAAAATGGACAATGGAGTGGAGTGTGTTGGGAGAGCAAATCGTACGAAGGCTGGAAGCTGTTGGGTTGGGTACATGTCGGGTTGTGTCGTGTTTCTATAGTCGCAAGGTGGAACAGAGAGTATGGGAAATAAGCGCGAGTGGAGGAGGGTATGGAAGTCCAGGAAGATCGAGCAGCACACCAGAGAATAGGGTTCACTTGGGACAAACGTGGGTAGCGTAGGTTGGCTGGTTGGTTGGTGGGACCACTAATGTCGGCCACAAGCTCTAAGCACTATGAATCTGTGCGGCCCGCAGGTATCACAAAACCCTCTCTCGGCATTCTCTCCCTCTGTTGTTCACCCTCATCCACTCGGCCGATAGGAGAAACATACATACACTGTGTTGCAATAATGTAACAGTATAACTGTGGCTCGCCTACAGCCCGTAAGACACGTAGCACAAGGGTAATAGCGATGCTGAGGCTGGTAGTTGGGCTTGTAGGATGTTGTAGCTGCTGTGATGGTGTATAAGCGGCCAAGCGGCTTCGCACACCGGATTAATTACAAAGCTCCGCAAAAGCCGCCAGCAAGGAGACCACAGCAACCTAGTCGGGCACGACAATACAGTGTCCGCAGCTAATATTACTACACACCAGACTGGGCTTGTTACACTGTGGGGCCAGTAGCACGTAATGCGCTTTGAATTATGTCCGTGGGCCAAATGCCTCTTTCTCCCTTGTGTTTCTCGCAGTATGCATTCAAACCCTGTGGGTCCGTCGACAACGCAACTGCATTTATACTATTGTTGGAACGTGCTGGCTCCACCGGTAAATCCGAGTCATTCCACGCTCCTTCCTACAGCTATATGCCGCCACATCCATACACAATAAGTAGTCTCGTACGTTGGCCTGAACTAGGCCAAAGAGCAAGATTTCTAGTCACTGATATTTTGCCATGTAGTGAAGAAAAGTTGAGGCGACGAATGGTATCGAGATGGAAATAATTCGTAGCTTCACTACAAGGTAGTCATCGCGATTCTCTGACATAAAGGCAGAACAAGCAAATTCATTTAACCGCGCGAAAGCCGAGCGAACGAAGGAGTGACGTACTAATTGAGGAGGGCTGTCGTGCCGTATGCCAGCAATGAAGACGCGCTGTCTCGAGGCCGGTACAACGATTCCTCTTAATCTTCCTCGTCGCTCTCGGTTCTTTCGTCTCCCACTAGGAAATACATGGCACAATGTAAAAGAGGGAGAAGGAACGACGAGAGTCTCAGAAGTCGAGCAGACTCTCCACCGTAGGCGGCAGGCAACCGCAGGCAAGAAGAGCTCCGGGGATACATACGTGAACACGTCTTTGTGGAGCAGAGAGAGGAAACCTGGTGTTCCGTGTGCTGAGCCTCTCGGCTGTCGTATCTCATGGACATCATCGTAACGAAGTGAGCCTAATGCTCCTCAGCGCCGCGGGGGGGTATTTTTAAACCACTCTTGCGAACATATAGTTTCATATTCTATTTTATAAGAGACATCACCAAGAGCACTCGAGACCTCCGCCGGAGCGCACTCTTGTTCTTCCTCTTCTTCTTCTTCTTCATCTTTTCCTTCTTTGTCCTTTTTCCACCTCGTCGTTGTTATTGCACGTCCCCGGACGCATATCCTCTTACCCGCAACTCGCTCAGGCGTCGATACTCTTTTCTTATACTTCAACGGGACAACGGGATCGGTATATCGGGCATCCCCTTTCTGCTTGGCTCCTTTATATTTGTTGCTTTTTCTTTTTTTTTGACCCGAGCCTTATGTGGTTGGTGGCTGGCTTGTGCCATTTATAGCGTCTCGTGCTCCTCACTTCCATGTGTCTCCAGATCCTGAGAGTGATACTTTTACATCCTGAATGGGTAGTTCCCTATCCCTTCTGATGCTTCTTCGGCTCCTGCTTAGACGCATTGTGTGGAAGTAATGCGAGCCACTAAAGTGCTTCTGGTCCACAAGGCTCACTGGCTGCAGCTTATCAATTTTTCCCCGTGTCAGATATAACCTCAAGAGAAGGGCGATAGGGGCTCCGGTTGGCAGCTACATGAGCTTTCTCGAGCATCATCGCACTATCGGCTACATGGGATATTCAGGATATCCTAAGCTATGCTTCTCTCTCACTGCTGTTTCACGGAGAGTCGTTGATGTTTCTCATACACAGCATTGTGACATTCCAAATGTTTTCCAAAGATGACTTTAAACTAAATAACATTTAAACAATGTTTATAATCGTAGTTTCCAATAATTTTGAAAACCACAACGAAAATGTAGGATCACCTTCGAACTTAATTAGAAAAGGTTTTGATCGACAGGAGGCTTGTGTCGCGGTTCGCGGAAAAAACGATCAACTGACAAGTCGACGCGGATGGTGCGAATTTCCCACGGGGTTGTGGCACACGGAGTTTCAGGCTTTCGCCCAGAAACGCTCCGGCTATATGCTAACTTGGTTGATGGCAGGTTTGGTGGTGATGGCATCAGCGGTTCTTCCAGACTCCATCGCTCGGAGAGTTTGTGATGAAAAATTAAAGGATCTTGATCAAAGGATCTCGTTTTCTTCGTCGACGGCTGTCATCCACAGGTATGGCGTCATTACGAGAAGAGAGAAGGAGAACTCGGGTAGTATGAGACTTCTTCGAGAGGACGTATAACACGAGCATACGTGCTTAAGTGTGCGCGATCACATCGACTCTCACTGAACAGAGATTTTACCTCGTGTCTGTGTTCCGCAACTCCCGACTCCTTCGATCATCGTGGAAAACGGCTTCCCTCTCGCTCAACACTTCCAACGAGTGCTTTTCCACTGCGACGTGACAGCTTAGTTAGCCATAACTTCAATTTCCTTTGCACGCCGATGAAAGAGAGGATGGAGAGAAAGAGAAAACCAGCAACGGGAGTCACCAAGTTTTGGATGGAGATCTTCTCTCTTCCTACTGTGAAGATGAGAAAGTTCGGCGAACATCAACGCTACAGCGATAATAGAAAAATCAATTGGAATGCCAGAAATACGACAACTGAATTAATCCAGTTGTCAGTCAGTCAGGAACATTATATTCACTACTGCTTGCAATGAAATGGCCCCGAATGTCGAGGTCTTATCGGCCAACTCGATCAAAACAGCATTTTAAATTGATTAACTTGAGCAACTCCATTTCCCTAATCGCACCCAAGTAATAAGTGTTTCTAACGGATAAAGTTTATCAGGGTCACCAATAAATTAATATGCTCTCGTCATTAGCAGCCTTTTACCACCAGTTTTTGCGATATTCTTAAATTCCAGTAATCATACTATTCAAAGCGAAACAACATTGAACTCCCTGCAGTGCTCTCTAGCAGCAGATTGAACTTACAACATAATTTTGATACACCTGCGAGCCACGTTTTGCAAATCAATTTCTGCGCTCTCGTTTTTTTTTCTTTTCTGCTCTTTCATATTTTCTGTATTCAAGAGCTCTGTCGGCGTAATCTCTTCTGGCTGTCATTGGGAAAAAGCGGCACGTCACTCTTACCACTCGTCGTTCAATCGGGGTCTCGGTGTGCGGATCTGCAGGGGCTGCATGGATCCCTCTGGGCATTTGCACAAGCGCCCTTTTGATAAATGTGTGCACACACACTTGCTGGTTGAGCGACGGAATTGAAAATTCTCGACGCTGATATAACAGGGCGTGAGGTAAACGAGGTGCGGCGATGTTGGCAAGAATAGAATCCAAACGCTTGTGTTTTCAAGCACCTCAGGCGCCATTTTGTAAAGCTTACAGGGAGAGGCGAAGCTTGCCAATTCCCTTGAAGGGACTCAACGTGGAAGACGATGTTATGCTTTTTCCGTTTAGACTAACAAACACATATTTATGGGTCCACATGTATATGTGTTACATGGGGCTGAAAAAAAGTGAAGAGACGTTGGCACACCCGCTACAAGTCAAAAGGATAAAGAGGATCTGTGAAATTGTTTGTATCTCCAAATATTGGTTCACGCGAACGTCGCTCAAAGATTGTGCCTCGTTACAAAGGCACAAATCCAGCAACAACTGTGCCTAGATCTTATTCCAGCTTCACATAAGGGGCCACTTCGAAGGGGTCGTAACCCGGTCCATGGCAGTTCAACTGTAGCAGGAAGTATTAACCTAAAGCTGTGGGCACTTTTCATCGTTGTTCTTTGACAGGCTGGATCGTCTTCGACGAGCGGGCAAATTGGCTTCAAAATCTCCAAAGCTTGGAAACATCAATAGTACTTTGAGCAGCGATCTCCTGCTTCCTTTAATTTGAAAAGCAGCCTTTTTATTGCGATTTTATTCAGCGTGGTTAAGACGAAGGAACAAGGAAACAAATATTGCAATCCAAAGCGAATGAAGCTCATTGTTAATAGGACGAAGTTGTTAGCAATGAAAAACACAACCGGTACGATTTTCGGAGGTATCCCGGTGCGACAGTTTAGTGGAAATACGAGGGACATAATTCGAAATATGTCAGGACATAACGTGAATGAAAGTTTGGAGCTTCTAACTCGTCACTTTTCATTGAAATGGCGTTACGTCTACGGCTATTGGAACGAAGGATCGACCCGCATATTCGACAAGGAAATACGTGTATCTCTGTGGAATGATGTACACATGGAATGTTTAAAGGCATAGAGGACCAGCAGGAGAGAGAGAGAGACAGAGGAGGTGGCAAAGGGAGAAATGAAGAGGTAGCATGTCACATACGTTTACGTTTTCCTTGTCAGAGGATGGGAACAACCCCTACAGAGCAGCCAGTTCCTCTCCCCAGAGAATCAATATGCAGTTATGTCTGATACGGGATATTATCGTGTCGTTGGGCCGTTCCCGATGTTCCGGTCGCTTCGAACGCGATGGTTCGAGTTAGTCGACATAGAGAGTGCAAGAGCGAAAGCGGTAGTACGATGGAATAGAAAGAGACACCGAGTGAGAGAGAATGCGATGAGTTGTGCTGATGGCACTGCCATCATAAATGGACGAAAGTCCATAAAGGATAGCGATAAATAGTCTAACCATCCTTTATGCATACACACATACAAATGTCTCTATATAAAATGGAGGATGAGTGAAACGGATGCGAGAAACGATCCGCGCCTGTATGAAGCCACGAAACCATCCTGCGGTCCCGTCATCTCGCGACCCACATAAACACATTTATATTATCTCTCGTGTATCACTATATGTACAGTTTTCCCCTTTTACCGATATAATGCTCTTCAAAACGATCCGAAGCATCAAAATCGGCATATCGTCGTTTTAACGTATCACCATAATTTTCCAGTTTCACCCTATCTCGCGTACTTTCACCCTTTCTCGTTCCATATCACGAAAGGGGTGAAAGAATTTTTTCCCTCGTAAAATACGTCAGTCAGGGGGTGGGGGATGAAAAAGCAATTATAATATTTTACAATGAGGGGTTGCGTAGTTGAGTGCACTGTAGGGAGAACGTAATATGCTTGTGATATACGCTCTTATATATATTTACTCACATATATGTGTATATATCGAATGTTTTGAGTGGCCTCCGGCGTGGATGTTAAATTATGAATATGGGAAATGTCGACGGTGCCCAGAGCGATATCTTCTCTCTCTTTTTTTTTCAATCTATACACATATACGTTTTGCAAAAATTCTATGCTGGATATTAAAATGTATGCACGTGCCAAGGGCACGAGTTAGACTCTTTGCAACCCCTTCGCTGTCTCTGTCTGTGTCCGCCCCACCATTGCCCATTTGTGTATAATTAAAATGCAAATTAAAAAGCATTTCCAGACGAATCCAATTATTTATGCACAGAGCGTTTTATTTCATTGTTGGCCACGTTGGAACGCTTGCTGGGTTCTGTGTATTTTTTTAGTTTTTTTTTTTTGGTCTTCTCGTTTTTACCTCGTGCTGATGCAGTATGACTGCACCTTGTGGGCGAGAGTTTGTACCCCGTGGTTACGTACAGAATTACCGCACAAAACGTCCCGGATCGCAAAGAGGTGCCATTCTCAAAAGGCATTCCTTTTATCTCTTCATCCCTTTCACGCGAGGCTAATGTCACTGCGTTGTCCTCGTCCACGACTCTCGGCCATGTCATTGCGGAAGCTTCCTTTCATTGTTTTTTTATGTCCATTTCATTTTTACCGGCAACATATATGGAAAAATATTTTATTTATCGTCTCGTGTGTATGTGTATTTTGTCCGGAACGTAATTCTCGTCGCCGGACGCAATTTCAACCCGTTTTGCATAAACCCGAATGAAAAATATACCAAAAAGAAGACTGAAGTCTCGTTAAGATATTTTCCTCTGCTCTTTTCATTTTTTAATCATTCCATTTTAATGCCACACGCACTCGGTCAACAGCCTGACGTAATTCGAAATATTCCGAAAAGACTAAAATCGAGAAATAGTTAATTAATGAATTTTCTTGATTGTCTATTCGAATTTTTGTATTTTCATGGTTCAATCAATTTCATCGATTTCCGAAAATCCGTCCTCGCTATTTTTATCCTTTTCATCATACAGACTCCCGTCGGTACAAGCTGCATCACTGTTTGGCAATGTTTCTCCACTTTTTGTGGTCTGTTTCAACGTTCGACCATGCGTCCACGCAGTTATGTTTGAATCAATATGTAGGACTGTTTGATAAACCCCTCGAGGGACATTTGGCGACGAAATAAAAATTGATCCAAATCCCAAAGCGCCAGATACAAAAAAATCGAGGCAAAATGGAAAATCGAGTGAAAATGAAAAAGCTCAAAAATCTCAAAGTTATATTGATCCGTTAATTTTTTTCTTCTTTCTGTATTAATTTTTTCCACGGATTAATCAAGTTTTCGAAAAAATGAATAATCACTCTCATTGAAAGTGAAGTCTCACGTTGCAGCTCTGCCCAAATTCGCCCCCGGCCCTTTTTTACACATGCATGCGCATGTGACATATCACAAACGAATGCGGCGCTTTTTCTCTCTCGCACTTGATCCGTTTCGAGCATATATATCAAAAACAAAACGGGAGGCTCCAGGGCTTTGCGACAAAGCGATCGAGCTCCTCGTTTACCACAAACAAACAACAGAGTGAAATATATATCGAAGCGAGGGGAGACAACATACGAGAACGAGGTGAAAATGTAATTAGTACGTGATCACTTGCAGCTGCATCATCACAGGCGCTGGATTTTTCTTTCTCGACTATGTGGACGGACAGAAAAAGAGAGACGGTTAGGCTCGAGGCTCGTACACTTGCAGACTCACTCTTTTTTTTTAGCAAAATGTAAAAGTTCCACTCGTCAATTTGTGACGTAAAAATACGGTGAATATTCTAGAAATAGTCACAGAAATGAACACAAAACATATTTTTCCACCTCGATTCATGAATATTCAACGACATAAAGATTTTTACAAAAGATGCGATTTCCATAAGTCAAGAAGTTGCTATTTGCACAACAACAAAAATCGGGATCAATTATTTATTCGATTTTGATTGATTGACGTCACGTCTCGGTTCGTTTTAATGAATAGCGAACATCATTACGGATTCTCATGCATGAAATCATAAGCATAAAGGAACTTCGTTGAAAGTGCCACAGGTATGTACACACATTTGTATAAATGGCTTTCGACGTAACGCACACTTCTGTCCATTTGGAACGTTCACACGAAACTTTATCGCGGAAATTCGGCTTTCTGAACGCGGATCGCGCATGTAACGCATGCGTTAATTAATTCTGCCGAATTTGCTCGCTAAACGAAACTAGTGAGACACATAATGTTATTGACAAACACGCCATGTAAAACTAACCGCGTACACTCGTCGTTGAAACTCACCATCAATTTTATTAGCGCCAAAAATTCGTCTATGGGACGTTTGACCTGGTGTAGAGGCAAAAATATATTTCAAATATTTCTCCGATTCGAAAAGATTATCGAGAAAAATAATCGATTCGTTGTTTCAAGGAAAATAGAAAAAAATTCATTTGCGGATGATTTTTTTTTTCATTACTTTCCATGCGTCAAAAAAAAAAACGAAGGTCCTTTCCAAACTCTATTGAGACGTGGGAGAAGAATGAAAAACGTAGCATTTCCCTCGATCCTCACGGTAACAGCATTGGCCAGGAAATAACTTGGTTATCGTCCCTTTGAGATTCTAATGAACGCAGGTTCGAAAAAACTCACAGAAAACTGAAATGAACATTCGCCAACAATAACAAGCAGAGCATGGACCGGAAACTGGAGGAATTTTCCTAGCATCGAAATATTTTGTGTTTCGTCGAGTCGTAAACAAATGTTGGAAAATTGTTTTTATGCAAAATTTTGGTGAGGTCCTTCGAAATAGAATTGTGGCTGATTGAATTTGTAAAATTGCCGTCGAATTGTCGTGCTCTGAAGAAACTTGTTTATTTTTTAATTTTTTTTATTTTTATTTCGAGCTATGAGGGTGAAGATAATTGGTCGCCGAAACAATTATTACCAGGGCTCTACGTATCCCGTTCAGGGGGTACATGATAAAATTATATTTAATGTCGTGGGTCTAATAAATTTACGCTGACAGCATTGCGGGGTTGGATGAACAATTGCGCGGCATGTCAGGGACCCGGAAAGAGACAGAAAGAGTGAGAAGAGCGAGAGAGCGAGAGTAAAATGTGTGGCGCTGATGGATAGTTAATGAGGCGCGATGAGGGCCACCCTCAGTTCCTCCGGTGCACCCCCGTAAACTTTCTCTCTCTCTCTCTCTCTCTCCTCGGCTATATCTCACCGCAGGACTCCATTAGTGGCCGCCTAATTGGCCTCGCGGATAATTAAGTGGCCCACCATCTAGCCTGCATATATGCGTCTGCTTCATTTTATGCACACACTGTGCATAAATGTTCACAGAATTGTGTGAGTAGCGAGAACAACGCGCACGCGTGATTCATTTTCATTTCATACATGCGTGCACTCGCATTCGCGAGTAACGAACCTGAAAGTGAATGGACCAGAAAAATGAGCTGGGACACTGTCCAAAAAGATTTTGAACCGCAACCATTTTTGCATGTGGAAATAAAAAAATTAAAAAATACAGAAAGTAAAACGTGGAAAATGTTGAGTGGCGTAAAAAAATTAGCGGAATTTTAATTATTTTTTGATCGACGTGCCTGCGATGGTTTCATATTTTTTCGTTCCGAAAATTCTCAAGAGAATACGAAACAAGAAATCGTAATAATTTTTGTATCGGTTCGGATGAATTTTCAGTCACTCGCGCAAAATCGGATGCCATGAAAACTTCGCTTAAAGTTCGAGTTGCTGAGACTCATTGAGATGTAACTTTACACACGTATGGAATTTGAAATTGCGCGAATGCAGGTGCATCGAGAGATCCGATGACGATTGACTCTGGCCACTCTCTCGCGTGGTTCTCATGAATCTCCCAGCGAAACGAACCCGCACCTGTTAATTATTGTCATTACGTGTTTTTTAAAATTAAATCGTTGCATCGAGTTATTCGCGATTTCACCGGATGTCGTTCAATGTGAACCACTTAATAACGTTGTCACTTATTTATCGAGAAAATTTGATGAGATTCGTGAAAGCCACGAGATTTTACTCCAGAGTTCTTTGAATTTTCCTTGAATTAAATATTGTTGCGAATATTTTTGATATTCAAATAAATTCCCTACAGAAATATGATCTGCTTAACAAATGTGTTCCACTTCATCGTATAAATTAAATAATTATAAAAGCTCCGAAGTTTCCATAATTTTTTTATTATTGCAATTATTATTTCGTGTTAATATGTAAAGCATATTATAAAAATGAGACAGTGTAGATTGGGAAGCGAGGAGATACTTTTATCTCGTTCAAAAGAGGCAAATAATTTCCATAATTTTCGCGATAGCAGCTTTTTTTTTCTTCCCCCGAATGATAAAGCGCCAAGAGCACACGAGAGAATGAGAGTTTTGCACACTCTCCAGGAAGACTGTGTGTCGTTTACTCGAGGTTGGGAAAATGTTATCGTTGCATATAAAAATATACAGAGGGAGCCATAAAACCAAGTTTTCTGGATAAAAAGGAAAGGGCGAGGGAGCAGAGGAAAAGACTGTGCTTTTAAGTGATTCTATCGGTAATCACCTCTAACGTCGCGAAGTCCGAGGATCAGCTGATTATTCAAACACGGGGTAATTTTTTTTTGTTTTTCAAAGTTGCAGATTGATTTTCTCACTGCATGAAATGTTTGTTCGTAAATTTTCATTTTTTTTATTTTTTATTTCAAATTCAATCAATTGATAATTACAAATATTTCTCTCTCAATAAAAATGTGATGACTCCACCTCGCGCTTATTTAGAAAATGTTTCAATCCTTTTTTTTATTCCAGCCGAAAAATCCACGTCGCGAAAGACGCGAGGACGTGGTTGCCTCAAGCCCTTCCGACACATTCCCATCCGAAGAATCTGTAGAGACGTCCGAACCAAGGCTCATCAATAATAAATGTACCGAAAATCCTGCTGCCCTTCCACCTGGTCCTTCGCCGTGCCCACTCGCGCGAGCACTGCGTTATTAAGGTCGGAATGATTAACGAGCCGCTTCTTCGAGCATCAGATACGACGACACTTAACATTTCAGATTCAGTTAGTGACGCGAGAGTACTTGAGATCGGATCGCGGCTTGAAACAACCTTCAACGACGCGGTTTACAAAATGACGTGGAACTCAAAATTCCACTTTTTCCCAATGGAAAGATCGAGCCTCATAAAATCATTTTTTTTTCATTCACCAAAATTCCTGTTGCTTAAAAAATTGTGAATCAAATTCTTCGATTTCTCATCTTCGTGTCTATTCCGATTCTCGAAAAATATGAAAACCTCCAACTGCTGATCGAATAAAAATCAGTTCCCTGCCTGTAAGATTTTTCGCTCCATTAAAATAAAAATGATGAATAAATTGAATGAAAATCTGATGAATTTATGGATTTGAATTAAAAAAAAATGTAGGCATTTAGTTGAATTGTTTTTTTGAGATTCTTAATACCTCTCGTTGTAATTATCAATGTCTTCGTCGTCATGTATATACCAGCAGCACGAAAAAGACCTTCTCGAGGGTTCTACATGAAGAGAGAGGAATACGAGTTAATTAATCAAACTGGTGGAGCATTATTTATCTGTTACATATACATAACGATGAAGGAAGCTCGAGGGATAACCAATGAGACTCTATACCAAGAGCCCTGAAGCAACTGAACGGCATATCCAATCTAACGCAATCTCATTATTCACCAGCCTCTCTCGTTCTCTCTCTTACTCTTGATTTCTCTTGCTGCTCCCTCTTCTCTCTCTTATTCGCATTTCGTCTTATCTACCTGCCACCTCGCTATTAATAACGTACTTGACAAATGAAAGTCCGTATCCCCGTTCTTTTTACCGATGTGCATACCATTATTTATGGACACCAGTTTGCATACGATTGTTGATAATCACAAGATTTTATTGCTCAATCGAAATAAGATCTAGAGACGCGGCAGAGTCTTGACAAGAAGAAAAGTTTGTTAAACGATCAAGATGAAAGCTTTCGTTGAGCCCGAGCTCCAAATTTGAAAATGTGTCAACTCATTGAAATCTATTTCTCTGCTGAAAGGAAAAGGAATTGAATTCGAAAAAGTAGATTTGTAGGATTTATTTTTTGTGTACGAAGAAATAATTCATTTTCTTTTTTCCACGGGCTATGGTAAGCTTCCTTACAATTTGTTACCACATCGATCGAGATTAACATTTCGAGAGGATGTATGAGGAACGTGTGATTGAGAGTTTGCGATGGGGTATCAATTTATTTTGATTGGAGATGCCAGTCAGCAAGAGCGATGGTGGAATTCGTTCAAGTCGTATTTTCTCCAACGTTACTTTCTGCTTTTTTTTTTCTCAAACATACCGTTTCTGTTCAGTGAGGTTGCAGTGGTTGGCAGGGTCGAGGAGAAATGCAGGCTCGCGGAGTTGAATGCCGATCACTGGGATCTAATGCTCCCAGTCCGATTTGGCCAATCATCCCATTTCTTTATCCACGCCACGGACGTATATACAGTCTTTTCAAATACTACTGTCTGTTGGTACTCCGCCAACACGCTCTGAAAAAAAAAATAAAAAATAAAAAAAAAACGAAAAGATGGCTCCGGTGTACGGAAGTGAGGGTCGGGCACGTCGTTTGTTCCAGTATAGAGTAACCCCTAACACCGCGAGTTTCCTCACAGAAAGCAGAGGGTCGTGCGGGCAGAGGCAAAGGTAAAAGAGACTCGGAGCGCTCGGGATATTGCTGACCGTTTGTCTCTCGGCGTGTGCACACCAGAGTCTCGACAAGTCGAGTCGAATGGTCGCGCAATATCAGCCAGCACTCTTTTTCATCCTGCTCTGCTTCTTCTTGGCTTTCTCTGTTTCACTCGCGCCTTCTCAACCCCTTCCTCGTACCTTCGCTTTTTCAAACCTGACCCTCCTCTCGTTCTAGCTCGCGCAAGCTTTGTGATACTATAACATTCTCACGTAGATGGAACGAAATAAACGAACACGCGAACACTTATTTTTCTGTATTTATAGACAGTGTCCCAAAATTCGAGTTGTAGATCGAAGGGGCGATGGAGATTTAAAAATTCTACACTGGGAATGAAATTTTGTGAAAAATCGTCGATATTTTGTTGAATACGACGAACTAAATATTTATTCATAATTTCAAAATTTTCGTCATTTTGGCAGTATATTTGGTTCCTAACGGAATTGTTAGCGGAATTCACGAGTCGAACGACCAAAATTTCCTTCCGAAGAGACTTTCTAAAATATTTTTTGCTGCAATGACACTATTTTTGGGATTATTCGAAAAAACGTTTAGTCGAACGTATCGAAGAAAATTTTCATTTCAGTGTAAAGAGAAGCGTTCTCCAGTATTTTCCTGTGCGATGTATTTACAGAAACTAATGAAGTAGCAACCAACGCGTAGCGTGCGAGCTCCAAACGCGTAAATAAAAGAAAAAAAGCTCATTATTTCTTTCTTTCGAATTTTTTCTCAATTGATCGCGTTTTGATAATGAAATCTTCATCGAATGCAACGTCACTCTACGTCATTGTCTTTGTTATAAAAAATCGAAGAGAATAGTATACAATGATACCCAATTTTTCAGGACATCCCTTACGTACGATGCGCTATAGTTAGGATGCTGCGACGTAGCTTCTGATTGCATTGGGGCTTTCACGACGACCGGGTGGACATACTTCACGAGAGAGGTCCAATTTTATTTCTCGACCTCTCGACGAGAACGAAGAGCAGAAAAGAAATAGATATTGGCGAGGATCGAACCTCAACAGTTATATATACGTGTACGTGGAGTCGAGCAGGGTGCCAGAGTGTGAACACCATGGGTTAAGCACTTTCGGACTGTGTATAGGACGACGATATAGAGGGTGGTCGAATGATGGGTTGGCTCATCCGAGCTGTGTGGTCGACATGTGTTTTCTCGTAATATATATCACACACATAAATGTGTATGTAGAGCATCGCAGCACGTGAATGCGGAAAAGGAAGAGTGAGATTGATGACAGAGATGACAATGGTTATTGGAAAGGGGAATACCATCGAAATAGTCCAACGATTTTGGTTGTTTCGACAAATGGACCAAATGATGTAACGTGAAATTAATTCAATTGCCAATCGATCTATTATTTCACGAGTAATAACGTTCAATAAATATTCATGCTATAATTAAGTGGAGCGAATATCAAAATTGCTCGGTTGGTCACTGGCAATAATAAATATAACAATAAATAACGAGTGAACAGAATAGTCGTTAATTGCTTAGCCGATTCAGCAAATTGACAATCGCGATTATGCGAGAAACAAGTATTTCAAGATGACAACACATTTTTTATTCTTTTTCCTTTTTCAATCGCGATCTTTATGAATCGAGGCGTCACGACGTCTTTTTATGCCAACACGAATTATTCTTTGCATACGCTCAACGCACACGCCGCACTTTGTTGCGTTATTTTCTTTCTATACTTTCGAAATGATCGTACAACTCGTGTGTCGTATCGTTTATATATTCGCGTCATACAATATTCAACTCGTAACTTGTAACTATTATCCTAACAGGGCGAGGGTATTTTCAAAACGTCCACGCGCATGTGAATTATCAACGTGAGACGTCGTAATTACTATCGCGATCATGGTACGCGCTCGGCTTGCATATTTCATTGGTCCAGCATGTACATACATCAAAACGCGTATAAATATTTATAATCCTCGTGTCATATATAAGCGCCGATTATTCGCATTTACATGTCGTTCCCATTACAGGACTATATATTGATGCTAATCCCTCGTACAGGCTGTTTCAAAATAATTGACAATCTGAGCGCAAGGTTTCTAATTAAAACTTCGTCTGTAAACGTGGCAATTCCGTGTCCGAGCAAAATTAATCATTTTTATCTCGAAGCTACATTATTCAACGTTAATTTCGAATTTGAAAAATTACGCTAACCTAATTTTTTTCTAAGTTACAATTTTTTTCGTAAATAAAAAAAAATCCGGATTTTTTTATTTATTTGACAAAAAATGTATGAAAAAATTGAATTGTCGCAAATTTTACAATCGGCACTTTAAAATGAATACTTCAAATAGTAGCGTGAATTTTTTCAGAATTTTTTCAGGACTTCAAGTTTGAAATAATGACCGAACTCGAAATACTCACGTTTACAGACGCAGGAGATGTGAAAAAAACGTTTGCAGACGAAGTGTTAATTGGCCTGAAGAAATTGGCATTTCTCGAGGTGTCAAAGTTCTCGCAAAAAATCAAGTTCGAAGTATTAAGGTTTGCCTTGGGTCTGGAAGACCCGGAGGCAGTCTCTCTGGGTCAAGACCGTTTGTCGAATAATTATGAGAATAAAAAATAGTACGAAAAAGAGATAAAGAGAGGCAGGAAGTGGGAGCTCATCAGATGAGCCCTTGGAAAACTCTTCGAGACATATAATACGTTTAAACTTTTTAATATCTTTTACAACCGGTAATAACGCTTTATTTAATACGCTGCGGGAAAGTCTCTTTGGCACGTTTTTCCCTGCTGGCGGTTATACAAAAAGCGACGTTTCTTTCTGCTCCATACAGAGCTTCGCGCGTGTATAAAAAGTCAATAGCTTTTATCGCGTTTTTTTCCTTCCAGCATCTCCCGCTATCTCTTTTCTTTCCCTTATTTTTCGCGTTCTTCCTCCAACCGAAAGTTGAAGTGAATTGTTTGCCGTGCTCACAGAGCCCATTAAGGGGGCTTTAGATTCAAGCTCGCGGGAGAGTCACAACATAGCTCCGCGCGAGTGAAAGAAAAGGCAAAAGAATGAGAAATCTTTTGCGCGTGTACTACGACGGTGATCATTACTACAAAACCCTTCCCAACTTGTTTCCAGGGGATCTTTACGGTGTACACTCTTGTAATGTCTACCACAAAGCTCAATTGAAATATCTCTGTGTGTGAATCCGTATCGTGGACTTTTTCGGCGATCAAGAGAATCGAGCAGCTCTTGGGAAGTTCGGTACTCGGTGGGGTGACCTCTAGGCCAAATTTTTTTTTTTTTTTAAATTGAAAANACGACAGATTTTTGTTTGTTTGATTGCGTTGACTGTGTTTCATTCACCTGCTTCTTTCCTAGTTCCTTTTCTCTACTCTTTTGCAATGTTTTGACCATTTTCTTTCTCCTCTCTGGCAAACTCGCGTATTACGATTTGCATATTTATGGCTTGGATCTTTTTCGTCTACTCTCCCGCACGAGGTGGCTCTCTCGTTTCGTTCGTGTATACAATGAACACACTCGTCGCGTCGGGTCTTTTTTTCGTTATTCGTCTACGGAGACCGATCGACGTAAAGTACTGCGACGACTGTGTCGTCTATATTGCGAAAGAGCGGGTTCTCCTCCTCTCCTATGTGATCCACGGGATCTCCGTATACCCTCGAACAATGTTCATAGTCCGGTGAGAGAACTCGTAACGCCAAAACGTTTCTCTTTCCATCTCATGCGGAATAATCGTCCAAGAGCAGAGTCTCAATTGTCCGCAGGGAATTTCCCTCTAAATCATAGATCGCGATCTTCATCTCCCCACGTAATCGCCTCATAGCCCTGCTCTTATCGAATTTCTTTTCCCTCGTTCATTATTTTCTTTTTCAACACTTTTTCTCTGCCGGATGTGTTTGTTGAAAATTCAACTCTACTTGCAAATATTTCAATATATTCCAACCGATTTTGAGTTTTTCCTAAATTCGTAACATTATTTTTACAATTCGTATTTTTGGAATTTTCATTTTTTAAAAATTATTTTCATATTCTTATAATTTTATATATTTTTAATTATAATTTTAAGTATTTTTCGTTATAATGTTATTGAAATTTTAGTATTAATTTTATTATAATTTTAACATTAATTCTATTATAATTTCAATATTAATTTTGTGATAATTTTATAATTTTTATATTTTCGAATATTGTTATATTTTCATATTTCTATTATTTTAAAGGGGAAAGTATGGAATCGCTAAATTTTTCCAGAGTCTCATTGAGCGATGAGGGAAAGTGTTTTGATTTCAAAAAATGTTTCTCGTTCCAACGAACAAAAGTTCATTGAATGTAAAAATAATGGGTACGTCGTGAGGCTTCGAAATTCGCGTATAAATTGAACGAAATGTAGGGGAGCAATGAAATAAGTAAGAGACGAGGAAGACACCGAATGCGGCAGACACGTCGTCGCCGTGTGTCACTTAGATGCTCCTCTCCTGGTATAGAGTGTCGCGCGCGGCGGTTCCACATCGTGCCTGCTGAACTTGTAGCCCAGCACCAAATGAAATCATAATTCTTTCTTAGGGAGGTATAACAGCGTTATTTAGCCAGCACGCACGTAATTACGCGCTCCACACGTTTGGTCCCGTGCAGCACACACCGGAATGAAAAACCCGAAGCAATTTACGAGCGTCTCTCTGCATGTGTATGTGTTCATATCCGTTCGCTGCGACGAGTCGGGAAAACGCAGAAGCCGAGCGTTGCACTTTTGATATTTATGCTACCGCGAGGACCCTGCGCAAAAGGAGCTCGTTAAAGCTAAAAAAGTCACAGATTTTATTCCCAATTAAATATAATCATCCAATTTGCCATTAAAATTTATTCAATCACAGAAATAATAAAATTTCCGACTTGGAATGAAAAATTGAGTAAAAAGTATACAGTGGCTACAAAAACGTTGAATTTGCTCGCGATTTGTCAGGTTTCTAATCCTTTGGAAGCTGAGCTACGAAGCAGTGGGAAGAAAAATGCATAAGGGCTTGTATATACGATCTATATAACTTTCAAGCATTTGTCACCAATGATAAAACACCTTCGTACGAAGCTTTGCATGTACATGCATGTAACGTATGAGAGAGAAAGAGAAAGTGCATCGTGCAATCTCCTCGACACGATTGTACTTTCCATGAAACGTGGCAGAGAGAACGTCGCTCTTCACGAGAACTCCATCATCCTCTGGCACAATGAAACTGCATTATATACGCCAGCACACTTGCCGTTGCTCAATTGTACAAGCTTGCTCGATATATGTATATCGAGATGTCGAGGGGATGCTGGGGCAGGATGGCACAATGGCCCGAAGTGTGACAACACTCTGCCAAGCGGATGAAACATTCTTTGGCACGGAAACACGAATAATTAATCCTCATCATTCGTAATTTAATTTCTATCCAATAATTTCCATTCACATTCTTAATTTTCCATTTTTTTCGATGACCAATTACCTCTCGGTGGCTCACATTGCCCCAACTTTTCTTGTACATGTATTATCATGTTATGCCGCATTGCTGGTATAGCAAAACCACAGAGAGGGTAGCGCAGGAAGTCGAGTACACAACGGCGATGGCAGGAGGAAAGAGCAAAACGGTGAGTGCTCGCACGTTGGCATGCCGCACTTTCGAAAGACCTCTCAAGTGCGAGAGTGTGAGCAAGACTCGCACCAACCTCGAGTACACATTATATAATAGTCAAGTATATATACGTATGGATGGAAAGAGTGAAAGAGGAAGAGAGAGAGAGAGAGTGAGAGGGTTGAAAAGAAGGACGAGTATACAACGTTCGAGTGTGTTAAGCGACCGCACGATTGCTCAAAAGAGAGACCCTCCCTTTCTGTAAAGGCTCGCGCTTGTCATCCACTTCCATTCAAACCGCGTGTTCAACAATTCTGACTCCGCATGTCCTACTGTACGACGTTTCGATAGAAATTCTACTGTGTATTCAATGTGGGGACGAATCGTCCGACCTTTGGATAAATATTCGAGAAACGATCAGGTAAATTTTATTCATGAACTGATAAGAAACATTTTGTTGAAAAAGATGGATTTTTCGTTCGATACGTCCGACTAAACGTTTTTTTGGAAAAATTCCTAAAATTGTGTCATTGCAGCAAGAAATATTTTAGAAAGTCTCTTTGGTAGCAAATTTTTGTCGTTCCACTCGTAAATTTCGCTGACAATTCCGTTGGGAACCAAATATACTGCCGAAATGACGAAAATTTTGAAACTATCAAAAAATATTCAGTTCACCGTATTCAACAAAATATCGACGATTTTTCACAACGACTCGACGACTTGAAAATTTTTTACTTCGATTTTTCGCTGCAAGTGTTGAACTTGACTTTTTCACATCATGCAGGTATTTTTTTGTTGAAATTATTTTGCCATTTAGTATCTGTCAGTCCCTCTCATTCTCTTTGCTTCTCCAATAAGCCTCGAGGCTTTGTGTTCCCAGGAATGATTTGAAATAAAGATTTTGACGTCATTCGTTTTCATTCATTTTTAATGCCAAGGATCGAGAGCTGTCGAAGCAGTCAATTGCACGTCGCGTCTGTTGAATGCTTCCTGATGTGTCCATAACACAATATACACCTAACGTATCCCTCGCATATCTTTTTCCGACCAGTGTCCTTTTCCATCCTCTCCAAAGCTTCGATTTAGCTCGAACAATATTGTCCCAATAGTTCGCCCCATTTAAAACGAAGCTCCCTCGATATTCAACGACAACGAGGACAACGACTATATACGCGATGGCGCAACAACGAGACGATCGTTTCACCATATACCAGGTCTTAACGGCTCAGCCGGGATTTACCTTTACGAGCCTGTACTATCCCGCGGGAACAATTTCCAAACGAAGAGGCTGCCCTGAACGAAACTCTTACAAAGGACACGATCGAATTGCCTCCAAAGATCAGCATCCTCGATCCGCGTCGTCCAACACAATGCTCCAAACTCCAAGCTGACACAAAAACTTGCGCTTGAACAAAAATTTTATTCGCATTTTGTAACCACACGAGTTCGCCATTTCTAGATCATCGCTTTTCGTATTGGTATAATGACTTTGCCACGACCCTGGGGAATTGAGGAATTTATTACTCCGGCAAGAAAAAAAAAGAAACTATTAAACATCGAAACGCAAGTTCAACATCGAAACCGAGAGCCTCTCGTTTTTTGCTGTAAAAAAAAAAATCACAATCTGGTCTTCTCGTTTGGAATTTCAAGCGTTTCGTTGTTGTGTCTCCGTGGCTTTGCTTTTAGTCGCAGTTCTTTGATGCATTGGCCGGCATCTTAATACTATACTATTTCAATATAATTTACACATTTATATATGAAAACACGAAATCCTTCGCTCTATGAAGAGTCGGATGATTATAAAACGGATCGTAAACGGTCTCGCGCGGATGTACTTGCAGGCAGAATGTCTCTGTCGAGTCTTGATACTCGGGATATATATTTTCAAGGCAAAAGCACATTTCCAGTGACTCTGTCAGGCTCAGGACAGCTAGTCGTAGAAAACTACCGGCTGTTTCAAAAGTAATCTTCAAGACTCGATTTTGTCTTCGATGCTGCATCCACTGCGCTGCAGCGGGCGGAGCTTCTTAATCTGGAAATGAAATTTTGTTAAAAATCGTCGATATTTTGTTGAATACGGTGAACTAAATATTTTTTGATAAATTCAAAATTTTCGTTATTTTGGCAGAAAATTCGGTTCCTAGCGGAATTGTCAGCGAGATTTACGAGTGGAACGACGAAAATTTGCTTCTGAAGAGACTTTCTAGAATATTTCTTGCTGCGATGACATAATTTTTGGGATTATTCAAAAAAAAAAAACGTTTAGTTGAACGCATCGGAACAAAATATTCATCGATTTCAACAAAATTTTATTTACAGTGTTCCCTTCACTCTTCCTCCACGACGAAGAGCATTGGCCTCTCCACAAACGTATAAATATCTCATAAACGATACGACGTACAGACAATTCGTTAAGAACTCTGCTTTTCGAAAACTCACGATCTACAGTTTCTGTAAATCCTCAGACTTAATTTTTGAGGCTCTCTGTATAAAATGCACAGAAAGTGTGAGAGCTTTGCCGCGAAGACGATAGTGCGGCTGTTGCTCTGACTTCTTTACGAGCGACAAGCCGCGCTTACAAAATTCGTCGACGAGCGTTCGTACTCTCTACTATAATACCAGAAGCAAAGGAGTCTCTTCCCCTCTCTACCCGTGACCTCCCGGATCGCCAAGAATGACGCCTCGTAAATTATAATGTACACACGAGCAGAAGCGAAGAGCTCTTCGTCGTACCAAAGAGGGGAAACGCAGGGGAGCTGAATATATGGGAGGGTGGATAGCAGTTGAAACTGCGGCGTTTAGAATTTAAATGTCAGTCGCCTACGAGCCGCATAGCTTCGCCCCAATGTGTTACTTTCTTGGATTAGGGATAACATGTCTTTTTACTTTTATAAAACACACCCAAGCTTTATCTACGCGTCCACATTTCCACGAGCCAATAATAGCAGCGCTCGAATCTTTCGAATAAGGTCTTTACTTTCCAGAACATCACAGAACATTCCTCCGAACGTTTCTACGTGAATAATCACGTTCTTGAATATGCGTAAACACAAAATATCAAAATCTCTAAAACTTTACGACAAAATCGTGTTTGTGCCCTTTTCACGCAAAAACCACTGAACCAATTTTGGTTATTTATTTATTTCATTATTTTATTATCATTTATTTGGAAACCCGAACCAAAAAATTACATTTTTCGTCACGTTTCCAATTTTCAAACTTCACAAGCACCTAAAAAATGATAACGAATAAAAAAATCGTTAATTACCAATACAAATATGACTCGAAAACGAAAACAATGAGCGGTAGCTGGAATGCCAGTTTCTAGAAAAAAAAGTTAAACCGATTTTCGTAAAATCAGAGTTTTCGAGATTTTGAATTGAAAAAATGTAATTTAAGGAAATTTGTACGTGGGAGAAAATTTGACGATAAAAAAATCGCCCAGTTTCAAATTTATTCTGCTGTCCTGGAAATATTTTCCAAAAACAGGATTTCCATCCATGAAAAAGTTATAGCGACCTGAATAGGAATATCGCGCAAGTAGGAATAAATATCGCTTTATGATCGTTCGACAATTTATTTTCGTTCATCGTACGCGATGGATTGCATACGTTCCGATTATAGCAGCAGCATCGAAATGTCGTCATGAAGATTCTAATTGAATTGGTGAGCAGGCTGATGTCCGAAATTGGAATGATTTCGTTATTGCTGGGCACGTTGTGGATATTGACGCGTTTCCATTCGTACGATGTGGCAGTTTGTCTGTGACACGTAAAACACTGCACGCGAAGGCGGATGTACAAACATTTAAATTGTCGAATGTTTGTAGCGAAGCGAGTTGGTTGTGAGGTTCAGAAATAAATAGTCAAGAATAAAAATTTGAATGTATTTGGTGGATCAGGGCACGATTTTTCGATCCACAGAGCGGAAAGTTGACTGGCACGCGATGAGATGAGACACATACAGAGACCCGCGGGCAAATTCCCAACCCGTCGAATCGACGAGAGATGAGAGTTTCGACTTGAATTTCTGACGCGACAAAAACAAGGACGAGAAAAAACGGAGCAGGAAAGAAAAGAGAACGAGGCGTTTGACTCGATCTCACGTATTAACAAACACACGTGCGTAAGGGAGTGTCCATGTGCTTTCGCAACACACAAATGTGATGGATAAAATGTGTAAGCTCTCGAGCTCGTCTCTTCGACATTCGCTGACAGGTGACGGAACGCACGCGGCGGCTGACAGCTTTTTCCTTTGATCACATCTTGGCACGCCCCAACCCGCACTTTGCCCTCCTTTAATTCCACGATGAAACATTCGTACGGCATATAAAACGTGTTTGCTTTGAACATAAGCGTTTCGTGAACTTAAAAAAAAAATTGAACAAAAAATACAGAACGAAATGGCCGACGAAAAAATCGTAGAAAAAAAAATACACCGGGCTTTTCAGCACGGCATACATTCGTTGTAATTAAGGAGTTGCGTCATAGCGCAGTTCGTACTTGATTTTTCGATAAATTGGTCGCTCCACCGTTGCACGAATTCCTTCCCGTCGAGCAGTTGTCCAAATTGTTGTTTAAAATGTTGCATACAATTCCAAAGTGCTTTCCGATCGAATGTAATCCAAAGTATCATTAACGACCGTACGCTCAATGCCGCGCTCACAGCCTCCCCGATATTTATTAATTCGTATCTTATCCGCGCCGCATCGCCATCTCCGATTTTTACGATCTTGCACACCGGCCAATCTTACCAGTTTTTTTACTAAGCAAAAAAAGACTCGCAATGATTTAACGACTTCATTAAAATGCTGCCGCGATCGCAATCAGGCGACTCTGATTTTTTCCAGTACGTGTTGCGACGGATACAGCTGCGATCTCGGAATATATGTGACAACGCATGGATACGTCGAATGATTGAGAAAGACGTTTGCACCTGGTGAAAGGTGAAAAAATTCGATATTTTTCGTTGATTCGTATTATGCGCTGCAAAAGTCAGAATTTTACAAAAAAAAACAGAACAAAAAAAATATTTATGTATTTTTTCTCCAAGTTATTCTCGAAGTGATAAAATCGTTAATTTTAGTGCAAAAGCGTCGGCACAGTCCAAAATGACCGAGTGTGTCAACGAGGAATTAAAAAAATGTTGAATTCGATGGAAAAAGGTTTTTTTGAAATTTTTAAAAATTGTTTACAACTCGTTTACGAAATTAAAATGCCATTCTGCATTTAGTTTCAAATAAACTCGAGCTGGAATGTATTCAAAACAAAAAGAAGACGGAAACGATGTTCCGGAGACTTTAGAGAAGAGATAAAAAAAAGGGAGAAAGAGGAGTGAAAAGGAGAGTGCTTTGGCGCTGATCCCTCGTAATGGTGCGCCGTCACGAGTCTTGAGATTTTTCTATTTTATTCGCATACTGCAACCACGTTTAAAGCTGGCAGTCGCCTCTTCCGTTCAGCAAAGCTCTTCAATATCACTTTGTATTCGTATCAACAACTATTCTTGTCCTCAAATTGTAAGTAATAAAATGCACCAATGGGAATTCGCAAATATCTCACGATCCCCTGTGATTCTTGGGCCTTTGGATCGAAACTTAATTTTTTTTCCATGTAATCCTGTTTTTTTTTCTATTTTTTGAATATTTCATAATTTTTCTGCTTAAAAAAAAAATGTAGGAAAATTCTTGTTTTTCTGTTTTAATCGAAAAATTCATCTTTTCCGTTTCGAATATCAAGGGGAGCCAGAAACTTTTCAAGGTCGTTCAACATTAAATAAAATTGCATCGAAACTTTTTTTTTTAAGTGACTTTTTCTCGGCCCAATGGTTCGTCGTTCTGGCTTGAGGAGCGTGATTACTTGACAAGCTCCTTCACGCCTCATGTTCAGTTTGACAGTTCGTGCATAACGAAGCGTTTAAGGAATTAAGCTGAAAAACTGGAACGAAGAAAAAATACAGAGTGCGGCCCGAGAGCGCAAGAGGAAGAGAGAAATGGTGAAAAAACGACTTCCGTCGTGTCTGGTACGAGAAAGAGGCAAGGCAACAGATCTTTGACGGTGTTGGAGCATTCATAATGGCCTCGGGAACCATCAGCAGCAAGCAAAATGTCTCGACTTGAGAAGCGAAGAGAAGGCCGAAGCAAGCCGTCGAGCGTGGCGTTATTTTCATCGACATCCATTTTCGTCAGCTGCAGCCGCTACTGAAGACGGACAAATGAAAGAAAAAACCACAAAGAGACAGAGAGGGAAAAAATAAAACAAGGGAGAACAACAGGAAAAGAAGAAAATTACAACAAAGATAAATAAACACAAAAAGAAAAGAGAAGAAAAGAAGTAAAACCAAAATTAGGGAAACGCAGAGAGATAGAGAGAGAAGAGACAGAATAAGAAGTAAAATGAGAAAAATGAGGCAAGAAAAAAAGAGAGTTTCCTCTCTGACAGAGACTGATGTTCTCTTCTCCTCTCGTAACGCACCGAGCACAGCATATACACTTTCTCGCTTTCACGTAATGTGCTCCTTCACAAATTTCCTACATACGTGAAGTACCAGAAACCTTTTCAAGAAAACATCCTTAATGACACTACTGTTTTTCTTCTCAAACTTTCAACTCTCTCCTTCTCAGAGCTTTGTACAAAAACGACAAAAATATCAAACACACGATTTATTAAATGCTAAAACATTAATGCAAACACGTTTTTCTAGAGACAATGTAAATCTGTGCTTCAGAGATCTGTCGTGATTCTGAAGGTCGCACCTTTGGAATACAACGAAAAATACATTTTTTTCGTTATTTTGATAATTAATGCACTTGGTCCAGTTTTGTTATTAAAATCAATTTTCTAATAGCAAAAATGACTGTCTTATTAACTTTGATAAATACTGAATGAAAATTTGGTGCTTTGCTAAAAAAATAATCAGATTTCGTTGCATTCCAACACCGAAAAGAAAATTTTGTTGGAAAAGATCGATATTTTGTTCGATACGTTCGACTCAACGTTTTTTTTATATTGATCCTAAAAATTGTGTCATTGCAGCAAGAAGTATTTTAGAAAGTCTCTTCGGAAGCTAATTTTCGTCGTTCCACTCGTAAATTTCGCTGAAAATTTCGTTAGAAACCAAATATACTGCCAAAATAACGAAAATTTTGAAATTGTCCAAAAATATTTAGTTTACCGTGTTCAAAAAAATATCGACGATTTTTAATAAAATTACATTTACAGTGCACCCTGGAAAATACCTTTTTTCAGGTTTCAATGATTCTCATAGCAGCTCGACAATCCTCCCCATAGAAACGACTGCATGGGACGAGTGCACGTTTTGCTTGCTCGTATGGACATGCTCATCCAGTCCAGGCAATGAGAGGAAGAAGCAAATTGTCATATATCCCGTTGACATAAACTCATATATCACTCGATGCTCAATCATCAAATGAGTCGCCATATTGCGGCGATGCTCTGCTGCTGCTGCTGCATTCTGTTCTCCAGTAACGTGTTTCGATCGGCTATACGTATGGATAGTACATTGCTCCGCTTGTTATATAATTACCATTACCCTTCATCCAAGAACATGTATACACGAGTGTGTATGAATCTGCTTGAGCACACGTCACTCTCCACCGTCCATTTCAGAAGCCATTACTCACGCTTCTCCGGCAGCATCAGCCTCGAATTTTCACCGATCATATTATCACTTCCCCTGGTCCCTCGCAGCCTCGCGTTGTTTCGAAATTTCATGAAGGAATTGCAACAGTTTCGTTCTCCCTGATACCCAGAAGCGATGATTGAACGAGTATTGATTTATCGGATCACGCGGATTTTCCTTACACCGAAAAAAAAACTCTTCGGAAATTTCCTTTTTCTTCAGGAAAGAGTGAATGATTGATAATAAATTTTCTGCGGGGATCAATCGTTTAAACGTTTCCCCTAAGAGAAAAAAAACGAAATTGTGAAGTTCGAAAAATACACGAAAACCATTTTTCCACTCTATCATCGTCTCTTTTTTTTTAGTACCGTTCGAAAAAGTAACTTCACTAAAAACAAAATTTTGTTGAAAATGATCGATAATTTGTTCGATACGATCGAACTTTATTTTGAATAATCCCAAAAAATGTGTCATTGAAGCAAAAAATATTTTAGAAAGTCTCTTCGGAAGCTAATTTTTGTCGATCCACTCGTAAATTTCGCTGACCATTCCGTTAGAAACCAAACATACTGCCAAAATAACGAAAATTTTGAAATTAGTCAAAAATATTTAGTTTACCGTATTCAACAAAATATCGACGATTTTTAACAAAATTTCATTTTCCGTTCCGATGAAATAATCGAAAAAAAAGTTTCTCGAGATTTGTATGATTTTGTGAAATTTTTGAAAATTCTGACGTTTTGTGGAAAAGTGCAAAGGTCTCGTGCCGTGAGAAAATACTTGGCTGAACGTAGTGCAGTAAATTCCATGACGTAGTCCGTCATACGCGGAGGAAGAATGAGAAAAGAGTAGAGGCCGCGGACGTGAAAGGATGAATAATGGGGACGATGATAAGTCGATCCGTCAGAAATGTAATTTATACCTAATTGTTAGAAGACTCATGTAGAATAAATGACTCTTGGGAATACAGCGAGTTGAAGAGGCAGCTGTGCTGATCTCTCGTCTCATGGTGCTTCGACCATTTTCTCTCGGACGTTGTATGCGCGTTTGTGTCTGTGTATAGCATCAGAAAACATCAGGGAGGGCTTTGTTATGTTGCCATGGCACGTTCTCTTGCACTGGGGCTCGTTCCCTCCCACGCACTCCATTATATGCTCCAACCGGATACAAGTCAGTTGTGGGACATCGATTTATTGATGGGTGGGCCGCGCACTCGTCTGATCTATTCTGTATCGACAAACTATGACGTCATCATATTTTTCACGTAAATAAAAAAATGCAATCTGATGGTAGATTTTCAGTAAAAAATTTCAACCATCACTCCACCGATGCCCTCAATTATTTTATGGAACGTTGCTTCGACGATAAATTTTCGAGAGAACGATTGGGGAAAATGTTTATATAGTGAGAAGGTCAAAGTTCGTGGGTCTTGCAATCCTCCAGTTGCTTGTATCGATGAGAACAACATTTATTTCTTTTCATTCGGGAGCTTCATTTCGATGCTGTGATTTGTTGATCCGGAGAACGAGGCAATCTTGTCTGTGTTCTGCTTCAGAAATGTCAAATGTATTTAGAACAACCAAGAGAAAGCAGTGACAGGAAGAGAGAAAAAACGACGATAGACGTAATCGAGGATTTTCGAGGTTTTCCGGGAAGCTTAAAAATGAGAATTGAATGCGATCCGGGAGCTTTGTCAGAAGAGTGACAAATGTACGTGGGCTCAGGGTCTATGTGTTGTGCGGTTCGTGCGCGGAATGTCCCTAAATCCCTACTGTCGACCGTGGCCTGTTCCATTAATGGGGTATGTTAGAGTTACAAAAATACAGGCTGCTCCAAAAGTAAACGATTTTTCACATGAGAAATAATTTAATCTGCAGACGTAGCTTGAGTCAATCGTGGACCAAAATTTCTTTAAAAAAACTTTATCAACACGTTTCAACATTAAATTCATTTGCACACACTGAAAATAAAATTTTGTCAAAAATCGTCGATATTTTGTTGAACACGTTGAACTAAATATTTTTGGACAATTTCAAAATTTTTGTTATTTTGGCAGTTTATTTAGTTTCTAACGGAATGGTCGGCGAAATTAACGAGTAGAACGACAAAAATTACCTACGAAGAGACTTTCTGAAATATTTTTAGCTGCAAGGCCACAATTTTTGGGGTTATTCAAAAGAACGTTTGGTTGATCGCATCGAACAAAATATCGATAATTTTCAACAAAATTTTCTTTTCAGTGCATCTTCGGGAATCACGATCTTTTGTGCAAAGTTCTTGCCACGTTTTCATGCCAAATAGCTCTCGACGAATCGCGTAGCTACGTCTGAAGACTCATAAATATCGTGACCAGCGTGTGGTGCAAGCGTTTATGCTAGACACACACACACACACGAAAGGATCAACAAGAGATTCGGCAAGGTAACGCTCATGTCAGGTCCTTTCATTCGTCACTGACAATTATTTCGCTCGAGTGTACGAAGGTCATCCATTTGTCTGGCCGAACCGATTCTCTAGGGTTCAAAATGAATGACAGCTCCGTCATCTTCTTAGAAATATAAAATTCAATTTTTCATTTTTTATTCAACAGAGTGATCGGGAAAGTTTTGGTCAGGACTATTTCCGTCCTACATAAATCAGAGGATTTTATTTGGAGATTGACACAGTCGGAATGAATTATTGAAAAAGATTTGAAACGAATTTTTCAAACTCGAATTTCCTTCTTTCACGATAAGATCGTTTAATCAACTTGGTCTATACGATGGAAAATGGAATGTTCGATTCTTGCTGTAGGTACGTAATATTCGATCGATTCGACAGGTCCGAATATAATCGAAGCGGTTTTTAATCTAATTGAAGAAAAACCGTCTCGACGACCCATTTTTTCGACAGCTTGATTATCTCTGTGACATTCGTTATCCGAGTTAATGTACCGACTGCGATTCAATAGCAGTCGAATCACTCAGTGCGGTTTGCAAAGGAAGAGACTGATTTGCCAGTTCATTCCAAATCAGTCTCCTGCTCCAGCAGGGAGTTGTTCACCGCGAAAGTTGACACGTGTGAGTGTGTGCTATAAACGACTACTTGACGTCACATAAGATGAGGCATTTTTCATGATGCCTTATCGTCTGGCAAGCAATTCTATTTTCACGAGGATCAAGGAAACGAGGAAATTTGATAAATCTAATTTCGTAATTTGCTGGATTCGTCGAGCATTTAAATAGAATCGTTGCGAGTTTAAGGCAAAACGTAGAAAGACTGCAGTGGCTTCGGATCAAAATAGAATAAAATATATGGAAAATTAATCTCTAGAGTACAAAAGCGACTGACACATATTTGGAAACTAAATCCAGTCACACGTTCATTTCATCATCTCGATTCGGGAGGTTTGTTTTTCTTGGACAGTGTGTCACGTCGATTACAATTTTACGAACGGGTAGGCTCAGATTTTCGGGAGCGTTCTCTCGCCCTAAATGGATTTTGTACGAAGGGATCGCTTCGCGCTCGTCCTTTTTCTTTTTTCTTTTTCTGGTGTGGCTCGAGATGACCTCGTGGGATTTCGGCATGGCTTTATCCTCCGTCATCAATATCCGTCGCTCTGTGACAATCAAGCGCGTTGTGCAACTATTCTGCGCCGTAGTATTTGGTTACCCTTGTCTTCTCATCACTCGCCTCGTGTCACTGCCAAGATTTATGTACCAAATGCATGTTTGGGTATTATTATATATATCCCACCTACTGTGCTACATTAATGATGACCAAGGGCCACACAAAATGGTCCCTTAAAGGGCAGAGCCTGAAGGCACGTCGATTAAATAGACTTGGCAATTTCCTATAACCATCAACCCCGAGGGCTCGTGTTCCTGACAGTACAAAAGGACAACAACGTTATCAAATAATACCAACAAAATGAAAACCGATAATTACGTGGACAATACTCTTCCGCAGGTGCGTAAAAATAAATCAAAACACGTTCCTGACAGCTCGAAAAATATGAACATCGACGAGACAATATTTACGTTCGAAAATATTGATCCCTGCTCATTTGTTGCTAGAACTCCAGCACAAAATTCCAACCACGACAAGTGCAAAATGGTATTTTTTCATTTTTCCATCACACACACGACTCTTTTGCTCCACATTCGATAAATATGTTTCAATAAATGGCCAAGAGGCTTTTGGGAATTAACCAACGAAAATGAGGATCACGTCTTGCTACGCGAGATCTCTCCATCCGCGTGGGATGCTCGTTAGCGCTGACGTTCTGCAAAAATTTTCTGACAGCTGGAAGAGAGGTCGAGGGGATTGAGAGAGATGAAGAGGAAGAGAGACACGCGCGACTATCGAATAAGTCGTGGATAAAACGTCAGGCGGATATTTCGTGTGACAGGAATATGTATATAGGTACATACATAATTGTACGTTTTTCCAAATATATATATACAAGTATGTACAGGTATGAGAGATCGTATTGTCGCGGTGAGGAGCGTTAGAAAGAGGTGAGCTGCCCTGTCTCTCCACATTCACGTCATTCTCTCCAATGCCGTCGATAGCTGCTGCTGCTGCTGTGTTTGTCAGTCTCGCGCGCCCACGCTCGCTAATATGGACGTTCAAAAAACGAAAAGACTGAATGAAAGCCACGCTACTTCTCTTTCTACGCGAGTTACGCCGTTACGAGTCTCAGCAGTGAATTACTATACATGCGCGTTTTGAGGCACCGAACCGACCTTTCCTCCTCAACCCCTTGCCTCGTCCGCGCGCGGCACTCGCGTTCCATCGCTCGAATTGCTCGTTCCATGCGCGTTCACCCTGAGGCAGGCAGGTGCTCGTCATTCTTGACAATATGCTATTGACAGCTCCGGAATGAGAAACTGCACGATCGACTAAAAATTATACACAAAAAAAAAAAAAAGCAGTGAGCGATGTCGATGTGTGTTTTTGTGTGCCGCTAGCCGCCAGCGTTCCTGGGCTTCAGCTACTCTTTTACCAAACCCATCCACCAGCCCGTGCAACCGTCAAATGTGCACTTTTCAATCATACAATTCGTATAGCCAGTATCCTAGAACCTGGCCGATACGGCAGTCAAGTAGAAAATCAAATTCCCGAGAGAACAACTCTCTGCCATTATTTTTTTCCTCCGATGTGCCGTTCATTAGATTTATCCTGGAGGAATCGACTGCCAACTAATAGTTGACAAGTACACAAGGCTCCCAAAAATCACCGCAAGTTCCCCAGCATCGGTTCCTGAAACGTATTATTGGCTGCTATTCGTTCAAGAGTTTCAAACCGTTTTGAAACTTTTCAACTCAAAAAGGGTCGATTCAAAATGAAAAAAAAAGCTTTCAAAGGGAATGATAAGAAACAATAGAAAACAAAATTCTGCCATTTTAAGGTGGTGCTCTGATGCAACATATTTACCAAATGTTTTTTACTAAATTTACGAAATGATTGAGTAGAATTATTACATTTTTTTGTAAAATTATTAAATTATTTAGTAAATTCACTAAATTTAGTAAATTCACTAAATTATTTAGTAAATTTGCCGACGGAATTGTCAGCAAAGTTTACGATTGGATCGACAAAAATTTGCTTCCGAAGAGACTCTCTAAAATATGTCTTGCTGCAATGACACAATTTTTGGGATTAGTAAAAAAAAAAAAAATTTTAGTCGAACTTATTGAACAAAATATCGATCTTTTCCAATAAAATTTTGTCGTCAGTGCATCATTATTCACAACAAAATTGAATTAGATCAACTACCAATGGGAAAAAGTGAAGAATGATGAACGAAATGGAGGCTGGGTCGCTTCAACGGGTTGAACTCTGCGTACGAAAGAGCTAGGAAGCCGGGACAATTCTGAATCACGTTGGAAGGTAAGTGCTATGTCGTGGCTAGGAAATTATGGGGTTGGCGTGCAGTAGCAGCCGGAGCATCCATAGTGGCATCACCACCACAAGGATCGGAACAATCTCTCGGTTGCCTGCTCTCGTCGTTGTTATCGCCGTGACATTGGAAGAAAGGTTGGGAGAGAGAGAGAGAGAGAGAGGAAGAGGAAGAGGGCGAATGAGTGAGTCGTGGTGGCGCGCGAACGCTCATTACCCGCATAGCTTCACGTCCCCTCTGTGTCTTGATTGATGTCCTACTTGGCCTGCAAAGTACTTGGGCGAACCCTGTTCACTCGGGGTTGCTCACTATCGCTCTTTCCTCTTCTCTCTCTCTCTCTCTCTCACTCTCGCTCTCACCCTGCCTTTATGTGCATCAACAACCTCCCGGCGATGAAGCATTGTTGATCACTCACAAATATTACATCGACGAGTTTCCACATGATAGATCGTCTCTTCGACAATACCGCTGTCTCTTTGCCGATTAATCATTACCCCGACAAAGGAACAAAAAAAGTCACTTTGTCAAAACGTCCTGACCATCAACCAATGTCAAAAATTGGTTCGTTCAACGAAGATACATAAAAAAAAACGCTCATCAATTTTCTTGCCATTAAGCTCTTAATTGCCATAAGTCTTTGAAATTTCCAACACAAAGGCTCGATTTCCGTCATTATCGTTGCTCTCATCTTCTTGAAATTTCGTTAATGGTTTTAATTAAGCTCGAAAATAAAACTGGCATTGAAAATATTTTTTCTCACTCTCAGGATGGCTCAGTTTATTAAAAACTGTTTCATGTCCTTACCTGTTTCCTTCATCCCTTCACGCAGCTTTGCAACAGAGCTTGAAATCTACAAAAGTCCCCTTGACACTCGTCCAAGTAAGATTCTCTCTCTGGATGGAAGCTCCACGTTTATATCCACGTCGAGAGATTTGTCGTTTGGCTGTTACACGGCAGGTTCAGGAAAAAGAGAAGAAATCTATATGTATTGCGAAGACGATGCAGGAATGAGGGACGCGCGGGGGTGAAGAGTGTGGCAAAAGGTGACGTACGGCATCGCGACACCGTGACAGCATGTCGAGAAGAGAACCGAGGCGTGTATACTCACTCCGACAGACGTTTTCTCATTTTCTCTATTTACGTTGCGACGACGTGAGCGGATAATGTCGCTTCAACCCTTCCCGGAGTGTGTGGCTGTTCCTTCACATTCGCACGAGAAAAAGGGACATGTGGGTTTGTCTCGTCGTAGAGACACGGGCTCGTGTGGGTGATTCGTCCAGAACGTTGTAGAGCGGAGAATCTCACACCGTTTTTACGCAAGGGTGCAAAAGAGACCTTTGCTTCCCTGAGTAACACGCTTCGCATCAGTGTGCACAAATTCCAACCCCTACACGCCTAACACGTCTCACTCGCCTCCCTTCCCTCGTGTATGTCAGTCCATGTCTACTCTCGTTTGTTGGCCTCAGGCTCCTCTACAACGTGACAGCCTCCTTCTCCTCCTCCTCCTTCCCGTTCGCCAAACTACCCCCTCCCTACAGCAACCCCTTATATACTGATATTCTTGTGTTTTTATCTTCTCGCCACGGAGAATCACTGCGTCAAATACGCTCACACGCTTTCCTTTTCTCTTATCACCCCCTGAACGATAAAAGCACGATGAACCGTGGACGCATGGATGAACCACCCGATTCTGAATCCATTTTTTCTCCAACCTCATTATATTTCCTACGATATCCGCTCTGTTAGTCTCAACGTAGTTTCGGCTCTCGCGACTATCCACTGGTCTTTAAACTTGCGAAGAAAAAATAAATCTCCCACTGCTTTCTTGTTGCATTTTATTTCTTTACTTCCTTATAGTTGTTTCGTTGGATTTGGGGGATGAAAACGTTTCTGCCAAAAAGGATGAAGCAAATGCTTTTTTCTTTGGTACAATTGTTCCTTCGTGTCAACCTTGATCAACCTGTCAACGGTGAACGTTAGTCCATTTACGGTGGACGTCGAGGTGACGTTGTGCGAGGGGAACACGATGACGTCAGCGCATTTACGTCGCTGGATACAAGCGACAAGGTCGAAACCCTAAGGGTCCTGCTACCCTCGACATGGCGAATTCCATGGGGGCTTGGATGACGCGAGTTACCTCATTTCCAACCGAATTATCCGATCGACACTTCTGGACATCTGCTTCAGTCTTCGATACAAGGAAATTTAACATTTCATTTTATTGTTCTCGAAATATTTACTCAGTCGATTAGAATCTCAACAGCTTTTGCATTACGTAAATCTGAATAATGTCTACTCCTGCTAGCGACGCAGGAGGGGCTCCTTGTCGTAATGAGTTTTCATTTATTTGTCTGATGTCTCGGCAACAGACATCTACGAATAGCATCGCTACCAATAATCTGTTTCCGACAACATCAATTTTTCCGCTTTGTAAATCCTTTGTTACATGCTCGCGTTGAATTTCCAAGGCACGAACAAACGTTTCCAAAAAAGTCAAAGACACGACAAATTTACACAGTTGGCTAAATACCAAAGATAAGTCAACTATGGAAAAAAACGTTGACATAGAAAGAAACTGTTTGACTTTTGTCGACAGCGAAATCCGAGCGACCGCTCGTTCCAGCAAAAAACTACTTTCAACAATGAATTTTATAATTACGAGCGTTGATGTGGTACATTTGTGTACCGAAACGAACGAGCAGCTCGTGGACCCTCACATCGAAAAATTCCCGACATTTTCATCACATGAAAAATAACGAACAATTCCTTGATTTCAAAATAACAATTTCACCCTGGTCAACGCCGAAAAACCCCATTCAGATAGTCGGGCACCAACAATTATTCAATATCAATCAAATCATGGGTTCGCATTGCAAACTATCTAATCGTTGGCTCATCTTGATTGTTGACCAACCATCCAAAAAATCACAAGTTCATTTATTATTTTTTTGTACCATTTTTACACGGAGAAGAAATACGACTTCAAATTGTAACATTTAGTGCTAGAAGTATAGCAGTTAACTGAAACTTCAGCGCGATACAAATTTGTTGTTATTAAAGCGTAAAAACGATTCTCACACCGTATATAGTAAAAATGGTGCATTTGAAATCTTTCTCTTTGCTTTGTTTTCAAATGGATTTTACTATACAGAGCATGAATCGTTATAGCGAAAAATATGAAGAATTTGTCAGTAACATTGTGGCTGTTTATAATGTAATTTTTGTAAAATGCTGAAAACTAATTTTTCCAATCTCGTGGGTAAAAAATTCTTTAAATACTTGAAAAAATCAGAATATGGCGAATAAAATTTATCATTTGTATCAGTTCACGTGCCATATCGTAGGTGAGAATTCAAATTTCAACATTATTTAGAATTCTCTTAATTTTACGTTTATCTTCCATTCAATACTTTTTTATATTTTATGATTGTTTTTTATTTTCAGAAGCTTAGAATCAATTTGTAGAAACATGGTATTAATACTAAACTTCGAGGCCCATGTTTTTCAGCGTGTATCGTTGAATAAACCGAAAATTAATTACCGCATGGCAGACAATTGATTATCCATATATGACAAGTCAATCTTCACAAATATACGCGATAACGGCTACCCAATGATAAGCTCCTCTCGTTTTATCACGATTTCAAATGGTGATGCCAAGGACGACTTTTTTTCGTGGCTCAGTTCCAACTATATATAAGACGAGTCGAAAAACCTTTTTGTACAGTGCGTCAACGGGATTAACCAAGGCAAGTCAATTTTCATAGAAACCTCACGAAACTGTTTAAGTCGAGCGCGATTTATATCCGAAACTTCAAAGGAGTCAAGTTTTCTTAATAATTGAATTCCAAAAATCTCAATAATCTTCAATAATTATTTCTAAAAATTGAAATACCGAGACAATAGAAAAAAATAAAATAAACGATTTCGTCGTTCTCCGATTAGCTTCTCAGGGAATTTTCAAAAAAGTCATACAAAAATCGACACATCATTTTAATTGTATAATCAAAAGTTTTTTAAATAATAAGCGTCCCGAGCGCTATTCGTAGTGAACGTTGGTCGGTTTATCATGATTTTGGCTTAGCAGGCTTTGTCAATTTTTTCCGAAGGTTCATACAATTAAGTCTGCATTTTTTACTTGCTGATAAAATGACAAATTTTTGACAAACGATTTATTTTTTCAACAGCCACAAAATGAAGTTTTACCTGGTAGTAGGCATTTTGGGAGTAATTATGGCGACAGTAGGCGCTATGCCCCGTTTGCCGGATGAGGGTCCGCCGTATCCCGATATCATCTTCGACCAAGCAAAGGCCGATAGCAGAAAACCCATACCTTCTCGTGTGGTAAGTCGCATATAGCATCATTGTCTTTTTTTTAAAACATTTCCTCTGCGGGAAACAACATTTTGTCTCAGAATAAAAATCACAAAAGCGACAATAAATTTAGAAAATGAAATGTTTAGGAGCGCGATCTAGGTTTCGAGGAAGTGGGAAACGAAGCAGCATACGGTCTCGACACATTTCGTCACATGGAATCCGATCGTAAAGGAGGTGACGCGATTGGTGATGTCAGGGTATTCCGGTCGCCTGATGGAACAATAGCCTGGAAAGAATTAATCGTATAAGCACGTGTTATTGGAGCCATGAGCTGGTCCTAATGAATAATTAACTTCCGCCAATTTCTTCGGTATCTAGAATAAATACATGATCGCAAAACCTTATCAATGATCGAGTGCGTGCCTTGGAAGCCACGCTCGACAATGAGAGGGAACCATTTGATATGAAAGACTGTAAATTGAAGAAAATAAATGTTTGGAATATTGAGAGCACAATAAAAAAAGAATCGTGTAAATCATTTCCTGGATTCGATCCACGAGTGAAAACGTTTTTTTTTCCAGAGATTGAGCTATTTTGGAAACTCTTTCTCATAAAATGTTTTACGGTAACGCGTAGTATCGATGAAAAATGAAAAAGGAACATGGGATACGTCGGTTTGGATGAGGCATCTACCAGACCGAAGGATATGTTGTCAAGGTGGACATTTTGACGAGGGGACGCGTCATTGGAGGTATGTTGCACACGAGGATCCTCCACGAACGGTCCTTTTGGTCCGGGTGTCCAAAAAACACAAGCGGAATGATTTTTTTCAAGTGGAAGTGAGTTGACCTCGAATGATCGTGCCAAGAGGAGGATGAGGGCAAGATGGAGCAGTTTGGTGCTCTCCGAGCAGAAACAAGAAACCGAAACGACAGCGGCAAACGCTCAAAGTTGGTTTATTGTTTTTAGGCGTTAATGTGGCCAGACGGCTGTCAAGGAGCAGAGGATACGCCGTTAAAAATGAGAAATTCTCTTGGTTCTTTCGAGACGAAACGCTTCAACGTACCAACACTCAAAGGTACGACAAAAAGATTATGGAATTGGGGCCCGTCTTGATCATGCGTTGGTCGGACGAACCTGACTCTTGTTGGGGACTCTGTGAGTATCGAAGCTGTCAACATGGCCATCGGGCCAGTTGGATTGAAGTTGCATCGTTTCAATATTTCATTTTCTCGTTGATTCCACCTGCAACGTCATCGTGGTGTGACCTGGAAAGAATAAAAGCTGCTGAGACGGTACTGGCAGCTGCTACTACGTATGCGAAGGTAGAAATTTCGATAAGAACTTGCTCAGCATCTTTCGCATTTGTTAAAGAGTGCCATGTAAATTTATCTGGAGGTCAAATAGCAGAAGAAATGTGGAGTGTAAGAAAAAGCAGCTTCAGGCTCGACCATCCTTGGATCGTGTAATTGGCGCGAGCAGAACTACCCTGGGAAGCTGAAACAGATGCTTTGTAGTAGATACGAAGTCGAGTGATTAACGCAAGACTTCACCGCAACTCGTTAAACCCAGGGGTGTGTATAAACGCCCAAGAGCTTCGGAAGCTTGCGAAATTCTCTCTACACTATCTTTGTCCAGGCTGGAGTTCTCGTAGTCTTTATAGATTACCGAGAATAGTTCCGGGGCTCAGTGTTCTGAATTTAATTGAAAATATCCGAGAGGATATAGCAATGCTAGTTAATTATGGGGTCAAGCGTTACGGTGTTTCAAAAACCTATTTATATTGGGTTAAGAATTAATGGCAAAGTATCTTGAATAGTTTAATTCCTTGGAGCTCGTATGACGCTGTCACTTGGCCAACAGGTAACGCACAACTCTGTCTGCCTAGACAACTACGTCCTCACTTTACAAGATGAAAACTAAATTTTGTTGCAAAAGATCGATCGACTGAACGTTTTTTTTTGGAAAATCCCAAAAATTTCGTCATTGCAGCAAGAAATATTTGAGAAAGTCTCTTCGGAAGCAAATCTTAGTCGTTCCACTCGTAAATGTCGCTGACAATTTCGTCAGAAACCAAATATACTGCCAAAATAATGAAAATTTTGAAAGTATAAAAAAATATTCAGTTTACCGTATTCAAAAAATATCGTCGATTTTTAACTAAAATACATTTCCAGCATTTTTTTGCCACTGTGCAGGCAAAACCTGCTCGCACAGATTGAAATGAATTTTTCTATGAGACACGAGTTGGGAGAAATTCAGAATTGAGAAGGTTGCAAGTAGTCGACGCGTCAGCATAGATCTTGGCGGAGAAATGAACACGACGCAATATGGAATGTGCGGGGAGGAAAGCTGCGGCAGTTAAATCGAGATGTTCGTGTATATTTCTCAGTTAATACTATATACGTCGTAGGCGAATTTAGAGTAGGTGCTTTAGTATATAAACGTGGCTCGACTGCCGTTGATACATGGGTTGTTAAAGCTTGGGTCACCGTTATCTCGAGGCAAACGACGACGGAGACGATGGCGACGATGGCCAGAACGAGCGGCACACAGAACTGTGTGGAAGACCTCGCACTCCCCGTGCTTCGGGGTTTGTGCCTCGGGGCCGATCTCTGAGCATTAACAGAGCCCCCCGTCGTAAATACTCCGCTTTGCATCTGAATGTCCTATTTACCGCTTAAATAATATTTATGCTAATGGCCGAATAAAAATTCATTTAGTGCAAAAGAGTATAACAGCGAAATAGTGGGTGGAGGTGTGACGTTTTTAACAGAGGAGCTTTTTTTATGGCTCAAAAGGAGGGCGAAGAGGAGATTCTCGTTTCGCTCGGTCAGGTAATACTCGCTAATTTGTGTCGTAAATGAAATCGTTAAGTTGCTGACCTTCGATATACGTTACCGGAAGTCTATCCACATCTATGTATATATTTCTTACTGTGCGCCATGCTAGCTCAGCCACGTGTTAGCTTATGGCTGGATATATTGCGAGTTTCAAAAAAACTCTATACGCCACCAACAATTTGAATTTATTGCTCACTACAGTGCGGAGTTTCACGCTCCCATGAGGGGGTAAAAAAACAAAAGAGAAAAGCTTACGCGCTCACTTTGACGATACACATTGAAATACAATGGGAGCTGTGAATCACGCGTTAGTTACCGCGCCGTTTATCACGCGTAAAGATCATTATTTCTACAATAGAGCTTATGCATACCTTAACGACGTGAAACTAATGTGTCATTGTCCTACATGCCAGGGCATTTACGGTTCTTATCACATTAGTTATTGAAATAACAATTCAACGCCATCAAGAGTCATCGTCACGTCTGTTTTTCTTTCTCACGTCGAAACACCTACCGCCGCGAGAGTGAACGTAAAGGAAATCGCTTTACTGGATCTGAAATTTAATCGCGTTGCTTCAATAACCACGCGGATGTGAAATTAAGATTTTAATCTCCAGATTTCCACCTCGTAAAACATACATTCCACTGACTCCCAATGTGACGTGAAAAAAAGTGCGTAAAACAAGATTTGAGAAGCATTGTGCTCACATAGCAATCCACGTGGCAGCAACGATGCTGGAAACTTCGATATCGCATGCTTCTGAAGGTCCTAAAAAGTTGAACGAATTTCGTTCGTCATATTCTCCCTATTGCCAGCGAAAGCATAAAAATATAAGAATTACGAGTAAGTTTGCTTATTTCTTTGACTGCGGTTGCCACACACGCAATAATATCGAAAGACCATAAAAAGTTATGTTCACGGGGTATATACGTTATCGAATGGTACAGACCTTCTCTTCCTACCTCTCTCTTTCTCTTTGGCAGCATAGCGAACTCTGTTGTGTGTGCGGTGAACGGTACTCGCATGTATATGCGTATGGGGTGAGAAAAGGGTCCTTCGGGCCAGTTACCAGTGTCATACAAGCTTCGCGTGTGGGACAGCTTATGATTGACGATCGTCATTTCCTGCGACACGGAACGATGCGAGGTCGCTCGTGCGAAGCACACAGAGCTCTCTCTCTCTCCAATGCGACAAACCCCTTTATAAATCGCTCATGTGTGTTTATTGTGTTTGTATATATAGGGGAAAGCCGGGCAAAGCGGAACACCCGGGCAAAGCGGAACACCCCCCCGAAAAACGTAAATTTTTTTTTTTTAGCAAAATATTCAGAACTCTGATTGTCCGTCACAAAATATTCATGATGATCGCACGATTAATTGAGATAACCAATTTTTTGAGTAAAAAAAAAAATTTTCACAAAAATGAAAAAAATAAGAATCCGGCTGAAATTTTTATCTTCAATAGTGTTTTTTATCGACAAAGCATCATTGTTGGAATCATGAACGATGTTTCCAGTGAATCGATACATTTTTTTCAACGAGCAAAGAATATACACTGTCGCTCAAAAGTTTGGATACAGTATCCAATATTTTTTGCCGCACTAAAAGTTCGATAACTTTTTGAAAAATAGNAGTGCTCCGCGCAAGAACGCATGCCGTGCAATGAGCACGAGACGTCCAATGTGTTCGCTCCTGTATTAGTTCATTTATATACACGAATGTTTGTGTATTACGGACTTGTATACACAGGGTCGTGAATGTGGCTTTCAAGATTGAGGGAAAAGTCAGATTTCGACGTATCAAGGAGCAAAGTCTTTGGAAATTATTGGCTAACTTGTGGAAATCGTGAAATATTTATTTTTTAGTGCAGCTGAGCACTCTCCTCTTTGCCATTTCGTTACCTCTTCCATTTCATCATTTCCGATGCCACTTTTTGGCTTCCCTGTATGTTGTGGAGCGTTGCACCGGAATGGAAGCATCGCACAGACTCCGCTTTTCAGTACAGGCTCATTGCGCATTAAAGGGCTCGCGGTATCACGTCTCTCGTATAACTGCGACACGAAGCCCGCTTCTGATTTACATCTTTCACCTGCGAGAGTAGATCTCCCTCGCAACTTCCTCGTGCTATGCTCCTTCCTCTCTTTCTCTTGCTGCGACGCATCCTAATAGCCCTGAACAGCGTAATAATGCTCAAATCGTAACGAGGATCAAATTAAAACAGATGTTTTGCATTTTATTAAGATCCATTAAGACGCAGTGTTTGAAGATATTTGTGAAGACACCATTAGCCGGTAGTTGATTACTCGTCCTTTTTCTTCTACTCACGAATCTCCTCAAACTCCATGCGAAACGACAATCTGATTAAAAATTAAAATTTGATTCAAATTTTCCTTATTTTTGTTTTTGTTTTTTTTTTTGTTCAATTAGACGTCAATCATTTAGATAACGTGCGAAACTGCATTTTTTGTACGGTATCTACTTATTTTATCAAGCTTGCTCAGTCATTATACTTGCAAAAGTTGGCACTGGCGCTCACGGAAATGGCACCTGGTTGCTGTTTCTCGGTCATCAGTATACAACCGTTCTTGTATTCTTATCGTGATCTATGATTTATTTGCTCTAACTCTCGAGCTAAATTGTAGAGAACAATGTAACAACGTCCTTCGAGGTTGTAGAACGTTTGTTAGTTCTATATACACGAACTCAGACTTGTGTGGCTTATAATAGACGAGACCCTTTCCAAGAGCCCCATTCACTTTATCTCGATGAGAGGAATCTTGGAATATAATACAGGCTTTAATATATTGAGGAAACGACGACGAGCTATACATATTTACATCAACGTATCAGCCGTTTCATTCCACGCAATTCCTCTTTTCTTGATTTTTTTTTAAGCAAGTTGGATGACCAAATAAAAATAATCAGAATTTGATCAAATTTGGTGATAACATTCTTTGGCATCAAGTGAGGAAACGCTAATTTTTTCCAAATTTTTTACCACATGGTTATCTAAATATTGAGGGATAAATCGAACATTTCATGCACGCGGTGCTAATTACTCGTGAAATTTCATGTTCAATTACTCGAGTACTACGAGATTGGAAAATCTAAAAAAAATTGTATCGTCATATATATTATTGAAGAGCATATTTACCAAGTTTTATTAAATTCTGACTATGGTTTTTCGCATGGCAATATTGTATCGTCGTGATCCAACCAATTCTCTTCACGTAGTCAACGGATTTTTTCGCCATTTTTTGCCAATGACGAGATTCGCAATGTGATTCGTTAAAAAAAAGTTTATCAATGAAACTGGCCTAAAAAAATTTATCGAGATTCTCAATAGTTTCTTAAATTTTATCCTTTCTTCTCGCATCTCGCTGCTCTTATGGTTCGAAGCACATGAAATGAAAAACGGTTCCATGGGACTGGCAAGATCGGATCACTCGTTGTGGAACGACTCGTATATACAAGAGTTCCATTGTTTCACAGTATAATATGAAAAACCGCGCGAACATCTGACGACGTCATCACACGTCATTTCTGCCACGACCCGAACCGAGTGAGAAGATTATCACTGAACTGAAATTTTCTCTCTGCATTCATTACCAAGAACAAAAAGACGAAAGGATTTAAGAGGGCACTGGCATGGCCGGAGGGTGGGGGGCTATAACGAATCGCATACATGGGGTGAAGAAGCGAGAAGGCGGCAATAGCCGAGAAATATAACTCGCGACTCGTTATACGGCGGAGGATCTCGCTCGCGGAGATTGCATCGTAACTTTTTCTCACTCTCTCTCCGTCTTTGTTACTATTGAGCTCGTGAGGAAAAGGACTTTATCGTAGAGCTCGATCGCGCGCGTGTGCAACAACCGACCACACAAAAGGGAAACGTCACTCCATTTCTTTCATTTTTTCAAAACTCATCTGCTTAAGATCTTCACAAGTTTATGAGTATTACTAGATTTTTCAAATTGATATTATCGCGATGTTTATACGCCTGTCCAGGAAGTGGCGTGATGGATGCTCACCGCAGAGACGTGACGTCCCATTATAAACAATAATCCTTATTTTTTTCTCTTTCCCTTGCTTTTCCAACAACTTACTCAGAGTCAAGACAAAAGAGTAATTTTCCTGATCTATTTGTTCGTTAATTTATTACTTCCTGGCGATCTGATGAGAGAAAATTCCTGCTGAACGAGCCCCAAGCTTTTTCAAAGCTTTTATTTACTGGAAATAAAATTTTGTTAAAAATCGTCGATATTTTGTTGAATACGATAAACTAAATTTTTTTTTATAATTTCAAAATTTTCGTTATTTTGGCAGTCAGCGAAATTTACGAGCGGAACGACTAAAATTTGATTCCGAAGAGACCTCGGAAGAGACTTTCTAAAATATTACTTGCTGCCATGACACTATTTTTGGGATTATTCAAAAAAATGTTTGGTCGAACGTATCGAACAAAATTTCCATCTTTTTCAACAAAATTTTGTTTTCAGTGTTCCAAATACGGGAACGTAACGAGGTTAATAATAATAATAATAATAATAACGTAATGACATCAGCAAACGAGTCGAAATGGGAGAAGAGAATCGCAGTATGATTGTAAAGAGACGCGGAGACGAGAACGAGTAAAGGGGGCGAAACTTGGTTTCTCGCGGCGGTGGGAAGGAAGTGCAAAGCGAATGACATGTAGTTGAGTGACAGACGCGGACCGTGCCACTGCCGTGATAATGGCATTTGCCACGGCAGACACGAAGGTAATGAGCTTCCATGATGACACGGACGGGACATAACTCTCTCGACGAGTGACCCGCTCGTTCTATTCTCTCTGTAGCAGACATTTCTCCATTTGCCATCAAACTTCGTCATTCCACGTCATTTATTTGTCGTTAAACTCTTTTTTTTCCACCGTCTGTCTCGATCACTCTTTCTGTAACTTTCCCGAAAAATTGGGACAACGAGCACCGTCATTTCAGTGGAAAAACAATAAACAAAAGTGAAACATATTTACGGAATTGTCAGGAGTGCAACTTTGAAAAAGCTGTCGGAAGAATAAGCAAACGTCAAGAAAAACTTTTATTTCTGGACCGTCCAACGAACTTTTCGTTATTTATTTTTTTCCCAATTCAAAATTTTGAGTCACTCGTTGAAGATTCCCAATTTTTTTTTTGCTCCACAGAAGTGACGAAAATATTTGACGACAGAAATGCTTTCCTTCGAATATAATCTTACGAAGGGCTCGAAGGAAAATGAAGTAACATTCTAGGTGTCACGCAGAAATTTCGTATTCGCTGTGACGATCGTAAGGGAGGAAATGACAGAGAGCGATATGAATCGATGATGTACGAGCATTATATTTCATCGCCCCACTTGCACGAAGGGTGCACAGAACATGACTGAAATTGTACTACGATGTAAGCTTGCGAAGGGTGGCAGTCGACAAAACGAAAGGGTCGCGAAGGAAGAAGGTGAATCTGAGTTTGCTTTATTCCCCGTTGGCAATCTTATGCATATGTTGTATTTCATCCCCGCCCACCACTATTTCCATTTGCTTCACCAGCAAATGTGTCATTATGCGAGCAACATTTTATTCATGGAATATATTGTCCACCCCATGTCGACGGCAAACTCTCGATATATCAAAACCTCACAGACACGTACCACCAGCATTTATATAAATATACACGTTCTATATGATTTCGACTACATCGTGTATAAACATACATATATATACATAGATATGTATTGAACGCGAGAACTAAATTGCCTCGTGTCCTGGCGTGTTACCGCTTTCGGAAATGCATGATGTATTGCTTGATTCAATATTTCTTTGATTTACTACATCGTAAAATACACGCCAGAGCTCAATGTTACAGGCATTTATCACGATTAAAGCATCTTGACAACAAATTCTTCTCGTGTTTACTATTTACAATAGTGTGGCAAAAAATACTCCATTCCATTTTTCCGCACTGGAGATGTAATTTTTTAAAAAATCGTCGATATTTTGTTGAATACGGTAAACTAAATATTTTTTTATAATTTCAAAATTTTCGTTATTTTGACAGTATATTTTGTTTCTAACGAAATTGTCAGCGAAATTTACGAGTGGAACGACTAGAATTTGCTTCCGAGGAGACTTTCTAAAATATTTCTTGCTGCATTGACACAATTTTTGGGATTAATCAACAAAACTTTTAGTCCAACGTATCGAACAAAATATTCAACTTTTTCAACAAAGTTTGTTTCTCAGTGCGCGTGTTTTCTGTGTCAAATTCCTCATGCTGTCAAATGAGAGATTTATCGAATTCGTTGGTTTAGTGGTTGGGTTAATATTGTTGGTAATGATGATTGAGTTTTATGGCTCAAGAATTCTTAGACTCTTGTTCTTTGGCGATTTCTAGATCCGAAAATATTCGTTTTTAGCAATAATGACAGAAAAAATCATTGCGTTCATTAAAATCTGGCCAAAAGTTGTGATTATCCATTTTGACATGCGATTCGACGCGAATGTGTATGGATTCGCGTGAAATTCAACTCATATAGCGATGCAATTAAAAGCTTAGGCCTCGCAGACGTAGTATTAAACGAATAAAAGCCACAGAGACATGTCATCGTTGCACGAGTACTTTCCATTAAGTGCTGCTATTAATTGCCTAAGATGGCGCGACCCCGATAAACCCGCAGTGCAGTAACAGCAGCTGCCATCATTTTTTTTTCTTTTTATTTCATCGTCCCGAGATCGCGTGTCAACTTTTTACTTTTTAATTTCATTCCGCGAAGTGCATTCGTATTTGTATCCAAGGGTGCACTTTTGCGTTACGATGTATTCCGCAAAATGCACGCCACAAAATTAGCAATTTTGCCAAATTGCGTTCAATGAATTCGCCTCCAAAAATCAGGGAATCAGAGTTTCCTTAAGAATTAAGCAGAAGATGAGATTCAAAATTCCGAACAAATTCGTTTTCGTCTCTTACGATAAGAAAAAAATCTTTTAAAAAATGTTTCTCCCACAAACTGTAATAGTTCATCAACGAAAAACTTTGAATTGAAACTCAAAATAAATAACAAAATAAATAAATAATAAATCAATAATAAAAAATAATGAATAACTTAATACTACAACGATAACGTGTAGAAAACAAAATTTTGTTGGAAAAGATCGAAATTTTGTTCGATACGTTCGACTAAACGTTTTTTTGAAAAATCCCAAAAACTGTATCATTGCAGCAAGAGATATTTTAAAAAATCTCTTCGGAAGTAAATTTTTGTCGTTTCAATCGTAAATTTTGTTGAAAATTTCGTTAGAAACCAAAAATACTGCCAAAACAAGGAAAATTTTAAAATAACAAAAAAAAATCATTTCCCGTGTAAGTCCGTATACGAAAAGTCTTTTAGCACGAGACTCAAGTGTTTCTTAAGCTCGGGACAAAGGTGGTGCAAAAACTCGTCGTCACAGCTTCGTCACTGGTGCGGTTGACGAGCAGCACGAAGGGGCAAAACTTAGCCATCATTTATACACATATATATGTACTTAATACACACATCGGCATGGTTCATATATATATTTATCGAGAAATAGCCCGCGGGATCTCTCTCTCCTGCTGTTCTCTTCTGCACGTAATAAAGTCATGAATTACGTATCTTGCGTGCCCGTCACTCGTCACACACACATGCACATATTTATATATAAAAATAAAGGTACGTGTGTGCACTAAGACATTGCACGAGGAGGGACTGTATACAGCCAGTCTGCTCACCTCACCGACGGTAATTAGCACTTGTTTGGTCAGGTAGCACGAGAACGTGCGTGCTGCTCGTCGAGATATACAGGCCCACCGTCAGAGCTTCTCTGCTATATCAGTCCCAGTTTCTTCACCAATTGCAAAAAAGAGACACTCGCTCTCTCTCTCTCTCTCTCTCGCTCTCTCTCGTTGCTCGAAGCAACGCTATGGACCAAAAAAAAAAACGTACAGAATTTATGCGTCCGAACGGTGGTTCACCAACACATTCGGATAGGCTCGTAAGATTTACCAACTTGTTCTCAAACAGTGGAGAAAAAAGAATTGGATGCTGGGAAGATCTTCATTGTATTAAACTTCCAAATACGTTTTTATCTTAACTTTGGAGACGATTCGAGGGCATGACTGCATGGTTTTCATACCGAGACACATTTGAAAATATTTTGAAAAAGAAAAAAAAAAAAAAGAAATTTCATTTTAAAATTGTCTCCTGAAGTTTGTGAGTGTTTTCGTTCGTCCGTTGAATTTCAAGTCCGTGGTCCTCAAGGCTGGAGGACGATAAAATTCTCAAAGTGGAATTTTTGGCGGAGGAATCGAACGCGCGAGGGAGGCGTTCGTCGAATCGTCGATCGAGAAGCTGCCGGTCACTCGGAACTTTGAAGACACGGGGCTCTATAACTCACGCGACACGTCGCGCGTTTTTCGGGAATGCCGCCGTTGCGGTATTTATCGACGGCATAAGTTATGGTAATACATCCGCCCGCGGAGAGCATGAGAAAGAGACGCGAACAATGAAGTCTCGCTTTGGAATTCTCGTCCCGATTTTGGGACCTCCCGGACCCACGGAATCTAAACTCCCTGCTCTCGACTATCCGCCTCCTCGAAGCTCTATACGAGAATCATCATTTCTAAAAGCTGCAAAACATTGGAAAAAAATCTCGCCGAACCAACGAATTTGAAGAAACTCGTCAGGGAGACCAATTATTTGATTGTTCCGTTTGCCACTGATTTTTTGGAGTTTCCCTAAGAAGCATGACGTTTATTTTTGTGTGTTTTTTATGTGAGACGAAAAAATTTGAAAAAAAAAACGAAAAAGTGGGATCAAAATTTTGTACATCATTTTCAATGTTCTCGTAATTTGAAGAACGTCGAATTGTGATCTCCGGCGCGGTCTCACGTCGCTGAGGATCAGGGATCTCGTTCACGTGCATATGCGTTTCTCCACCCCCACCCCCAAGCGTCGAGCGAGAGCCTGGCGATTTGCGGCGCGTCGCTGTGGTCGCGGGATTGTCGTGCCCGATCATTTATTCTCCGGCAGGCATTTTAATTACGCTGATTTATGACGACGTTGCCGGTGCGCGGCAGAACATGCACATACGATACAGTCGTCAGAGGGGATTATAATATACGGGGTGGCGTGCCCCATTGGATGCTACCGTATATATACAGCTCTTCGGCTCTCGTTTGAAATTGCTCGACGTTTTCTACCGCGCGTCCACCTCTCCCCTTCCGCTCTTTTCTACCGATATTACGCACCCCCACCGCTTGCCCTTCACCGTCTGGTATGCACTATGCAATCCTGATTTCTATACGTGATACACGCTGTACAGGATGCTTCGGAATCCATTCTCTATTTCGTGGTCGCGATTTTTCGATCGGATTCGAATTTTATCGATTTTTTAATCGCTCACGAAATTTTTCAACGCTTTAATAATATATGTTATTTATTTTCGTAGTTCCCGTTCAATTCGGTAGCGTCCACGCGCCATTGTCGATCGGAAATAATTTCAATTACCGAACTTATTGTCTCCGTAAATGAAATTTTGTTAAAAATTTTCGATATTTTCTTGAATACGATAAACTAAATATTTTTTGATAATTTCAAAATTTTCGGTATTTTGGCAGTAGATTTGGTTTCTAACGAAATTGTCAGCGAAATTCAGGAATGGAACGACAAAAATTTGCTTCCGAAGAGACTTTCTGAAATATTTCTTGCTGCAATGACACAATTTTTTGGATTATTAAAAAAAAAAAACATTTAGTCGAACGTATCGAACAAAATTTCCATTTTTTCCAACATAATTTTGTTTTCAGTGTCGGATTGATGAGGAAAAAAGACGAGCACGAGTTTTTATGCATCACCCTGTATCACCCATTGATATATCGAGGCGAATGGGACCGGCAGTCTCCGGCCATCGTTTGTGCTGGCACAAGACGGTCCCCTTTGATTTTTCATCCGCGGGTTCTATGATTTATATAGCTTCTGTATATAGGACAAGAAAAATATATAATCGTAAATCACCGATCGTTAATTCGAGCGAGGGTTTATAAGGTAGCGTGATAGCGGCCATCACTCCAAAAGCGTGGGACACGATTAATCGGCTCGCGATGTCAAAAAAAAAAAAAAAAGACACGAGAATAAAAATAAAAATCATTTTTTTCTCCTTCTCATGAGATTTATGCACTGATACGCATTTTTGATAATGTCCCTACAATTATGTCTCCCCAGCCTTCGTCTGTACAATAATAAAAACACAATTATAGTCCCTGAGGAATTTTCCAATTATTCGTTCCACTCGTAATTTCTACTTTTATTCCAACGAGGGAGAAAAAAAAGAAACAGAAAAAAATGATAGAAATTCACGCGATTCGCGCTTTTATGTTACGGTGGAGACAGTACAATGTTGAAACTGTTGTAGATCGCCGATACCGAATCGTGACGAAAAGCGTGACTTACGAATGTATTATTACCGCGGAACACGCGATTTCGGAAAAATTATTCTCAAGGGTAGCTGCGGGGTTCGAAGGCTAGACGAAAGGGTAAACGAGTGGAAATGGAATATTCCTTTTTTTTAACCTTTGAAGCAAATTTTAGTCTTTCCACTCGTGAATTTCACTGACAATTCCGTTAGAAACCAAATTTACTGTCAAAATAACGAAAATTTTGAAATTGAAAAAAAACCATTTAGTTTAGCGTATTCAACAAAATATCCACGATTTTTAACAAAATTTGATTCTCCCATACCAAAATTCAATCACCCGCGATCACTTTATTTTCCTGCTATCGAATACCAATCAATAAAAAAAATTAAATCGAATTGAATTTCGTTCTCATTAATTTCCAAATACGATGAAATCGACTCGTGGAAGCGATCTCTTTAAAGGATGATCAGGAAGAAAATGCAAGACTAATTGTACCTCGAAGAGATCTTGTCTCTGGAAGAATATCGATTTCGAATTCGATTTGGTTTTGTGCACGCAAGAGAGAAAAGTCCGTATAATCATATACGAGATCGGTAACAAATAATTAATACCAAATAAGCGGTTGTCTAATAGGGACGAGCGACGAGTGAAAAAGAAAGAGAAAAAACAAGTATGTATAATAAATGTTGTTTAGTGCCATAATACACGTCAGATATATCGTCGACGAGGGCCATATAAGTGAAGATCGTTTAGGAAATCGGTATATACGTGAAATTAGCAGTCTTTCCTGCTGCTGCTCGGGCAAAGAGATCAGCAGCTTGTCAGGTAATTGGAAAGAAGCACGTGCTCTTAATTACCAAATAAGAAACGATCGGTTTCTCGTCATTTCCCCGATATATCGCGTCGTTTGTGGGTTTAAGGGACCGCGCAGAGAAGATCGGACGAGTGAATCGCTGCGACGAGAGAGATAAACCGGAAGACTGCATTGGTCGATATAGTTGGGAGCCATTTTGAGAGCCGATCGAGCAAGGAATCGAGATCCAAGGAGCGAGATGGTGCATCGCAAGTTTAAGATCGAGCGTGCGCGTTCACCCTCCGTCGCTGCTGCTCGGTCGGAAGAGGGAGCGAGAGAGGAACGGGTAATTGCGGTTCTTTTTACCGGTCGTCTTGTCTAACCGTGGAGCGCGCTTGATTGATGGATGGCCGGCCATCTTGAAGCGCGTCGCGTAAGGATAAACAACTTCCTTTGTCGGAGAGACAAGAGAGTAGCAAAAGTCTCGACGAGTACTTGGCTATACATATAGATATATATGCGAGAAAAAGGAAGAGAGAGATTGGCTTTTATACACTCTGGAAGCCGACAGCGGGCTCCCCTTTGAGCTTGGATCGCGCAATGAATTAGCGGCTTGGATCGAGACTCACTTTCTTTCTTTCTCTCTTTCTCTCTATCGAGTACTCCGCCGGCTCCCTATATCTCTCGCTAAAAGACCTTCTCCCTGTCAGTTGTTCGCGGCACACCACCGAAACAGTCCTTTCGACTCGATAGCTCTAGTCCTGCTGCTTCTTTGCCATCTTCCCCATCGAACCAAACCCTTTCCTCTGCTCCCTTTGGACCTTTCTTCAACCGCCACGACCTCCCCGAAATTTCTACAGACTGAGCAAACAAGAGAAACACTTTGAAAAATAAAAAGAGACTATGAAACGAAGTGCATAGGAGAAACGAGAGCGAAATGGGGGGAACGGCGAATAATTCACGTTCGAAACTACGTCGTGATCCTGAAGGAACCACTTTTCACCATATGCCGAAATTTTGTTGAAACAGATCGATATTTTGTTTGATACGTTCGACTAAACGTTTTTTTTCAATAATCCCAAAAATAGTGTCATCGCAGCAAAAAATATTTTAGAAAATCTCTTCGGAAGCAAATTTTAATCGGTCCACTCGTAAATTTCGCTGTCAATTCCGTTAGAAACCAAATATACTGTCAAAATGCAAAAAAATTTGGAATTATCAAAAAATATTTAGTTTACCGTATTCAACAAAATATCGACGATTTTTGACAAAATTTCATTTCCGGCATAATTTCGTTATTTTTCGACGAGAATTTTTAATTTATTTACAACCGAACAAAAACACGCATCGAGGGAGTACAAACGTCCAGTGTAATGTTACAAGTCCCTGAGGAGACGATGGTATCCCGCCTTTTCAACGCAAGATTTATACAGGGTGGATCTTCCGAATATTAACGGGCGGCTAAAATCCCCCAAAGTACCCTTAGAAAATGTATCAAATAGAAAATTAATATTTTTAATGGGAAAATATTTTTCCAATCTCATTTTCAAAGGTCAAAGTCGAATCTTTGACCAAAAATGTTTATGAATCGAAAAAGCCTGTCGTACCTCGGTTCGTGAGCTTTTCGAAACACTACCGATCAAGTGATTCCCGATTCATGAGTTTTCGAGTTATTCAGCTTCGAGGTTCACCTTGTATATGAATAAACGAAGCTGCTACGAGTGGCAAGCTTCGATCCTCAAAAGGCTGTAGACATGAGTTTTTCTTTGTAAAAGAAATAATTAATTTCTTATCGTGATTCTCCGACGCTCGGAGATGGTCGCCATCTTGAATTCACGTGCATGGATTTCTTGTTGAACCTTTTCCTATGCGAGCTTCCAACCTTCGCTTGTACATTTGCTCGTTTCTCCCCTGAGTAAAAAAGACCCACGAGAGTTGAGGGGGCGAGATCGTGCTCCTACATCTTTCGCTGCCTCTTCTCTTGCGGCGGTGAACGTCAAACACGCACACGTACACACATTCGTTATACGGATCCTACGTTATACGATTCGAGTTCCATCAAACGTTTATGGCACAAAAAAAAACATGTTACTCTGCAGCTCATCGTCCATCTAAGCTTCAACGACAATTTAAATTAGTTGAGAAAATAAAAAACAGTCTTTAAATCCTTAATTACTTCTTGCTTACGTGATCATCAAGCCTTCACGGTATTTCACTTTTTTTCGGCTCATTCTTTAATTGTAAAAAAAAAAAAAATTCTAAAAACTCTAAAAAATTCAGCTAAATCGGCAAAGTGAATTTTCCGGTGAATCAACAAAATCTGCAGACGTCAAATATATCTGTTCATTCCAACGAAAAGTTTATCGTTGCTTTCCCATAATTATCCTCACTGTCAAAATATTCAACTGGCCTTCGTCTTTCTTCGTCACAAAAAATCCCTCAATTCTAGAAAAATAATTAACAATTTTTTCAATTACTTTGTTAGTTATTTATCATTTTTATTATTTTTATTCTTATTGTTTATTTTTTGCAATATTGCTTGTCAATTTCACTTCTTTGTAGCATTTTGCCTCGGTATTCGCGAATGTGTAAATGTGAATGTAAATAGCTCGATGCAGAAAAGCGCGAATGGTAAGTTGTAATTCAACGCTTTGTCGTTTTCTCGTATATATATATTTGTAAAGGTGTTTATATACAGTCATGTGTAACTGCATATACATATATGCATGTCCTGTTTCATCCATCGTAAAGCTGAAAGCCATATTCGCTGTCAAGTTAGCCGCCGCGGCACAAATGTATTTTATTACCTTGCGAACGGCAGGAGACTCCGCGCATGTTTTACGCTGTTCCCCTTACGGCTCGACAGCTGACACTCCAATATTATTAGATATTCCATTGGCGCTGCACACTTCCAGGCTAAAAACAGATATACAGAGTGTAACTTTTCGAATCTCCCGTTAAATTTGCCAAAAGACATAAGAAAATAACGCACATGGAATCGAAGAAATTACACTGGGAATGAAATTTGTTAAAAATTGTCGATATTTTGTTGAATACGGTAAACTAAAAAAATTTGGATAATTTCAAAAATTCTCGTTATTTTGGCAGTATATTTGGTTTCTAACGAAATCGTCAGCGATATTCACGAGTGGGACGACAAAAATTAGCTTCCGAAGAGACTTTCTAAAATATTTCTTTCTGCAATGACGCCATTTTTGGGATTATCCAAAAAAACGTTTTGTCGAACGTATCGAACAAAATGGTGAAGTTTTAAAAATTAGGACGTGAGGCTTTTTTTATCGTCGTAATGACATTTTTCAAAAAATCATTAATAAATCCAGTGCCAAGTCATTTTTTTTTAAACTTTTACCAACGTGGTTCTCACGTGCTAGTTCAAGTGATAGAATCTTTTCTAAAAGTAGCAACTTTTTGCTCGGTTCGTGAATTTTCCAATAAAAATCGTCGCAGCATACTTTACGATCAATTTAAAAGTCCGAGCGTTTAGCAATTCATTAGCGTGGTGCGTATAAGTGAGCAGGACCAAGTAAACGCCGCACGTACGATTTTGGCTCGCATTCCCCTTTACGTTCCGTCCAATTAGATTCCTCCCGAGTTTAGATCGAAAAGATAAAAGTAATGACTATGATTCAACGAGCACGTCTGTCCAACTCTCTTGATCTTCGTTGGCGATTTTGTTGCGCGTGTTCATTGCGACAAGGCTTGTCGAGAAATCTGTCTGCTGTCACTCCAGGCAATTCTTGCACAAGCTATAATTTTCCAAGTTTCCACCTGCCACCAGGTAAACACGCAATATCAACGATATTTTTAAATCGCATTTAGTCGCGCCGCGGTACATATTTTGCTAAGCCATTTCTGATGGACATCCATTTACGTATTTTTTTTTTTCTATTGCCCATAAGTATGTACGTAGAAAAAATAAGTTACAAAAAAAAAGTCCAAAGTTAATCAGACATGTGAGCTATTTCGCTTAGCATATTAATCGTCAAACTCGATTGATTGACGTTCCGTTCGCCCCAAGATAGCGCGGGTACAGAGGTTTGTATCGCATGCACGTGTAAGATCGCGCAATGACTATTTGTCACGATTATCCGATGTATGTTCCGAGAAGAGAGCGTATGTAGTTATTGCCAGACTTTGTACGAGCGGGAGCGCAACGCAGTGTTAATGCAAATGAATTATAACTGGACGAAGTATTTTTAGAATTCTATTAACGGATTACTATCGCAAAACGACTTTATTTGGGGTTTTTTTTCAAAATCTCGCACAATCGTTCTTGGCACCGAAACCAACAGTTTTCTGCTATGAAGAAAATTTTTCTGACGTTTAGAATTCGAGATATTTAATTTTTCATTTTTCCCATCTAAACGCGTGTGAATTGGAGTTCGCGTAAAATCGCGTTTCTTTTGTTTTTTTCTTGCAACTTTTTCAACGAAACGTGATTTAAATTTACACGCGTTTAGCTGGAAAAATAAAAAATTAGAAATAAAATATCTGAAATTGTAAACGTCAGGAAATTTTTCTTCATAGGAGAAAACTATTAGTTTCGGTGCCAAGAACGATTGTACAAAATTTCGAAAGAATCCTAAATAAAGCCGATTCGTGATACCTGAATTCGACAGTTGGACAAAGTTTGACAGTTCTTTTCTGTGAAAAATTTGTATCGATTTTCGATTGTAAAATTCCACCAGCAGGTATTTTTTTTTAGGAGTAAATTTGGCAGTGTTGAGTGAAATTTAACGAGAGAGACGAGACAGGCTGATAAATAAAAGCGTGTATGACGAGGGTTTAGTATTTTTTTATCGACCGAAGAGAAAGTTCATTTATTCCGTCAGTGTCAATAAAAAGCGTTAGCGGACGGTGGCTTTTTATTACCTGAGAAAATGGTCGTACGAGGCTCCGATCTTCGTAGGGATTCGGTTAATCCCTACAATCCACGGGGGCGGAGGAGCATCGAAAGAGACAAGAGAGTGGAGAAGAGGATGAGAGCAATATTGAAAGTTGTTTTTCGATCGATACGACAAGAGCAATATTCTTGGGTAGGCACAAAGTTTTTTACGAGTTTGTTTCAAATATTTCCGGGTAAACTTACGTAAACATTCAAAAGAGCACGTAATTATTATTTTTTATCATTCGTAATGTATAAACATTGGACTTGAGAAAAAATCTTCTGGTTGGGCAATCACATCGCCAGGCTCTATCGTCTTCGTCGTCGTCGTCGTCGTATAATATATAAGCGATGTCGTGGCTCGTGTTTATTTTATTGCTGCGACCAGATCGTATATCACAGCTATACTATCTTCTACGTTTAATACCGCGATTGTAAAATTAAGATATATTTCGAGTATATGCTAATGACAGCTAAAGGTACGGGATCGTAAATTTTCAACGATGGCGTGGTGTGTCTCGCTCGATCCTCTTTCTTCCTCTCTCTTTGCCACAAGGTTGTCGCGACTGTATTCGGATAATATAAAAGTTATAGAGTCTCTTTGGTACGATAATACGATATGCCAAACGATCTGCGTCGAGAAAAGCTTAAGACCATCTTTATATGTATTTATACACTTATCTGTATTTATATATATGGATTCCTAGTTATTATACGAATATATCGAGACCTAATCTTTTTCTCGTTACAAGAACGACCACGAACTATTCTCGTACGTTTAAAGCCCCTCGTAATTATGGGAGATATCGACACGTACGACATCGTCAAAGTCTTTCTCTGCGTCAATATACTTTTTCTGCTCTCTCCCTCGCACACTATCAACGAATCAAACTCTCATGTATATTATTTCTTCTCTGCCTTTCGCACAAACATCTTTTATTACTGTCTATAACTATATAATGACGAAATGTTCTCTTGATGTCTCCCTCGGAGTCGGTTTTAACAACTTTGATACACGATCGTACGTGGTGGCATTTTATAGCTGTGACAACCGTCCAATTCACTTGATACACCTCCAGATATCATTCACTCGCGTAGCACTCCACCCACGTCTATGTTTTGCTTACAAGTGTCAGAATGTATAATATCGTGCGGAAATATATGAAACGTTGAATAAATCCTCTACAAGTTGTTTACTTCATTAACCTTTACTTGCCACTATGGGGTACAGAACTACCCCAGGCCTATTGAGAAAAATGATCATTTTTCCACTTTTGTTGGTTTTAGCTTTTTTTTAGTGTACTCAAATTAAATTTTTGGCAATGGACAGTAAATAATCTTTTTTAAAAAGCTTTCAATATGTTCTACAAAAATTTTCAAGTCGAAATATTCAGTAGTTCATTTTTTATAACAGTTTTTGTCACTGGGGTACAAATCTACCCCATGGTATCAAGTAAGGGTGAAAATAAAGGAAATCATCACAGATTTGCGATTTTTTTGCGATGCATTAACATAGTAATTAGTTTCGAGCACCAGGTTCCGATATTTTTCATCGCCCAAAAGTTCTACGAGCAGCGAATCGACTTTTCACGATTGAAAAATGTTGGAAAATAAATTTTCGGTATTTCAGGATTTTCACCCAACGTTCGAAGCAGTTCGGTAGCAAAATTGCTTTTTACACCGAAATTCTCATTAAAGTTCTCATTAAAATCTCGGCTCGTTCGATGTGTAAGCCCAGTAGGTGGTTTCCACATACCTCAACGAAGTAGTCGCGAGGAGAGAATAAACGAAAAAAAAAACAAACGGGAAAATAAAGGCAAGCAAGTACAACCGGAAGCGAAATATACTCACAAATTTAAATGGACTCGAATATGCTACGAGGGGGTTGAGCAATCTCGTGGTAAATAATATCGCATCGACGGGAACGAGGAGAAAGAGAGAAGGAAGAAAAAATGAGAAACACGTATTCGTCTGGCTAGATAAAAGAGCTTATAAAATATCATTCTTATTGGGAGTATGAGAGACTCACACACTCACACCCTCACGAGCATAAGTAAAAAGAGTGAATTGGAAGGCCTCTAGCGTATATATAATTAATGTTAATAGTCGTAATGGCAAATGTTAATGGCAAGTGCCGACTGACTAATCCTAATTTATGTGACACTAAAACCACTTCCATATATTTAAAACTTAATGCCCCGAACGATAAGATCGTCAGATTAAGATATTATATGGCCGTGCCGACACAAACTGGTTGTCGAGGTTTCTGGAATGTATGCTACAACCAAGGTGTGTAACTGTAGATACTAAATGTTAAATACTTAATGAATTTCTCTTATTTACACCGCAAACGATAGAAAGAGAGAAAGCCCCGCGTTCGTTAAACATAGAAAAAAATAAACAAACTACGATCGAGAAAAAATGAGAGGAGAGTTGGGAGAAGAAATTCTCTTGCTCCCATGGACCCAGCAGCCCAACGAACCAGATTAATTAAATCTCACAGAGTCATTATTTTTCTGTCGCGGGATAATTAGAGTGCTCTGATCATAGCTTCACCGGTCGGGCTGATTAACGACATTCGACTCGCGCGAGCCCTCGATCGTCGTCTTATTACATACAGCGATATGTATCTGGGAGTTTGGGGCAAAATGGGACACAGCCATTTGGAAAAAGTCATACAATTTATTCATTTTTCCAAATTCTCCTCGAACGCGATGATTGCCATTGGGGAATGTCTCTCGTATATTTTTCAACGAACGACGAAATATAAATAAAAAAGTTTTCCCGTCATTTAAAAATCAGGGTTCCATTTTGCCCCACGATTCCTTGCATTGTGAATATCTCGTTTTTCCATCTTTTTTTCTCAATCATTCCAACGCGCAATCTTTGCTGCAATATTGCCTCCTCGGAGCTGCGCGATATCACCGTTGCAAGAAATGCGAGAATTAATAATCGCCATGCGAGACGGTAAAGCGATTAGCGTATTGCACTATTTCTCCTTCACTGCAGTAGCTAATTTGACACTCTAATTTGCTACGATGCTTTTCTTGGGATTAACGTTTTCCTCGTGACATTATTACTCCGCGTGAACCAACTTTCCTTTACCCCACACACGCTAATTACATTTTATTCTTTAATTTTTCATCGGAGCGATTCGAAAATCTAGGATTTTAAATGTGGGACGCAACCTATTTGAAAAATTATTGAGAAATAAAAAAAACGTGACAGTGGAAACGGGAAAATACGAAATACCATCGTAACTATGTAATAAAATGTTAGAAATAAATGAGAATTTATAAATCGCTTTAACGAGCATGAATCGGTGAGTTTAGTTGACGTCCTTACGGTGTCATATAACTGTACAAGCCCATTATCGTTTGTACACCGAAAGGAATAATAAGATGGGGTATTTACATGGAATTTTGCAAGTTGGTACGTAAAGAGAGAACGAATTTGTGTGGCAACCACTTTGCTTACTCTCACTCTTTTCGTCTTGAGCGTGTAATGAGAAAGCTGCAAATTGCTGGAGGGCGTCACGTGATTCGAGCAGAGAACTCCTCGCTCGCAAGACACCCAAGACGACGTTAATTATCGAAGACCCTCTGCCTCCCAGATTCGATAATATTCAAACAGAACTCACGACCATTTCCGTCAGATGCTTCAGTCAACATTTAAAACAGAAAAAACATGTTTTCTTCGCTTTTCTATTTTTTCCATTTTCACTTTTAATCTTTTCTACGTTTATATCCTTTTTTTCGTATTTTTAGTAAATGCGAGTGCGTTTTCAAAACGACAGACTCGATAATCAATGCAAAACGACCTGAAACATCTGTCTAATTATGGGTTTTGCCCTTCGCCTTAATTTCCTGAATTGATTATGTTTCTATGTACAAGGGAATGCGAGTCGCCTTAATTTTTCGTTATATGCTAAAGACTTCCTGGGAACTCAGCAGCGACCCGACACATGCGAGAAAACTATTGGCTTGGATTTAAAGGAAATTATATAATAACAAGGACGAATATCATTTTTTTTCGGTTGATCTTTTCGGTTGATTTTTTTCGGGCGTTGCAAAAATTTCTAGATTTTCACGAAAAATCTCAGAGTTCTGAACTGGATGTCAATGATATTAAACGAATTCACGAATTTCTCATTCGCTGACGAATTATGACACGAACTGTCGATTCACTCAAGAACACGAAACTTTACGATAAATGTCTGTCGGATCCCTTCTCTACTCACTGGCCTTTTCTACTTCGATTTGTTCCTCGTCGCGAATGCGACCTCATGGCATTCTCCAGTAACAAGCATCAACAGACTACTGGCTTTGCGATTCAGGCTGTCTTTTCTTCAAGAAATCTTCCCTCACGTCAACCCACTGACAACACTCGTTTATCATTGTCCATCAATCCCCCTTGCTCACTCTATCTTCCCCCATGGAAATCATAAAAGTAGAGAAAACCCTTCGTCCACGGACAGCGACGAATAATGATCGTACGTATTTGTTGCTCTTGATTCTTCTTTCCAGAATGGACTTTTAAAAATAATTATAAAAATCGTTGCAACAATTTTCAGGTAGAAGATATTTTATCTCGAGTGAATTGGTTGCTGTAGTTGAAAAAATTTATATTTTTTTTTCAAATTAGACGAATTATGAGTTCAAGTTTGATTTGCTCCTCCAGACAGCAAATTTGACATTAAATTCTTGCACATGGGTAGCTTTACCGAGCTGTATTTGATAAATGAAATTGACTGGAGAAAATGTATGTAAATGCTGAAAAAAAAAAAATGAGAAAAAAAGTTCACCTCACGCGCGTTCGTGTCAAGTGTTTCGAACATATTAGCAGTGAACATTATCAACTTCATTTCAATTCCTGTCGCGAGATCATTGGAGCGTGATAGAAAGTACAGCGATGTTGAAAAACCTCGTGTCATGTTAATTGTAAAATACATATTTACGCTCCGGTAAGTTGATTTTCATGAAAACGTTAATTCCCGTACAAATTTGTTTGTGTAGTATCGTTGGCAAGAAAAATTACTAGGTATGTTGTAAGAATTTCAATGCTCGTGATGAAAATAGTGAGTGTTTTTAAAAAATATTCAAATTTGTGTCTAACTACATTTTTATGACACTAATCGCTAATTTATTTTTCGTATTGATTCGCAGGTTCCAACGAATGATTTTCAAGCCACTGTATACAACTCATAATTAGACGTTACGATACGCCGATAGGAAATGCACGAGACTGCAAGAGAGACACAGAAATCCTGTGCGCAAGAGCACATTTAAAAAAAGCTTGCAACTGCCATTACATTGATAGTTCGTGTTTGCCAGCAATGGAAACCCACCACATTACTAATTTCTATACACCGATTACCTCATACGTCCGTTGCATTAATTGCAAGTGAGAGAGAAAGAGAGAGAGAGAGAGAAAAAAGAGTTTTCAACATTTCGAAAACTGAAACTATTAAGAAAATAATAAATATGACGAATCAAGAAACGCAGCAGCGGCTCGACTAATATACCTATAACGAGATTTTCTCGCAACCTGAAATTTCTCGAAAAAATATTAAATCCGATTTATGAGTGAATAAAAATGTCTATAAACACTTATTCGACTCGGAAAAGTAATAAATGTAAACGAAGCAGAAAATACAGCTTGACAATGTTGCGAAATAATTTTATCGTTATTCGGGCAACTCTGATTCTGTAATTTTCATCGTTGTTTGACAGACGAAAAAAAAAACAAAATAGGGATTATGCAATCGACGCAGAATTTCCAATGAATTTTTTAAAATTGTTTAATTAATCGAGCATTCAGACGTGGGAGGTGTGTTCGAAACTCGATACTTAGAAGAAATAAACTTATGACTGGGTTCCGTGAGCCCAGGGGAGTCAAGAATTATCGTAATCGTATAATCAAATAATTAATGTGAATACGTGAGCTCGCTCATAATGCAGCAGCTAATAAATCACTGTACAGTGTTGCGGCGTCTCAACTTATCCAAGCCAATACGCGCGCGCTACTAGCACAAGTCGAACACATTATCATGCGTCTCGATCTAACACCTCTCTAACGTGAAATAATTGCTCTTTTTTTTCTACATTATTTGCTTCAATTAATCGATTGTCGAAACGATTTATTACGAGAATTAGAAAAGCACGATTTTTCATTCACCAGTAAAGAGATGTCGATGATAAAAACTTGGTCAATTTATCAAGTCGAGTTAAAAATAAATAACAAAGTATAAAAATAAAATTTCATGAACGAAAAATTTTTGTAGAATTTTGAAAATTTGAAGAAAAAAAAAATTTTTACGTCTGGGTTTATCTTTTCCAACTTTTAACTATGAGCTGCCGTTTGTATGGTATTGAGTAATTTTTTTGAACTGGAGGTTGCTCGGTTTAGAGGACGAATCCAATAATTTGCTTTGCTCTACTTTTCCCTTTTGCATGGAAATTGTATATTAATGAATAATTACGAAATCCACATTCATTATCACAAATGCATGTAATTGAGTAGCCAAGACTAAACAAATATTAACATCCACTGTCTCAATCCTGTATAAATTTCTACATGATGAATTTACGGATGCAAATGTTGCTGGAGTGCGCTGTTATATGCGATGACCTTTCGTTGAACACATCGAGAAGCTCCAGGCTATTTTCATCGGTTAATTAATTCTGTGGCTAACCCTTTCCCGGGGGAGAGTTAATGTTGAATCAATTACACCGTTGCCACGGGTATAATGAAAGCATCGAAGGATATGTATTGGCGCATTAAAATTTATACGTTCGATCGAGTGCATCGTTTTCCATACGAGTGCGCTCGCCATCAGAGGCATCGATTCATAACGCCTCCGTCCATTCTCGCAGTTCTATTTAAAGTGCAACAAAGTTGCACAACATAATCGCGGTCAACTGGATAGTTTTGACGTCCCGGAAAATTGGAATGGACGAAAAAAATGGAGAAAAAATCAATTGGTTGAGAAAAAAATGTTGAAATATGAAAAATGGAGAAGAAATAATATTTCTTTTATGTCAAAATCTTAACTTATTTTGACATAATAAAAAAAATATTTTATTCTCCACACACGACATTCCGATTTTTGCACCAACGGAAACAACGAATAATCTCGCATATTTATAGTTTGCAAACGCAAATATAAGAGTTAATATACGAGCCAAGCCTGCAGGTGAATTCCCCAGCTCTCGATATCGCTCGCTATAATTCACGGACGATTTTATGAATCGTATAAGTCCGATAATAAAATCAGAATGGCCCAAAGTCGACGTGGCACATACAAGAGCCAAGCAAGTCAGTTAGCAGGAAGCGAGTTAACGCGAGCATGAAAAGTTTTAGTGCCTGGATTTTACAAGCCCAGGCAGAAAGCTTTTTGCACGTCCACATTATGAAATTTATCCTGAAAATTTACGCATTCTCTTTAGAAAATTACTTTTTACCACTGCAAATTTTGAATTCTCTAAAAAAAAAGACACAATCTATTTTTTTTATCAAAACATCAAAAAGTCGGTCACTCTGAAAATTGAGAAAACTGTCAACTTTTTTAGCGAAATACCGAACAAACTTTGAAATTTTCTCCGAATTTCTTCGTGGTACACAGACATTCAATTTTTTTTGCTTAATTTTTTCAATAAAAAGCAACCGAGGAGCTGCTGATGACACGCCAATGTTAAGAGAACGTGACCCAACGATGAGTTAATAAGTTTTAATTGCATAATCGTGTCGAAAGAGTATTTTTGCGTGCCCACTGTCATCACTGGCGAATCCTTTTTTGCGTAATATGTCAATTAATTGAAAAAACGAAAAACGCACTTTTGTTTTGGAAGAAGCGATTGTTACGTATCGTTCTTGCGAGACAGGAATTTATAATCTGTTATGTATGTTGAACGAGAGATGGAACAGGTGGCTTGGTCAGGGCTGGGAAGCCAAACGATGAGTATGAATTAACGAGGGAGCGACGGTTATTTTCTTCCTGGTACACAGCCGGACTCATTAAACCGCTGTATTATTTTTTAATTAAGCGGTAACGAAGGATTTATTAACGGGAACATTGAGGATTCGTGGAATTTCGATGAAATCTGTGTTTATGCTCGTCCACGTGAAAAAAAAGAGATAAGGGGGAGAGAGAGGGAAACGAGAATATTCGAAAGTCCTTTCAGAACGTACACACAAACGCCCTTAACTTTACGCGTGCGAAAATGCACCAACGAATTCTGTGGTGGTCTCGAGCAGCTTAATAACGAATAACTCTTTTATCGAATATTCGACATTGATAAATTCGTGAACGCTGCGGAATGCATTTTCACGTGAATTATTATTTGTGTCTGATTTTGTGCTCTCGGTACATGAGTTCTAGGCACAATTACGTAATTATATGACAAGCCAAAATTATATCTTCGATCCAAAGTTCACGTTTCTTGATTCAAAGAAAATTTTTCTGCGAAATCGAACCATTTTACCACCCTGAAAAGTTGAAAAACAACAAAAAACGTCTCCAATGCGACCAGCTCAGATTTTCGGGGGCACGTTGCAAGGCCATCCCTGCGAATTTCTATTTCTACTTTTTGTGAAGCAATCGTGTAGAATGTAAAAGCACAAAAGAAAAAAAAAGAAAAAAGAAAAGAAAGAGAGCTCAGTTGCTTAGTCGCGATTTGTTTAAATAAAAAAAAGAAGTTCGTTGACATCGGACACAGAAACCGAAAAGACTTTAAAAAATTATAACACGAAATTACATTAAATGGATAATTCTTTAAAATAAAATAAAGATCATTCACTGGAAATGAAATTTTGTTAAAAATCGTTGAGCACGGTAAACTAAATATTTTTAGATAATTTAAAAATTTTCGTTATTTTATTTTATTTTTATTTTATATTTTATTTTTATCACCAAATTATTAGTTTGAACGTAGTCGAAGTTGAAAAAAAGTTGCATTGTATTTTTTGGCCAAGATCTATTGGCTCCGGGTCAAGCAGACCCCCAGTAGGAGCCTGGGCAAGAATTAACGACTGCTTGGTGAATATTGTCTTCATCGCAGCTTGCCGGGATTTTATTTTGATAGAATATCGTGGTATGTTGGTGGCGTGTGGCTCCGGGAACTCCTTAATCTCGCACTTAATTGTTTATTGCTCGAGTGAAAACGTAATTTCTGCGAAGCAATAGAGACCACCGGAAGTTGGGCTATTAAATGGCGAGAAGAACGCGAGAGCAAGATCGAGGCAGAAGGAGAGATGGAACGAGGTGTAGGGTGAAAAGGAGCTGTTCCCAGAGAGTATCACGGGGGTGGAGTTTGTAGAAAAGTTGCACCCTCTCTTTCCAACTGCCAGGAGAGGATATATCCGGCCGCTCGCGAGCACACATTCCCGAGCCATACTTCTCTCGCTTGCCGTTCCGAACAGGAACCTTCTCGGCCCTAAATCTCTGCCTGGCAATTAAACGCCGGCGAAGATTACGGCGGAGACTTGGCTTGAGGTATATCTTCCTCTTACGGGCCCTTCCTCACTTATTCCTGTTACGGAACCGGTGGCTAAAACTCCCGCGAACACGAACAGGCTGCCAAGCGAGCACGCAAGAATCCAATAAAAAATGGATCGGAATCCAAGGTGAAAAATATACGAGGAGCTGAAAATGTTAAAAAATTGCCACGTTGATAAAAATGTTCATGGATTGATTGATCGATTGAGTATTCGATGGAAAATCACTTTGACATTAATATCAAACGAGTCTTGGCTGCGAAAGTTATTTAAAGACTCCGAGACTCTCGAGTAGTGGGGGGAACCGTTTTATTCGATTATGGAGCCCAGGAAAAATATCATGATCTGAAAATTGAACTGGAGACTAATTACGCGCAGTGCTCAGTCAATTGAGCCTCGTAAATCAACAGGATTGATTGTTGCTAAGAAAAAAACTTTGTACAGGCAATGTACGCTGTGCGCATGCTCACCGTACGGTGGTGAACGTTTAACAAATTTTTACCATTATTACAATAATTACTTTCTATTAATTGATAATTACTTTTTCACCAAACCATAATTTTTTCATTAAAACAAAAATTTTTCACCAAAACAGTAATTTTTTTATTAAAACAAAATTTGTTCTAAAAGAATAATTTCATTTTTCCATCAAATCGATATTTTTTATGGCTGTAACAATTTTCGAAGCCTTATTCTTACAATCCAGTAAAACTTTGTATCAAAAAAGTGATTTTTTTTGTCTTTTTTTCGAAAATTGATTCTCAGTAATAAATCCAACGCTCGCCCTTTAATTTCAACATTCCAGCTTTTTTTTATCCTTCATGTTACTAATTATTGCATAGCAAAATGGCGTGGTTTGCTGTTGGAATGAATTGTTGACTTGAGATCATGGATTAGGCATTTCTCGAGTTCGTGCGTATGTCCTGATTCGAGGCAGGTAAGCCGTACATTTTCACGCAACGTCTGACACTGACATCGACGCGCAGGAGTGTGTTGTACACCGTGTACAGATACATAAACAAATGGCTCCTTTCATTTAGTCTCTGTGTCTCTCTGTATACACTTCCCCTTGGGTCTCGTTACCCAGTGATGCAATCCGAGCTTGCATGTATGCCAAAACGTAATTAGGAACGAGAGGTCGTACTCGAGTCACCAAAGACAGTGGAGAAAGGGGGTGAGAGCGCGCGCAGGCTCGACGAATCATGTCGAGTCTTCGTCCTTCGAAGCAGGACAAAGTGGAGCCCGAGTACACACTTGAATTAATTCACCTTCCCCACGATTTGCATTTGCTAGCAGCGAGCCGAGTGCGCTGCGGCGTTATCCCTATGGACTCTCTAGTCCTCAACATCGTTGCTGAGTTATCGAGAACTAGTGGCGAGATGTGTGCCTTGTGAAATTTATACATGGCTTCCGACATTAGATTTGAGAGCTGGGAGTCAACTTGTGGTGCATAACGAGCAAGCCACTTTGAATTAATTGGCAACAGTGACTTAATTGCGATCAGTCACTTGGATTCAACGTTGGATTCCAAATTATTTGAGTTTGATTTCCAATCCGTCATTTCATGATAAAATTACGTTCTCTGAACTAAAACCTCCTCCTAACTCGATGAAGAAATACAAAAACCCTTTTTTCCACTGACGTAACGTCAATCAACGCAATTCCGTTGACAAATATACAATTCTGACGTATAATCATTACCGCAAAACCCTGAAAGACTCAATGGAAATGAAATTTTTTTTAAAATCCTCGATATTTTGGTGAACGCGATAAACTAAATGTTTTTTGATAATTCCAAAACTTTCGTTATTTTAGCAGAACATTTCGTTACTGACGGAATTGTCAGCGAAATTTACGATTGGAACGACAAAAATTTGCTTCCGAAGAGACTTTCTACAGGATTTCTCGCTGCAATGACATAATCTTGGAATATTATTCAAAAAATCGTTTGGTCGAACGTATCGAAACTTCGCCAACAAAATTTTGTATCCAGTGCAATGAACTAAAGTTCCATTCCACCGAAAAATCCCTCAACGAATCGCTCGTATCGTCAAAATTCGTACAACAACGCGGAGACCTTCCATTTTAGTCGTGGATTTTGGAGTGAAAAGGAATGCTGGAATTGCAGTGCAGACGGCGTGTATTGATGGGTCGTAAGACTACCGTGTCAGGACGCATTTGTTCGGGCATTAATCGAACGAGGGTTGCGCTTCGTTTCATCCGTAAACCAGTATCCATCTTTCACCTCTGTCCTTAACCCTCGACTTGTATTTTCGATCTTACTTTTTTGCTCTCTTTTCCGCTGGTGTTCGCTCGGGCGTCGAACGTGGTGGCTAGAGAGGGACGCGTCGGGTTGGTGGCTAGAGAAAAGCAGCTTCGGTGTGCGCCTCTTTCGGCCTCAACCCCCGGACTGTTGCCTGCTTCGGAGCCCTGAACGTTCACGGCTAAAGTAGCACCCGGGCTCGAGTCGAGCCAGAGGGTGATTTATCCTTGCTCGCCCCCGGGCCACCGCCTCTCTAATCTCTTCTCTCGCGTCTCCCGTTAACCCCGCGTTATCCTCTCTGTTCATCTTCTTGACTCTTGGCCCTTACTTCCTACTTGGCGCGAGGCGGAACGTCAAATATATATATATCAACAAACCTGCGTATGAGTGTGCACGTGCCTTTGTGTGTGTGTGTGTGTGTGTCTGCAACTCTCTTTCTTTTTCTTATCCCTCTGCCTTTCTCCTCTTTTCTCTCTCTCTCTTTCTCGATTTTTTGCTTTTTTTTTCATCATGAAACCGTGAAAGACAGGAAGTAAGGATCTCTCTTACTATCCACTTTGCACAGCAGCAACAGCAATGAATCACTCCCTTCTATCTGCACGAAGAATCCACTGGGATTCGTTTAGCCCGATACAAAGTAAAAGTGCGAAAGGAAATAACGTTCCCGTGACAAATCCACGCCACTAAACAACCCCCTTCTGCCATTTCTTCATCCTTCTTCCACGACTTCCAACTCCTCTTCGCGAACGCCGCTGTCGGACGACACACGGAGGACTAGATTGTGAGAATTCATATCCTGATAGGATTTCTCTCTTATAGTCGATGGTGGAGATTTTTATTGTCATCGTTGGGTCTGGAACTTGAATACGTACGAGCAGAGAATACGGAATCATAAAAAATTCAATCTTTCGATACACATATTTTTTTTGAACGATGAAATACTTTTCTTTCAAAATTTGTCAATTTTCGTATGCTCGCTGATGAACTTGGCGAAATCTTATCATTTTACTCCTGAGTGGTACGCATTACGGATGACTCTGAAGTTTGCATCGTTGGAATGCAATGAAATTCATTTTTATCTTTGGCAAGGATAATTGTTCGAACACTGAAGGTAATTGCGATGACAAAATGTTTCTGCGAACCGAAAAGCTCATCGTTTCGGAAAAATTTAATGATTTTTAAAATTTCAACGAATTATCAGAAAAATCAAATATTTTTCGTTGCATTCCAACGTTGCGTCAGCGTCAGCATCATTGCGGTTGGAATCATTCGAAATATCTTTTCCACCGAACGGTGGGAACTACTTTGCAAATGAATATTAATAATAAATTGATAAAATCTGAAAATTAATGTCAGATATTTCGAAACGCTGGGTAAATCAAGAATCTTTCATGTGGAGTCTGATTCCTGCGATTTGAAAGTTGGTTGAGTTGTAAAGGAATGGATAATAATATGGCGGATTGCGTCGCAACGTTTGGCGTGATCTCGCGGTTTGAATTCTATTTCGCGCTCCCAAGAGCAACGCGATATCGTCGAGGGAGATCGTGGGATCGCTCAACGAGCTGCATGTGTAAAAGCACATCGGGTCCATCTTAATCGATGCACTCCAACGAGTCCGGACTGTGCAATACAGTCTCCCGATTAGAATGATTTAAGTGCGAAATCCGTTTCGTACACATTTGCCTCTCGCTCTGTCTATTTCTTTTCCATTTTTTCCCTTTCCCATCTTTGTTTATTCAAGATTGCCCGATCCCGACATATCGGCGAAACGAAAACTTTCGCGCGTGAAATTCTCAGCCAGGCTGAACCTCGGAAGGAATCACGAACGTGTGTGCGAAAGGTCTGTGCGCTAATGGTTGCGTAAACAAGTCAAACCCGCGTTGACATCTTCGCAACGTCAACGTTATAAAAATTTAAAACGCGGTTGTGCACAAGAGCGCGGGGAAAATATTCGCAAATCAGCCGCATCTTCAATATTCAGTGGGGAAAATAAAAAAATAAAAAAACAGGAAATTTGAAAAAGAATCAACAACATAGAAAAACTGGCAGCGTGTGCAGACTTCGAGAATATTTTTACGGTAAGGGTAATCAACGTCGACGAAGAATAAGGCCGGGTCAAAAAGACCCAGTCAATCGACAGCGCTTTGATTACTCTCTCAATGCTTTTTGAATGAACGCGTCAAGCGAGATCCGAGAAAAAACACGTGATTATGCTAAGATTGAAATACCAAGATAACGAAAACAAGTCTGAGCGTAGCGAATTAAGCATTAAATCTTAATTGATACATCGATCAATTTGCAAAAGTGACAAGCGCTCAAACACACGTGTACAGACGTTCGTACAAACTCATGCAACAGTCCTGTTTATAACTATATCGCACTGTTGTATTAATTTTATACGAATAATCAATCCATCACGTGTTCTCAAGAGAGTCCGGACAGATCGTTTATTTGCGATGTTGGCCTCTCGTCGCTTATTAAGCCTCCTCGCCTATAAATGAACACATACACTGCGCGTATAATACCACCGAGTGTATAACATTTTATCGCGATGCCAAGATCGACACATTTATCGATGGGATGGCAGGATCGCACGAGTAAGAAGATTTTAAACGTATGTATACGCAGATGGACTTGAGAAAACGAAGAAAAAGAAAATCATTTCTATCAGGATGTGGAGTCGTTTGATCGCACTCAACTCGCACTGCAGCCAGATCATTACGATAGATCGCTCCGTTCCACCCACTCATGAATTTACACGCAAAGATCGAAACCGAGATAAAAGAGCAAGCTTGTGATTCATTCTGTGCAGATTCGCCCTGGACTAACGATGCAAATGGCCTACTAAGACGTTTCCCTTCAAATTCGCTTGCCACGTTTATCAAATCAACTAATTAGAATCAAGCCTTGGGTCATACGCTGGGTCATTTTGACCCAGAATAAGTTTCCAGGTAAAAAATCAAAACGAAAGTTCCGCCACGCATTTCTAATTTTTTGAATTTTTTTTTTATATTTTTTTTTTTTTTATTTAGCATTCTAAAGAATTATGATTTTGCAAATTCACGTCGTCGTTGCATACGGAACGACTCGTGGCACTTTTGATCGTCGGTACTTTGTTCACTTACNCAAATTCGTTTGCCACGTTTATCAAATCAACTAATTAGAATCAAGCCTTGGTTCATACGCGGGGTCATTTTGACCCAGAATAACTTTCCAGGTAGAAAATCAAAACGAAAGTTCCGCCACGCATTTCTAATTTTTTGAATTTTTTTTTTTTATATTCTTTTTTTTTTATTTAGCATAAAATTTAGAATTCTAAAGAATTATGATTTTGCAAATTCACGTCGTCGTTGCATACGGAACGACTCGTGGCACTTTTGATCGTCGGTACTTTGTTCACTTACGCCTTCTCACACGATCGTGTGTCTCATTACGTGCTCACGTGCGATGGACTTTGGTGCAATCCTTCGGTCATACGAACGGTTATATATGAAGAAAGTTGAGTGTGTGAATTACACTCACCCACTTCTGCATCATCTTACGTGTATAGCCGTAAAAGCTCACTCTCTCTCTCTCTCTCTCTCTTTTCCTTTTTATTGGCTCTTTCTTGCTGCTATACACGGCGAGAGGAGGCAATTAATAACCGGCCCCAGTGCGCAGATTAACGAGCGCTCCGACGCCGTAATTATACATGTAGGATAATTATATCCACCGAGGAGAATTTATAGATTTGCTCGGGCGGACACCGACAACCCGTTCGGGCATATTGCCGCCTGAGACTCTCATCCTCCTCGTGTCTATCTTCGCATATTATACGTGTCCTCAGAGCCACCTAAATATATGTACATAAAAATTTATTTACACACAGACATACACACACATTAATGGACCGCGAGAGAGAAATTGTGACTTGGAAACTAATGGCCGATAGACCATAATTTCCCGTACAGGCTGCTTCGGATAAAATTCCTGAAAATTTCAAAAAAAAATTATCCAGATTTACAACAAACTAGTTCATTGGAAAACTTGCATTTCTTCCTTCTTATTCAATTCCCAAAGTCACCAATCCCTCAGCAACCAATACGAGTTCGAAAAAGTACGAAAAATAAAACAAAAAAAAAAGCACTCCCCAATAATCAGCCGAATCGAGCCTGTGCATTCCAAAATGTCAAAAAAACTCTCGTCGAGACATTCAGGAATTAATATTTTCTTTTTTATTCATTTTTTTTTTAATTCATAATAATAATGAATTGTTCCATTCAAATGTAAATAACATTTGTATCAATAAATTAGAATCAAACTTTGACACAGAATGACCGGTACACATTTTCCTCGTCTCAATCTTCGCCTCAGGTATTACTCGCTGCGCGGTCTCCCGTCACGTACGTCACTGTGCAACTATATATGTATGTCTCATGTCTGTAAATGTGTGTATGTATAAATAAATGAACACACATTAGATATAGCCTGCGTGACTAACGACCAGCAATTGTCTTTACGACGGCTCATTAATTTCCGCCACGCAACTACGGGGGTCAACATGGCGAGTTTCTCGTGCGGCTACATTCAGCACTCGACACTCCGTCTTTAACGTCCTCTCTCTTTCTCTCTGGGTTTTTCTTCCTTTTCACGAAGCACACACCTCTGTGTCGATAAAAGTTTTCTATTCTCGCCCACACACGTGTCGAGATACGAGCTAAATTATCGAATCTTTGCCACAGAACTCCCATTTTCTTGTCTATTAACACGCACTCCATACCGCGCGCGCGCGGGATCTGTAAACACTTTCCAGTATCTTGACGTATTCATCGTTACGAAAATACAATCGAGTAATTACCGTCACACACTTTATTTTAGCCTTTTTTATTCTCTATTATTTCGTCTTTTTCTCTATACCCAACTCTGACGTTGATTTATCGCAGTCTCCGTCATCAGCGATGAATCGTAAAAGCTGTATACGATATAAACGAGATACGAGAATCAAGACACACTTAAGTTAATAACGTTTGCCACATGAGGCACGGCGACTCATCCATCAGACACTCGAGACCTCGCTCTTTCTCCCTGTGTCTTTTTCTCTCATGTATTAGTCGTCATTGAATTTTTATAGCGTCGTCTTTAGCACTCGCATTAATAAACATTTCAATTGATTACCAAGAATTCATTATCTCGTATGTTTCATTTTACTTTTTCTCTTTTTTCAAAATTCTACATCGGATTATTGCTGGAGATTGAATTCAATAAGAAGATAAATCGTAGAATCAATCAAGCAGTTCGAAATAAGTGGCTCAATGAAAATTAATTAATCGATGCAATACGATGAGATTGTTGTTTTGAAAGAAATCAAATTATGGAAAATGAGATTCCGTTCTATAGGAAAATATAATTGCTGCAATCAAATTATCAATAATGAGTTTCGCGAGATTCGATAAATCGATTAGAAACGACAAAAAAATGTGTTTTCTTTTTCTTTTTTTAGGAGAATGAAGAATAAGAAGAAAAGTTTCATCGACGTGTGCACGAAACTCTTGTCTATTTGGAGCAAAGGAAAAACGAAGGAAAAAAGATGACGCTGGAGAAGTCTCTCGCGGGATTGCGGAGCTTGGTAAATGGTTCGTAACTAATCATTCTCGGTGTGGTATGGCTCGCTAGGAGAGCACCCAAGACTCTCGATTCGTCATGGCAGCTCAGCGGGAGAGTCTGCCTCCTAAATCAACGATATTCTTATCTCTCGCGAGGGATGGTTTTATACTTTTCTCTCGCTCTCTCGCTTTTCCACTTTTTCCTTCAGTGATGCGCTTCCTTGCGGTGTTTCACTCTTGGTAGCTCCGCAGTAGTATTATTACGACTATTCTCGACAGCATCCCTTCTTTCTTCTCCGCGAAGCATCTGTGTATGGGTGCGAGTGTGAAATTCTAACAGTTCGTTCTCCGCCATGCGCACGCTTCTCGCGTTTGTCATCTCTTACCGCCTCTCGTGGCTCCTCATATATGTATATACGGAAATAGTAGAAATGGTAGGTAGACTTTTGACACTTGGACCGATTTTTCAGCCCACCTTACAAGAGAAAAGCTGATAATGCGTCGAGAGTGCTGCACAGAGGATTTCCACAAAAATATCTATGCTCCCACTGAGATTTTCCATGGCTCAATTATTCATAAAACTTCATACACGTTCTTCGCTGAAAAATGTCGAAAGCATACAAAAAAAAAGTCAAAACAGAATTCCAGAGATTTGGAAAAATGTGGGAGTGTTCATCTGGATGGAAATTAATTTTGCAAAACAAAACAATGATAAAAATTGAATAAAAGCAGATCAAATACACTGGGAATGAAATTTTGTTAAAATTCGTGGATATTTTGTTGAATACGCTAAACTAAATATTTTTTAATAATTTCAAAATTTTCGTTATTTCGGCAGTATATTTGGTTTCTAACGGAATTGTCAACCAAATTTACGAGTGCAACGACTAAAATTTGCTTCCGAAGAGACTTTCTAAAATATTTCTTGCTGCAACGACACTATTTTTGGGATTATTCAAAAAAAAAAGGTAAATATTTACAAGTGGTCCTTTTGCGAAAAATGGTCCCAAAATTTTTTACGACGTGTGATATTGATAAAAAATGATATNTTTTTTTTTTACCTTCCCCCTCCCTAAAATTGATTGTTCTATGGTTTTTTATTGATAAAAAGGTTAAAAGAAAAAAATGGGCCCGTTTTTCGCAAAAGGACCACTTGTAAATATTTACCAAAAAAACGATTAGTCGAACGTATCGAACCCAATATTCATCTTTTCCAAAAAAGTTTGTTTCTCAGTGTAGGAAAAAAAACAAGATCGTGAAAATGCAGCGGAGCAGGTCACCAACGTGAAAAAAGGTGACGAGCAGGAAGGTCAAAAAAAGACTCAGCGTGTCAAGGAAGAAAGGGTGGTGAGATTAGATGCTGGCAATTAGCGGGAAATATGAGGAGAGTCGTTGCTGCTCGTTGGGGTTGGTTCACTGGGTTTACATGGTGCTTCGTATGACGGGGGTCGTACGATGGCGCACAAGAAGGGAAGAGTACGAGCGAGAGAGCGAGAGAGAGAGAGAGAGAGGATGCAGTCGGGTGTGAGAAGCTCCCAGACTAAACATACTCGGCTCGTTAGCGGCGTGTTACCCGATTAACACACCGTACCAGCGACACTCTGTAAATTATACCGTGCTCACGGGGGCTTCGGGGTTAACTCTACCCTATCTACCAACTAACATCTCCGTTCCATGTACATACGCTATAATACATCCATACGAGAAACCACAAGCAACGCGCCATCAAATGCCTCGAAGCGTATGCACGCGAGTATACAACCGACCGGGATCAATGCTACGTGCATCTAGAGGTGGCTTGTTGACAAACTTGTCGAATTAATCAAACCACCCCCCATGCCTCTTTCCTCGCAACCTCCCAAGCTTCGAGACCCTTTCAGGAAACCATGTCCCAACATCCCTCCCATCAAGATATTCCCACCCTCCCTCGAACCCTCACTAATCATCACTCAACACTAATCACTCGCATCATCTCCTCAATCTGTTTGCCAAAAGTCAAATTTCAATTTATTTCGAAATATTATTCGTCATTGAATAATTAATTCATTAATTAATTAACTAAGTAATTAATTAAACGAACAATGAAATAAATAAATTAATTGAATAGTTAATAATTGAATGAAATAATTGAACCAGCAAAATTTAGCAAAACAGAGACATTTAGAGTTTTGCTATGCTACGAAGTTTCCAGAATTTTCAAAAATCGTTTTACATTTAATGAATGATAATTATATGTAATAATATTTTACATATTAATAATATTAAATAATAATAATAATAAGAAATACCTTTTGGTACTCGTGTTCGTTGTTAGAAATGTTTTGCGTTCATTTTCATTGAATGAGCGATTTTTTGTGTAAATATGTGTTGAATAAATTATTTTGTACATTTGAGTCTATATTATTCATACAGTTAGATATTTATGTGTATTTTGTATGGAAGCATGATCGTGCAATATATATTATGAACGCATTCTTTGTAATACATAGTGTGCACCATTTCGAAATAAGTTAGTTCTCTTGTCACGTGCTTTAACATTGATTAGCGTCCGTGCGCGACAGAGAGACAAAGTGCAACGATACATCACTGTCACTTCGACTCGACGTCGTCGTCGTAGCACGCCGTTAACTGGAGTGACATCGCGATAACAACGCGGCGGCTTGGCTCTCTCTTTTGCTTCTTTCTCTCGCGAGTATTTTTGGCGTGACTGGAAAGCCTGATGGCCGCACAGTCGGACTGATGAGCGACGAGAAGAAACTCGCGATGACGCTGCGTATTTATGAGAGTCATTAATATTTATGCAAAAAAAGACACTGAAATTGCCGTATCTTCGTCACATTAAATTCGAAGAGCCACATGGAACGGAGCAATGTGAAATCGCAAGTGTCCTCTTTACATCTGACGCATCAATTTTAATTACTCTCGTTACGCTTTTTCGTCCGAGAATCCTTTTCATTTCATTCTTCAAAATTGTCTCGAGGACGAAAATCATGAAAAATAAGAAACAAAAATTATAAAAAATGTTGTTTTTCGGTGTGATTTTTCAATGGAATTTGCAAGTTTCGGAAAAATATGAATTGTCAAGAAATTATGTGATTAACATGGAACTAATCGATTGAATCGTCCATCCTCGCAGAGATCCTCGAGGAGCAGAGATTCTCGAAACCTTCACTCAAAACGAAATTTTGTTGGAAAATATTGATATTTTGTTCGATACGTTCGACTAAACGTTTTTTTTAATAATCCCGAAAATTGTGTCATTGCAACAAGAAATATTTTAGAAAGTCTCTTCAGAAACAAATTTTTTCCCGTTCCAATCGTAAATTTCGCTGACAATTTCGTTAGCTAAATCAAATATATTGCCAAAATAACGAAAATTTTGAAATTATCAAAGAAATATTTAGTTTACCGTGTTCAACAAAATATCGACGATTTTTAACAAAGTTTCGTTTCCAGTGTTCGGTTCTCGCTGAAAATTCTTATAAAATTTTTTTACAAAACTTTTGACTGCTTCAACAAATCTCAAACCGAAATAATTTTGAGTTATCGAACTTTCAGCACGTTTTATTGTCAAGAAACATGAATTATTCATGAAGGAATTGTATGACGTCAATCAAAAGTAATCCGAGTGGCAATTATATTTTTTTCCATCGAATTCTCACACGCACTTTCCTTATTGGCGCACTTTACACAGCAGCTTGGTCGTTTATTTGTGAAGATTTTTTTCAAAGAATCATGTTTTTCAAGCAATGAGGCAAACTTGCCCAAAATACCTTCCAAATGAAACACTTTGCTGGTTCTGCCACATTTTCAAATGGCTCTACCAGATGCGCCGTTATCTAGAAAATTTCCACCCTATATATAAGTCTGCTCGGGTCTTCCTTACGCAGACAGTCCACGGAATTGGCAGAGGTGAGTTTTTTTTTTTTTAAGACACTTTTATCGTCCAATGGGCAGCATTCAGAGTATCTGATTTTTCAATTAGTTGCATGGGACGCTAGAAAAAACCAACGTTATGAAAAAGACAATTTTTTAAAACCCGTTGATTTTTAATGAAATCGTTTTTTCAGAATCGTCACAAAATGAAGAGTTATATAATAATGGGGATTTTGGCAATGATGATGGTGGCAGTTTGCGCCCGTCATCGTGACGGTCCCAACGACCCACCGGATTATCAGGACATGTGGGATTGGCTGAATCGTCCGTCAACAAATCAAGTCCCTCTTCGCACGGTGAGTTTCTTAGGAATTCCATAGTATGAATTTGACCCTGCGAGGGAAATATCATTTTCTCGGAGGAATCGAAAAACACAATAATAAAGGGCGCGTGGAGAATAATTTTTCTGATGCAATATGTTCAGCGCCGGAATCTCCATATTACGCGTTTGGAAGATTATGCCCAACGAGTCAAGACAACCGACGGAGAGAATCCCCCCTTTACACTGCCGGCGAATTATCGCCCAGTGTTTTCAACGGACGACTCAACACTGGATCTCTGGGCTCGCGTTCTCCAAATGCAAAGCTCTTCCGAATTCCTTAATGGCTTAAACGAAGATCAATAGACTTCGTGTCTTCAAAACCACGTTAAGGACGTTGTATGGCGAGCGTTAAATAAAAATTTTTGTTTGCAGTTTTTCTTACATACAAAATAGTTACGAGCCTAAATTCATTTTTAAAGAACTTGTTGCAAATTTGCGAAAGCATGATATACTCTAAATCCAAGATTTTCCGAGATAATTTGGATTTTTTATGTAAAAAACAAAATTTGGACAAAAATTTACAAACGATTTTTTTGGAAAACTGAATAAAACTTCTTCGATGTTACACAAAAGTGGATGCAAAGTTTTAAGAGGCTTCACCATTTAGAAATCAAAATATTTAATGTTGAAAATTAGAACGTTTTCAAATTCGAAGAGCCACATGGAACGGAGCAATGTGAAATCGCAAGTGTCCTCTTTACATCTGCGCATCAATTTTCATTACTCTTGTTACGATTTTTCGTCCAAGAATCCTTTTCATTTCATTCTTCACAATTGTCTTGAGCACAAAACTGATAAAAAATAAAAAAACAAAAATACAAAAAAAAGTTGTTTTTGGAGTTATTTTTCAATGGAATTTGCCAGGAAAAAAAATAAATAGTTAAAAAATTATGTGATTAACATGGAAATAATCAATTGAATGGAATTTTGTTCGTATCAATGACGTAAATATAAATTTTGTCTCAACTGAAAATTCAGGAGTTGTCTTGAGTAAATGGAGGAGCCGAAGGGTGTACACAGGTTCGCGAATTCGTCGAGGCGAATCACGTAAACCCTTCAATTAGGGTGGATCCACGAAATCGGGTTCATTGGAGAGGCAAACGAGTCAATCCGTTTCGGGGAGACACAGGACCAACAATTTGCCGAGGAAGAAACACACACGCAAACGTACACACACCCGGATCATTCTTGGTCTATAGATTGCTCGTTATCTCGTCGAACTCGAGCTCCGTACAACAGAGAGCAGAACACGTTGGCTCGTAAATACCTGATTGCCGAGTCAAAGACATTCGCCTCGGGCATACAAATCGATTGGCAGACCATTTATGAATCGTATAAAATCCGATAATTTGCATAGTCGACGAGCTCGCTCTCTGAGACATCGATATACTTGTCCGAACTAGTAAATAAACAAATAAAAAAAATCAATATTGAAAAAAAAAAAAAAAAAAATNAAAAAAAATACACACTGACAAGCTAGTATTTGCGATGAATAACAAATTGAGTAACTTCAACATTTCTCGTGTCGTTGTCATTTTTATCGAATACTGTTTTATGGGCTTTGACATTGCAATCACTGTTTTTTACGACGATCTCGACTCATAAATATTATCTTTCGTAATGTCACTCCCATGGAAATCGACATGAAAATTCAAACGTTGCGAACCAAAGAGAAATTATTGCAGCAAAGATTGAGGCAAAACGGGGCACTTGGAAAATTCATCCTTAAACCTCATTCCTTGCCACACCTCTGTAGGATTACGTACTTGCCACCATGGGGTAGATTTGTACCCCAGTGACAAAAATTGTTATAAAAAATAAACCACTGAATATTTTGTCTTGAAAATTGTTGTAGAACATACTAAAAACTTTTTCAAAAAGATTGCTCACTTTATAAAGCCAATAAATAAATTTGAGTGTGCTAAAAAAAATACTAAAATCAACAAAAGTGGAAAAATTATTATTTTCCTTGATAGGCTTGGGGGAGTTTGTATCCCAAGGTGGCAAGTAAGGGTTAAAGGTCTCCTTACATCAACATGAAGAGATTTTAATGTAACATTGGATTGCAGGAAATACGACGCTTGGAATATTTTAAAATTATTGCGACGGCAACGCAGAAATAAACAGACAAGCTTCGAGATCTTACGAAAAGACATGACACTCCTTGATGCAGCGAGCATCAATTTTTTCGAACGTCGATCTCGACGCGACACCCATAAGGAGGATAAAATCTTGTCGATCGACAGAAATGAAAAAAAAAAATAGAATTTTACAAAATATCGGTGAATTATTGCGAAGTATTTTTACGATGAGTCAATTCGATCGATATCGTGTGTGTCGAACGGTGTTGGATAAAATTTCTCTATCTCGATGGCTGTTTCATTTCTCATCTTCATAAATACATTGTAAAAGTTGCGAATTGGCATAAATTTAAAGGCGAGTGTGTAAATAAATTTTTGAGCACGAGCAGCGATCGCAAAATCTTCTACTTTGAGGCTGACACGATGCGGTGCTTGTTCTCTTTCTGTTTCTGTCTCCCTTTTGCCGGGCTCGTTACGCCGCATTAACATCGTGTCTTGCTTTTTATCTCGCTTGTTAATCATTTGTTGCCCAAGCCTCGAGAGACCTCACGACGATCCAACATCGGTTTCTATGTGAAATATATACAAGTATATAAAAGTGAATAAAAATACATATATTTAAGCTTCTCCTTTGCCAAGCTCCTCGTGGCCAAACTTTAATTACCTGCTCGAGAGTCGCTGGAAACATTTCTTATTCGCACTCTCGAACACGATTTTCTGTCCTCGTTAGTTCGCCTGAAAATCTTTTTTGTCGCTGGTTGCATCGCACGGAACAGAGAAATCTTCGGCAGATTACGTCGTGTGAAGAAATCGGTAGAAAAATTGTTACCGTTAACCGCACGAGCAGGACAAAAGAGAAGGCTGCGCCGCGCTGTTGCTAAAGCGAGCAAAAAAAAAAAGAGAAAAAAACGGAGATGTTGGGACGCGTAAACGTCGCTCAATCTTGCCACGCTGCGTGATAAGTCACGAGTGCGAATCCGAACGACAGTTTCGAACGACTTCGGGACCGGTTCGCGCTTATAAACTGTATATGTGTGTGTGTATATAAATGTAAGTTTGCGATCGACCGCCCGTTAACTCTCTTTATCGCATCTCGTTCATCGTTTCTCGTCTTTTTCTCTCTTTCCCTCCCATCGCCTCCTCTGCTCCTCCGTTTCGTCGTACACTTGGCACTAAAAACGCGCGACCAGGCGAGAGGAATTTCACGATCGATTCTTCCAAGTCTCCCTCCTCCTCACGTGAGTCGATTACCGAGGAGAAACTCTGCCTCGACCACAACAGGAAAAAAGTCTTTCAAATTTCGAGACTTGTTTGCACAGAAACATTCGTTTCTCCCCAGCTTTTCAAACAAGCCACCGTTTCGTGTCTATTCTAATAAAGTCTGAAATACCGGAATATTATAAATAGATCGATAAGAACTGTCGAATCGAATACGGTCTCAGGTTTTCCGCCGCATTTTGTTTTTTTCCACTGATCGTTTCATCATCTTGCAGTGGAGTAAATGTGCTACTCGGGATGTTTGGTTCTGAAAAATATTAATTGTCGTTGTGGTGATTATTTTTGTTTACATTCCAAGTGACACACCTGATGGAAAAAAACATCAAATTTCACATCCCACTTGTTTTCAATGCCGGTGTAAGTCAACTTCTTATTAAGCCTTACTTGCCACACCTCTGTAGAATTACGTAGTTGTCACCATGGGGTAGTTCGTACCTCAGTGACAAAAATTGTTATAAAAAATGAACTTCTGAATATTTCGATTTGAAAATTGTTGTAGAACATATTGAAAACTTTTTTAAAAAGATTGCTCACCTTATATAGCCAAAAATCAAATTTAAGTACACTAAAAAAAATGCTAAAACCAACGAAAGTGGAAAAATGACTATTTCCTGGGGTAGTTCGTACCCCAGTGACAAAAATTGTTATAAAAAATTAACTACTGAATATTTCGACTTGAAAATTCTTGTAGAACATATTGAAAACTTTTTCCAAAAGATTGTTCATTTCATATTGACAAAAATTGAATTTAAGTACACTAAAAAAATGCTGAAACCAACAAAAGTGGAAAAATGACTATTTTCCTTGATAGGCCGGGGGTTGTTCGTACCCCAGTGACAAAAATTGTTGTAAAAAAATGAACTACTAAATATTTCGACTTGAAAAATGTTGTAGAACATACTGAAAGCTTTTTTCAAAAGATTGTTCATTTCATATTGCCAAAAATTAAATTTAAGTACATTAAAAAAAATACTAAAACCAACAAAGGTGGAAAAATGACTATTTTCCTTAATAGGCCTGGGGTGGTTAGCACCCCAAGGTTGGCACGTAAGGGTCAATTTAATATTTTGTTTTTATCCCAATGTGGCTGGCTTTACGTAATTCTTTCAGTTTCCTCGAATGTAAATCATATTTATAAAATCATTTATTTATTTTTAACCGCTGAAGGTATCTCACGCAAGACTTTTAGGTTGCGGTGGTTAACGTCGAATGCGGTATCATTTATCGTCTTGGTGAATTACCGTCTTATTCTAACGAGAAGGGTATAGGTCGAGATTTTTTATACATGGGGCTGGTTACAACTTTAATGTTTGCCACGATTTCGAAACTACGTACCGCGTGTACAAATGTACTTTTATAAATAATTGATGTGGCGTATATAATTTGGCGTAGATTTATTATCATTACGATTATGATGAATCACTCGCCAGAGCTCAACCACGAATTGTTCGATAATGATGGGATTGCGAATTGAGACGTCTCCGCAAGCATGACGCGATCACGCTGAAGTCACGTGTGCAGCCAGCCACGGAAACAACGTTTGCTGCGATTAATTTCTTTTTATCCATTTCTTAATTCTCCATTCGCCAGAGTATTTTCTTCATCGTTCCGTTATGGGCAATTTGAAATGATTTATACGCCACCTGCTGATAAATGAAAAAGATGGAAAATCTTTGTTGCGCAGAAAGTAAATAAATTGAATTTGTCAACATTTTTCTATCCCAACGAGAAATATTTTATTCTCCGCTGACAGGAAAAATAGAGAGTCACAAATTTCTCACAAAATTGATTGAATTGTAAAACGAGTCTGATGACTTTCCAACTTTTGACAAGACTCAACGATTAGTTGATGTTGCGAAATAGAGAAATAATTTCCTTTCATTTTGACACCCGCTTGCCGCGCCACAAAAAGGTCTGCGCTCCTTTTATCACTTTTCCTCGTTCCCTCTCATCGAATCGATCCTTTAACGGCTTTTAGAGTCGAGCCGCGGTGTGTGAGTGTGTTTGCCGTGGATCATGATTCAAACTCAGAGACAATAAATTAACTGGGTTCGCACTACGTGTGGTTTCGAACTCGGGAACTTCGGACCCGCCACACGGTGGCCAAGAATAAAAATATATACATCGACTTCTCCTTGGGGTTGCCGAGGAGCGAAGACATTAACGACGCTTGCTGTGACACCATCCAACGGACATTGTCCATCCTTTTTAAATCCCAATCTCCCTTCGCACTCACTCTCGTTGCTTTATGTCCTGAAGATTTACATCCACTCCTCACGTTTACCTCTTAAACAACTGTATGAAAAGACACATATTCAGAGAACGCATTAAATTATTACAGTAGAGATTCTCGAAACCTTCACTGAAAACGAAATTTTTTGGAAAAGATTGAAATTTTCTTCGATACGTTCAACTAAACGTTTTTTTGAATAATCCCGAAAATTGTGTCGTTGCAACAAGAAATATTCTAGAAAGTCTCTTCGGTAGCAAATTTTTATCGTTCAACTCGTAAATTTCGCTGATAATTCCGTTAGAAACCAAATATACTGCCGAAGTAACGAAAATTTTGAAAATATCAAAAAATATTGAGTTTACCGTGTTCAACAAATTATCGACGATTTTTAACAAAATTTAATTTCTATAGTGTTCGGTAATCGCTGAAAATTCATATAAAATTTTTTTTACAAAACTTTGTTCTGCTTAAAAAAATCGCAAACCGAAATAATTTCGGGTTATCGAACTTTCAGCACATTTTATTATCAAGAAGCATGAATTATTGATGAAGGAAAGATAATGAAAAGTAACCCGAGTGACAATTATATTTTTTTCCATTGAATTCTCACACACAATCGGCTTATTTCACACAGCTTGGTCGTTCATTTGTGAAGATGTTATTCAAAGATTCATGTGTTTCAAGCAATGGGTCAAACTTGCCCAAAATAACTTCTGAATTATACGCTTCGCTGGTTTTGCCACAACTGCTCCATCAGATGCGCAGTTATTTAGAAATTTCGATCCCTATATATAGGTCTGCTCGAGTCTTCCTTACGCAGACAGTCCACGGAATTGGCAGAGGTGAGTTTTTGTTTTGTTTCTTAAGATACTTCTCTCGTCCAATTTGCAGCATTTAGAGTATCTGATTTTTTAATTAGCTGGATGGGACGGTAAAAAACCAACGTTACGAAAAAGACAATTTTTCAAAACCTGTTGATTTTTAATGAAATCATTTTTTCAGAATCAGCACGAAATGAAAAGTTACATAATACTGGGGATTTTGGCAATGATGATGGTCGCAGTTTGCGCCCATCCTAGTGCAGATCCCAACAGTGCACCGGATTATCAGGACATTTGGGATTGGCGGAAATCTGCGCCAGCAAAACAAGTCGCTCCTCGCGCGGTGAGTTTCTTAGGAATTCCATAGTATGAATTTGACCCTGCGAGGGAAATATCATTTTCTCGGAAGAATCAAAAAACACAATGACGAAGGGCGCGTGGAGAATAATTTTTCTGATGCAATGTTCAGCGCCGGAGTTTCCATATTACGCCTTTGGAAGGTTATCCCCTTCGAGCAGCTTATACCCATGACAAACGGGTGGAAGTCGAGACAACCGACGGGCAGACTCCCTCGTTTACAACGCCGTCGAATTAATACCCACTGTTTTCAACGGACCAATCGACATTCAAACTCAGGGATCCCGTTCCGCAAATGGAAATCTGTTCCGAATTCCTTACTGGCTTATTCGAAGATCAATAGACTTCGTATCTTCAAAACCACGTTAAGGACGTTGTATGGCGAGCGTTAAATAAAAATTTTTGTTTCCAATTTTCCTTACATACAGAATAGTTTACGAGCCTAAATTCATAAAGAAAAACTTGTTGCGAATTTACTAAAACATAACATACTCTAAATCCAAGATTGTCCGAGGTCATTCACATTTTTTATGTAAAAAACAAAATTTGGACAAAAATTTACGACCGATTTTTTTGAAAAACTGAATAAAGCTTCTTCGATGTTATACAAAAGTGTATGCAAAGCTTTGAGAGGCTCCACCATTTAGATATCGAAATATTTAATGTTGAAAATTGTAACTTTTAACACACGCTCTTGTGAGAAACTATACTGAAGATTGTGATTTTTATAAATCAAATTCTTGACTTCTCCGTGGTGAAAACTCAAAAAATTTCACGAGCTATTAGAAATCATTATTTTTTGTGTGTAATGCAAATTTAAAGGAATTCTATTGCTAGAGGATTTTTCAACGTCCTTAAGACGATTATGTATCGTTACCGTCGTAAAAAAACAGACAAAATAAATTCACTATCATCATTTACCTTCTCAACGTTATTCCTCAGTCGAAAGGAACGGCAGGTATTTTGATAATGATAGATTCCCCGAAAGATTTTGATCACTAAAGTTCCAAGATTTCGCGCCGCTTCACTGCAACGTATGGGCTTTTCCCTCCGGCAATGTGTCAAGTCGATGTGCGGCTTGCCATTGTGTAACTTTACAGACATGTAGCAAGTGCCCCCTGTTCGAATCACACGACCGTGTCGTCGGTCTCCGGAGCTAGCACGCGGATTTGTACAGGAGGCCGACATCTCCCGGATGTTGGCGTCTCTCCTGCTCTCCACAACTAAACCCCATGGCACGCCGTCAGTGTAAACTCTTCAGGAGTCGGAGAAATGTTGAACGACGTGGTATCAATTAATGAAAAAATAAAAATTTCATTAAGAAAGAAGCAGAAAAAAATAATTGAGGGACCTGCATTGCCTACCGGTAAGTGTGTAATTTCCTGAGTGACTCGTTTCGTTCAATTTGAAGCTTTGCAGCACATCGTGTACGTTCTTATCCTTCGAAATGGCAACTGCGACAATAGAATCTTTTCTCTACTGATTTATTACAGCCCGTGCTGTAAAGTTCACGTCAGGCGATTATGGAAAGCAATATCAACAGCACAATAAAACGCNTAAGTGTGTAATTTCCTGAGTGACTCGTTTCGTTCAATTTAAAGCTTTGCAGCACATCGTGTACGTTCTTATCCTTCGAAATGGCAACTGCGACAATAGAATCTTTTCTCTACTGATTTATTACAGCCCGTGCTGTAAAGTTCACGTCAGGCGATTATGGAAAGCAATATCAACAGCACAATAAAACGCGGAGAACATGTTTATGTCCAGATCCTGAAGTCTAGCGATCCCTGACGTTGAACGATCGCGGAAGTAGTTTTCTCAGGTCATCGATGTGCTTTGCCCTTTATCCATAGGGCAGCGGTGTTGGTGGTGATTCTATGCACTTTTAATCCATCCGTTATAGCTGAAGATAAACGCCTTTTGGTGCCAGTGGTGATTCCGAGCTATAGCGCAGTCCATAAGGTGCTGTATCGTACATTTATGTATTTAATGGGTTTCCATGTGTGTGTGTGCATGGATATACGTCATAAAGCTAAAGAAAAGTGAAAAAATTGAGGAAAGAACTCAAATATCGTCGAACGAACATCCACGAGCACGAAGCCACGCTCATGAACGTATACGATACCCAAAAATGCACAGGGACACGCAAAAACGTATAGACGCCGAGATACAGATGCCAAAAATGCACACAGACACGAACACTCACTCACTAGAGACTATTTACGAGGAGATAGCAAGCGCCATTAAGCGAATCAGATGCCACGAAACGGCCGGTGTATTTTCCCAAGCTCTTGCGAATGGGTTGACATCTTTTATGATCGGCTTTATCTCAACGAGCCGAGAGATGCGACCAAGCCATACAGACAACACAAAACGATCCGACAACGATTCTTTCAAAGCCCACGACGCGAAAAAGAGGACGGCATTCGTTATACTTCCTTCTCTCTTTCTTCGTTCTACTTTCCTCTTTCAATTCTCATCACTTCCCCAAGGATTTCTATATCTTTGCACCAAATCGCGCTCTTGCAACAGCCTCTTTTTTTATTGTGAGAGAGCCACAAACTCGCCACGTCGATTCACATCGAGCTAGAAATTGTTTTTTATTTTATTGTGAATTTTTATTCCGAGTAATCGACAGTTGGAATGGCTCTCCACTGAAAACAAAATTTTGTTGAAAAAGATGGATATTTTGTTCGATACGTTCGACTAAACGTTTTTTTTAATAATCCCAAAAATTGTGTCAATGCTGCAAGAAATATTTTAGAAAGTCTCTTCGGAAGCAAATTTTTGTCGCTCCACTGGTAAATTTGGCTGACAATTCCATTAGAAACCAAATTTACTGCCAAAGTAACGAACATTTCGACGATTTTAACAAAATTTCATTTCCCCTGTGGAAAAATTTGTATTTTTCACGCATTTTTGGAATATTATTTTTTTTTGAGCAAATTTTGTATTTTTTGTTGAAAAATCGACGTAGCGGAACGAATTTGACGATAACAGAGTGACCCAGAGCACAAGCAGAGCGGAATGAGCGTAAGAAACTCGGGAAAATACAAATCTCCTCAAGTTACGAATCATCCGCTCGATTTTGCTCGTTCACATCGAACCACGAATCGGTTTAACGGTAAAATTGCATCGTGTTTGTGAATCCATGAGAAAGTTTACGAGCCAGAGATAAGGGCTTTAAAAATATCGAATTATTAAGTTTCGGAGACGAAATGGGATTTTTATGACTCTCGTATCGGATTATAGTGGATTTTCACTTGCTCGTAGGTGTGCTTATAAAAGGGTGTGAGTCGTTTCCCCGCGTTTTACGTGGAGAGTGTTTGCAGAGGCGTTTTCAAAAAAATATTATTGCCTGCGATCGTTGAATGACGATTGTTGAGCAACATGCGCGTGCAATAAACGAACGTGCGCACATAAAATAGTTATAAATACGCGAGATATTGTAATTCTTGGAACGATGCGAGTTCGAATAGAATTGATCGATGATTTTCCTTTCGAAACGACTCTCGCGTCTCAAATATAATGGGAATCATTGCAATGGTAAATATATTATTGCGAGTATTACGCTCTCAACTGCTCGACGTTATACTCGCAAGGTAATAATTCATACTCGTCGACGATTTGAAAGATATTAGCATCGTGTTGTCTCGTCGAGAGAATAAAATTAACAAACACAAAGAATGTTCGCGCTCACGGATGCAACAAAATCGTTGTATCTTTTCGCACATTTTTTTTAACCTCCATTTGTGCGTCCATATCGCAGTGCGGAGTTACAATTTTTATTGGTCGGGGATGACACATCGCGTGTGTCCGAACAATGAACGAGAAACACACGGAAATGTAGTTTTTATCTTAATTTGCATCACCTGCTTTTAATACGAATGGAGACTTTATTGCAATTCCTGCATTTCTCGAAATGCACGGGTGTCATTATACTGCACAATCGACTATCCACTGATCTGACATTAATACGTATCAAGGGATCGAATGTGTTAAAGGAAATCCGCACTCAGCAATTTTTTATTAAAATCGTTAATATTTTGTCGAACACGGTAAACTAAATATTTTTGAATAATTTCAAAAGTTTCGTTATTTTGGCAGGAAATTTGGTTTCTAACGGAATCGTCAGCAAAATTTACGAGTGGAACGATAAAAATTTGCTACCGAAGCGACTTTCTACAATATTTATTGCTGCAATGACACAATTTTTGGGATCACTAAAAAAAAAAAAAACGTTTTTGTGAACGTATCGAATAAAATATCGATCTTTTTCAACAAAATTTGGTTTTCAGTGCAGATTGGAATCTTATCTGGATTTTGTTAATTTCCTTCACGTATACGATTCCTGCAAACGTTCTCTGACTCGTTTCACTCGCGGTTATTACGTTGATCTCAGAATGTGGGATTATTTATTCATCAAAATGCAAAGGATGCTCGAGTAGGAAAAAATGAAGAACTGCGGCGAGAAAATGGAGTGAATCAGGTTGGCGAGTGCGTCAATCACTGACACGAGAAAGTCGGCTGCTCATCGTGATTTCGCAGAGGTTTCCAGCTGAAAAGAGCGAGAGAGTATCGGGTGGTGAAATATATTGAAAATTGAATAGCACGCGCGCAACCGCGGCGTATATTGGTGGCTCTGAATATACACACTGGTGCGGTGTTGTACACGAGGTGGTGTGCACAGGACAGTACTATGTACAGGCGATTGACGTTGAAGTTTATCTCGTGACAGCCGTCTGCTCGATTGTCGGACAGCTTTCCCGGATGCAGAGCGAAAGAGAGAGAGAGAGAGAGAGAGACAGGGAGAATACAGACTGGCATACAATGCGGACAATGAAACTGCCCATCCGTCTGCCTCTTTGGACAATGCTAGATGCCACATCGGGTGCACCGAGAGTTTGAAAATGGGATGAGGAGGCATATACGTTTAATGGGCAAGCGCGATATGCTGTCGCGCGGTTGCCTTCATCTCGAGTTGGCGTTATAATTAAGCCAATTAATAAAAGCGAAGAAACTGAATCTCGCAACATTTTCATTTCAAGTGAATCTTTTCGTTTTTGCATTGAATTTTTGATCAGCCTCATCAAGTCGTCACTAGAGGACGTCAAAGGTTTCCTACTGACAATCACGACGATTTGATCATTTGGATTACTCGATCCTTGATGAGCTTGAATCATGAAATAAAAATAATCAGAATTTTGTTAAATTTGGTAATAACATTATTTGGCATCAAGTATAAGACAAATTTTTTTCAAATTTTTTACCACATGGTTATCGAATAATTACTGGCGTACTACTTGGTGGAAAAATCTGAAAAAAATTGTATCGTCATATATAAATTATTAAAGAATACATTTACAAAATTTTATTAAATTCTTATATTTTTGAAATTTTTCATTTTTTTTAACGTGGTTCAGGATGGCGACATTGTATCGCCGTGATTCAACCTCCTTAACTGCGCCGATTGCATTCTTACTGAAAAGTGCTGGTATAGAGACTTTCGTTGGTTTTTTTTTCTGTCTTTTTGTGTTCGGCTTGTCTCCAGATTCATAATTGCAATGGTTTAGCAGCCGCAGGATAGAAAATCGATCAATTACTTAACCAATACAGTTCTCCTCGACAATAATGACATAACGATGACAACAGGAACCGCAGAGCACGGTCGTGTGACGCTCACAAAAGCCCATAAGGACAAACAATCATCAGAACCCTGAGCGAGTCGCTTGTTACTCACGCTCGCGAGCAGGGGTGTCAGCCACTGGAGGAAGGTAGACAGTGCGAGGGAGAGAGTGTGTTAGAGGGCGTAGAGGTGCCGGTAGAACGTCGGATGGGAACTAATGGGAGCCTGTCCGAGGGCGGAGGTCGACCATCCATCACCCAACACCGGCCACCTTCATCATCCCAGCCGTTCTTCCTTCTCCCTCGAACGTTTGCTCTAGTCTCCTTCGACCCAGACTTCCCCCTCGGGTGGCCACTGCGAGTTACGGAAATCCGCGTGGTACCCAAAGATCCGGCGGACCACGAACACACCATTTCTTATTCTCTCTCTTCTCTTTTTTCTCCTTTTTCCAACGATCGAGGCAACGCGATGAAGAAGTAATGGTTGGATCTTCTTGCAGCCGGTCAGCAATCAAAGGCCAACGTTCCTGGGTGTTGATGGGCACTGCCTCTACATCAAGAAATTATATCTTAATCGGCGTTGGCCTAAATCATTTTTTTACCATTTCTTGCTGGTCAAAAATTCGATTAATTTATTCTAAATTATTCAAATCATAGAGCAGCGCAGGTCAATCTGTTTAGAGGCACAAATTGGTCGTCAGTGTCAGAGTTGAAATTCTTGAAATATTGATCCGTCAGGATCACACTTTAGACGATGCAGACCTCTGGGAATCATTGACCAATGCCTCCAGGCGATTAGTTGTCATTTAATCGAGAGGGGAAAAAATTTAGTTATTTCTCGAGGTTTTATGGACGCAAGATTTGCTTGTCCGCCCAGAAGAACCCACACAGTGACTAACCAGTGAGATTAAATAGGCTCGTTGAAACTCGAGAGCGCCCTCGCAGCCTCCGTTCGACTCTGATCGAGTCGATATCGGTTTAGCTCCAGTGGGTGGCTCGACGAACCGATATCAACTATGTGCAGCTGCACTGAGCACGAAACGCCCTCTGCGTGTGGTATTACCAAGGAGGAAGGACAGAAAGAGAAAACGAGACAGTGGAGAAAGGCCGTGGCAAGATTTATACCAGCTTTTAGCGGTAGGGTCTCCTCCCCGTAGCCTCGTAACCTCTTCGACGCCGGAAGGACGCACCGGTGCAACCTTCCCAACGGTAACAGTAATATTTTTTTAAAGCTATCGACGCTCCATGAACTTGCTATGAAAACCAAGGCTTTATGAGTTTTTTTCGCCATTCGCTACGAAGCAGCTTTCAAACTGCACTGAAAAAAAAAATTTGTCGAAAAAGATCGATATTTTGTTGGATACGTTCGACTAAACGTTTTTTTAAAAATAATTCCAAAAATTGTGTCATTGCAGCGAGAAATCTTTTAAAAAGTCTCCTCGGGAGCAAATTTTTGTTGTTCCAATCGTAAATTTCACTGACAATTTCGTTAGAAACCAAATAAACTGGCAAAGAACGAAAATTTTGAAATTATTTAAAAATATTTAGTTTACCGTGTCCAACAAAATATCGACGATTTAAAAAAAAAATTCATTTCCAGTCTGGAAAATCATTTGAAGACAGTGAGTCAAAAATTATTCCGTAAAACTGAATAATTTTTGGAGGCAATTTCACGGTTGGTTCGAACGAATGATCACGCTTTACATGATTAATATCCATCTGCTGTCCCCAAAACGATTCTCGGACCCCAAAACGAATTTATTCATTCCCATGCTGGTGAAAGCCGTATTTTTTTTTTCTCGGTCAACCAAGACCATATTGCACTAAAGTTCCACACCCATCAAGAGCACACTTTCTCAAATCTCTCTCTGGTTGGATAACTTTGAAGGGAGATCTACAAGCCTGCACACTGCTGCGACCATATTGTCCATTTTTTTTTCTTTCTCCGAATGTCCGCATATTTTTCCACGCGTTGGACACGCAACCCCTCAAAATATCGACTCCTGCACGAGAACATAAATATGAGAGGGCTCGTTCCAGGCTTTTTTCTGGACCTTCTACGAAAGGGCAAAAAATTGAAGTAACATCTTTCTCGGTCTCCTGTTGGTCCCTGTTTCCTTACATCGTCCCACACCCTCTCCTTTTCTCTCGCACGTACCCTCGTCCGTGCAGGGGGTGGCTCAGGGCAGACAAGCTCCAACATAGGGGTTTCGTAACTCTAGCTACGTTGCTGGGATTTATAGTCAAAGTCTGCGTGCAATCGCTGCCTCGTACATCACTCTGCTCCTCCTTGCACACTTCTCACTCACCCTTTCTCATTCTCTCTCTTCTTTTCCACTGCTCGCACCCTCCACATTCGAGAAGCTAAGAAGTTGGCCAAACTGTGAGCACACCCGAGCAGGTCGAAGGACATCCTTCACTTGCTTTCCCTCCCCGTCTCACTTGTACACTCTTAGTCGCCCATATCAATCCTCACTGTTCACACACGTGCCTACCACCTCAACCCTCCAAACGTATACGTATTACCACATCCTCGCACACACAAAGTGAACGCGCTCCGAAGCAGCACTCACGATTTTCCAGGACGTTTGTCCGGACTGTCTACGCGATGGCTCGTTACCCCCTCCTTTCCGAATCTCTTCCAGTGTCACTTCCAAAGCGATTTGTTTACGAAAATGACAATCTCCCTGAATCGTCAAAGTTACACGACGTATACGCGTGAATATTGGGGCTGCATGGAAAAGAATTCGACAAATCTGCAAACATTTAGAGTCTCGGACAAAATTCCAATAGAAATTTAGCTCTAAATACATTTTGCATTCCGGAGGGTGAACGGTAAGCACACGTGAGCGTGTGTCGCGTGGGACGAGAAAATTTTTTGCACATCCTAAGATCAAGAAAAAAAAACGATAAAAAGCAAAAGAGTAATTGGACATAAAGCTTTCGCTCATAAATATATCGAGCAAGAGGATATTGTCGAATGAGCGAGAGCCTCGAGTATCCAGATACACATGTTCAAGTCTCTGTAAAGTTACACGAGCTGCGAGATCTTTGCTTGAGAAGTTAAAGAGGAAGCTGTAAAGAAAGTGTCACTCGACACTGCGCACCAGACGCTTTCGATGAATCAGCTCATGCTTCAGCGACACAATTCACCAGAGTCTCACAAGCTACGACTAAACGGACTCTGAGAATGAAATCTTTGCTCGAATCTTGACCAGACACGAGACCAAATGGACCGAACGAAGGAAAATCAATAATTCTTCTCTTAATACGATTTTCCTGGAGAGATACACTCGTTCTAATTGAAAATTTATTACCGGCCGGATAGGATTATCGAAACTGTATGTCAGGGCGAAAAAAAATCTTGGATTGCACACAGTGTTCGTGTGTCTGTTACGTTCCCAAGCGCATTAAGTTTTCAGTGACATACGCGTGTTCTCCTGACAAAATGTCTGTCGCATTCAGTGCGCACGAGTTGCATAGTGCATTGGCCCATCTACGTCAATGAGAAAATCCCTGTCCGAAAGTCTCGCATTACGAGGCTTTTTCTGTCCTCTCTCGTTCCTTGGATTTCACTCTCTTCACGTTTTTTTTCCTATTTTCAGTTCTATCCGCAGTTCATCTTCGTTTTTTATTTTTTCGATCGATAGAAATCGTGCTTTTCCAGGATTCGTCTCACTTTTTCAACCCACAGAGATCTCTGTGAAGATGGACGACAGTTCGATGCGACACTCCGATATGGCTCCTCCAAAGAAACTTTTTTTTTCCTCGCCATTCTTTGCACATAAATAAGAAACACGAGATTTTTCACCGATAAAAATAGAAAACCCAGAGGCTGAAACGAGACACGAGATAACGATCTTGTAGACGTGTCGATGGTTTACTCAATCGATTTGAGTGGCGCCATCTTTACTTACTGTCCATTTCTTTGTCACCAAAGTTCTTACCAGTTGTTTTTCTTCACCCATTAGCATGTTTATTGATTATTAATTTAGATAGTTACAAAAATTGTCATAAAAAATGAACTACTCAATATTTCGACTTGAAAATTGTTGTCGAACATATTGAAAACTTTTTTCAAAAGATTGCTCACTTTATATAGCCAAAAATTAAATTCAAGTACACTAAAAAATATGCTAAAATCAAGAAAAGTGGAAAAATGACCATTTTTCTGTAGAGACCTGGGGTAGTTTGTACCCCAGTGACAAAAATTGTTATAAAAAATGAACTACTGAATATTTCGACTTGAAAATTATTGTAGAACATATTGAAAACTTTTTTCAAAAGATTGCTCACTTTATATAGCCAAAAATTCAATTCAAGTACACTGAAAAATATGCTAAAATCAACAAAAGTGGAAAAATGACTATTTTTCTGTAGAGACCTGGGGTAGTTTGTACCCCAGTGACAAAAATTGTTATAAAAAATGAACTACTGAATATTTCGACTTGAAAATTGTTGTAGAATATATTGAAAGCTTTTTTTAAAAGATCGCCCACTTCATATAGCCAAAAATTAAATTCAAGTACACTAAAAAATCAACAAAAGTGGAAACATGACTATTTTCCTCAATAGGCCTGGGGTAGTTCGTACCCCAAGGTGGTACGTAAAGGTTAATTTGCTTTCAGTCACGTAATTGTTGATCGCTAAACATAGAGACCGAAATAAAGGAAATGCAAGTTTGAAGAAAGTGAAAATAAAGAGGAGAGAAGATCTTAAGGGCAGAGCGGAGCAAATGATCGAGTTGCAGCAGCTGCGAGAAGGAAACAGAGATTTTTCAGTCACGCTGATGCTCGTATTTTACTTTAATATACCGGAGGAGATGCGAGGAGAGAAACTCTCGAACGGCATCTCATCTTCTTAATCTTCTGAACGAGCAACACGCTCATATAAATTCGTATATAGAGGTATATACGTATTTACTATATGCGTCGTCAGCGAAAGCTCCCTTGACAGATTTACACCTCGGCCATTTGTTGAGTAAACAGTTGTATATTTTAATTACGAAAGAAAAACACGCAGCTCTTTCGTGCGTGCGCGTGTCTCTTGGAAAAGTTGTTTTTCTTCGCGGGCTTAGCTCGGTTTCCGATTCAGAAATTCTCAAACTTTTAACTGCTACGAAAAATATTATCGTCATTCGCGGTTCACAAACGATTCCGAGTAATCCAGATTGTTCCTTTTTGAAATAAAGATGAAAATAAAATATTTTACGACCCGCCGACGCCTTTGAATGTATAATCTCGTCGCGCTCTCGTGTTTGCGATCGTTTTAGATTTTTTAATGGAATATATTACGTGGAAAATGAGAAAATTGCATTTTTGCAACTGATTGGATATTGCTCGTGATTTTTTCTACTTCTATTCTTGGGGAATTTCAACTTTTCCTATAAAATCTACAACTTGCGAGCCAGAGCTCAAGATTGCTAGGGAAATATTTGTCGAGCGAGCTAATTATTTTTTTCCCTCACGCGTTGATGCAGTGACAAATGGATCAAACACAAGGTCGTTTTGTCCTTTTTCTAGATGTCGCGCAGGGATTGAGGGACCCGCGAGCTTCCACACTCCCCACCCTGGTAAAAGCTTTTCCCTGGCCGTGCTCCTGTGCGGGAAATGAATTCCGAACAACCGAACTAAACTCTCAGGGTAAAACTCGAGCTGCCTGGCGGGAGGGACAACAGCGAACGAACTGCGACGAAGAAAAAAAACAATACGGTATATAATCGTGTTACAGCAGCCGAAGCTGCCCGAACGGTTGCACCACGAAAAACATATGGATCGAACAGTTGGTGAAAATTTGGAACCAACTGTAAATTTCCTACTCACACCCTACGAACTCAATTTATGGAAACTTGTTTAGTGAATTTTCTACCTGCTCCAAAATAACCGCATTCAAATTTGTCGACACTTTGCTCTGATGTGAATGTCGCTTGCACGATTGAATTAACTTTTTCATGCTCGAAAGAGTTCATCGAAAACGAGACTGAAACATTAAATTGTATATAATTGTGAATCCGAGCCGCGCCAACTTGTCGTGTGCAAATTGCTTTAGAAATTATAAAGCTTACGATCAGGTGGTTGTTCAAAAATAATTCCGAGGGACAAAAAGAATTTTTTTTTTTCATAACTGCCCATTATTTTTTTTTTTTTCCAGTCCAAGGAAACAAGTTTCTGAGCAAAGTGGTTCGTATTCTACGACCTGCGGTGTATGAATGCACAAACATAGACTCTACGGGAGAGGATATAGATGGCGCTCGTGCGAACTCGTCCCATTTCCTTTTCCGGCACTGAGAACTCGCGACAGTTGGATTAATGATTTCGCGCTCGATTTATAACGCGACCGTGCGGATCCCTCGTGCAAGAAAGTCGTCCGTCACCGGAAAGTCGTTTCTCAATCAGAGAAGCTTGTCGCTTTAGCCGCACCGTTCTCCCTTTGCGTTTCCAGCAACATTCACCCCGACTCGGAAACATTGCGGAGAAAGAGAAAGAAAGAAAGAGTGAGAGATGTCAGTGAGTTCTTCCGGAGAGAACATACAGTAGCTGCCTCTCATGTTTCCTCAGAGAATGCCACCCTTACATTGCTTTGGAGTGCACAAAAAACGGGCATGTATAAGCAGTGTCCCAAAAGTAACATAATAACAGTCTGATGGATAATGAAATTCTGTGAAGAAAAGTCCTCATCCATTATTTTCTACGACGCACGGTTGCTGAGAAATTGATCGAATTAACTGATTGACGCCGCAGCGTCAAGGTCCCGCGCGTGGCGTCTTGACGCAGTGCAACATTCGTTCACGCTAACCAGTCGATATTTCGGCAACGGTACATCGGAGAGAAAAACGTCTAAAGACTTTTCTCTTCAGAATTTCACGATCTATCGAGCCTCGAAAGATCTAGAGCAACTTTTACGACGCCTTATATGTACGTCCTCAAATGCGTGTATGTGTAAGTGTAGAGCCGGTTCTTTCAAAGCGATCCTCATGAGTTTCGCTTAGCTCTCCAACGACCCAGAAACCTCTGCAGCAACTGGTGGTAGCAAGGATTGCCAACACGCAATACACTGATGGTTTTCCGAGCAAACTCTCTGGCGTATACCACACCGCAGAGAAACTTGACGCGATTGCACAGTAGCAGCAGTGGCAAGTAGCCCCTCATTTTGTTGCTGGCCACGGGCAAAGTGAGAACCCTCGAGCTAACGGACACAAGAGAGCCCGGCAACTCGACCCTCCTCTGCCACAATTAATTATTACGTTTCAGACCCTAACGACGCAGACCCTTTTGTGGCTAACCCCGTACCCCTCGTACTATTTAAAGATGAACAGTGTGTTGCATGCTCTCGCGCTAATTTGGAAAATGCTCTCGTGTCCCTAACCCCACATATAAAAGGGTTCGTTGTGTCCCTCAATTTTGTTTCTCTCATTCGATTAGCAGCATTGAAAAAAATGTCTTTGCAGAAATTGTGCATAAATATTTCATTATCATAAACTTTCCCCCATCCACACAAGACTTGAGATTTTTAGACACGTACGTACATGCGTTAGCAGGAAGAATTTGGTCTAAAGCTCAAGCGAATTCTTGGTTGTTGACGGAATTTTCACAGGCTCTAAGAAACGTGCCACGTACCACATCGACGATTCCACGTCTTCCTTTGATCTTTCGCGTTCCCCCGGTCGTGTGCGTTTCGGTGGTTATACACACACCGCGTGCAGCCATCCGGATGAAATTAATTCTGGCCGAATGCTCCTGATTATATCTTCTCGACGTGTATCGTAGATCGTCGGGATCATCGAGGAATTTTGGAATATATTCGTCCGGAATGTGTACGCGTAAAAGGGGCAAGTATGGAATTTGAGAACGGTATGTAATCTGGTACGAAGCGTATAATGGAAAGTGAACAGTTTGCTTCGCACGATTCCCTTTGATGCTGAATACACCCTCTCAAACACCATGTCAATGAATCGTCATGTACAGAGTCTCGTGAAGATTGTCACTTGTAAAACGAAGGGACAAGTGAGTTTGGCAACAAACGCGAATAAAAGTAGCGGAATAAATTGAAGAATTTGCTGGAAAGAAGAGACGCACGAAAAGGTAAATTCCTCGAGGAGCAAATAGAGTTTAGCGTTTAGTTATTGAGTCGTATCGCGCTTGTCAGGCAATTGGCCCATCGTATACGAAAATTGGCCTGGAATATGAGCTGATTAAAAAAGGCCATAACGTCTTAACGACTGGAGTGCGTACACGAAGAAGTTTTATGCCTCCCCAGGTATATAATCCTCTCGCATTGATGGAACGTTGGATAGAAGAAAAAAAAGGTGAAAAAAAAAACAGAAAAAATGGTGGAACGAAGCACGCATTGCACCGATCCTCTTAGCGATATCTCTATATTTTCCCTTGTATACAGTTTAACATCTAACGCGAAAAAATATATACGCTCTCGTGAAACACGCGGCTCGTTCCCGGAACGTTGAAAATTATTTATTAACGCCGGTGTAATTACTGGACTCTGGGCGGCTCAAGATATATGTCTGCTGGATTAACGAGGACTGACCCTCTTTATGGTACCCTCATGCAACTCGCGGTACTACTGTATAAATATAGAAATTTATATACATCTACATATATATCGATGGACTTTAATAGGCCCACGATAAAATGTCATTATCTCCAATGCACGAATAGGATTAAACTATCCGATCTAGACGAGTGTATCCCGTAAACGAACAAGCACGCACAAACACAGCGAAGCTGTTTATACACGTATTTTCCAATCATAAATAATAATACGAACGATGATCAAAGTTTTAATTATATGTTATCTAATCAGTTCGTTGATAGTGAGCTCGTACCGAGTCTTCGTCTGCTTATTTATGGAATAAATAATAATTAAAAACATTGGAATTAATGCAACTCCGTGAAATATGATGATTGGATTTTAATTATATGAGAAAATTCGTAGGAAACGGGATTAAGCAAAAGTCTGAAAACATTGGATGTTCAATTATTAAATAATGCTGAATAATAAAATATTTCGGAACAGTAACGATTGTTACAAAATGATTGGACGATCATTCGTTGTCATCGGGAAAAAGTTGGAAATATTACATTTTATTGCTACGAAAAATCGTTATTTTTGTTATTTTGCAAATTTTTACAGTTTTTTCAGACTTTTGTTTATTTTTAAAGCGCTGCAGCGTAAGTGGGAACGTTGAAGGATGTTAAATGCGCTTCTTCGCGGTTCGAAACGGTTAAAGTGCATTGTAACTTTGCTGGGGGCGCTGTAAGACGAGTGTGGAGCGTGAAGCACGATAAAGGCGTGAAGCAAATTCCGGGAGCGCGTTTTATGTGCCGGAAAATGCGACGGTTTTCATGGAACGCGTATGTCTCGGATGTGTAACGTTAGAGAACAGCATATATAAATATGTACGTGTTTCCCACATACCCAGAGACACACGTGGATGTATTTATATAGCCATAGGAATATACAGATCTGCACGTATGTAGAAAAGTGTATTTCATGTTGCTGCCGAGACGTTTAAGGGGGGTTATGAGTGTGGGTTGAGAAATGAGGCAAAGAATATAATTCGTACGGCTATGAGCACTTCTTACGAACCGTCAAGGGGGTCTGAGAAAGAGCCTCTTAAACATGACTCTTTCCTTTTCCCCAATGGTCGAATTATAAATCCATCTGACACTTAATTTTTCAAGTTTTCAACGATTTTCTCATTTGGTGAAAAAAATTTCAAACATTTTCCAAAGTGCATCAAGTTGTGAGACTTTTTCTTGCGTATTGCAATTCATAGATTACGAATAATTATCGCAATTCTTTGTAAATATTTCGTCTTTTTTTTTTTCGTCGAGTGAAAATGCACTGTTTTTTGTTTCGTAAGGGAAAAAAGGGATTTTTGTTGCTTTGATAGAGACATGGCTCTCGAGGTCCAGTAAAATGGCACGATGACGTCGAGACTGTATGAGAAAAGCTTCGGTGAATTACGCTCCAAATGCGCTGAGGACATCGTTCGCGTACCAGCATCATCGACCACATCTTTATGACGGCCATTAATGTCCTGTGCAAAGCTTTCCAATGGGGTATACTACGTGGTGGTCACAGCACTGCCGTTGTGAGATCTACGCGTTACGTCAACGCCATCTTTGTTTATCTCTCTCTCTTTATTTCTCCGGCTTTCTCGTTTTTGCTCGTTGCTGCTTTATTTTCCGAGTAACTGTTACACGTGCCACATTTTTTGAAAAGACGTGGCAAAAATGAATGTCTACGCAATTTGCCAATATTATGAAAAAGTAAAAGAAGAGAAACAGAGAGAGAAGAGCGTAAGTTGGAAAACATGAGAAATGCAAATTCGAGTGTTTCGTGAAAGTGAGACAAAGATGAGGAGATAAAAAAGAGCGATGACGTTTCTAGTGGCATGTCAAATTAAGAAATGGAGCAGAAAGGAAAATATAGTGGAATAAGAAAAATAGCGAAGAGAGGAGGATGAAAGGAAAGAGTGAAAGAGCCAAAGGGGCCACCCCAGCCCAGGGTGGGGGCAGGATGAGGAGAAAGAAAAAGAGTGAGAGAGTGGGCGAGCGAGAGGTATCGGGCAAACGAGTGTAGCGTATGATTTAAGGGGGTCTCGGAGCCCACCCTACATGCGCCAAGGATATGAGTTACTGCGCCATATAATTCCATAATTCAGATTCATACCCGGAGTTTACGGCGTCTGGGTAACAAGCAGACTGCGCCCGTTGTTTTATGGCCATATCTCTTTCTTTCTCTTTTCCTCTTCTCTATACTCCTACGCTTCCCATTCGCCTGATTCGCGAGTTTCACTATATTTCTCCACATACGTATATCGAGACTGCCGCCATCCCTCTTTCTCTTTCATCCCCCGTGTGTTTCAGTCACCGCTCAGGCCAACTTCCTCCTTCCCTTTTTATTCTATTCTCTCTTTCATCTCTTTTACTCTCGGTTTAGGCGCAGCTCCAATTCGTAAATCCGTCCTACACTCTTTCCAGCCCTTTGTGCACCCCTCATCGAGAAAAACTGCCGAAATATTCGCGAGGCTTCTGCCGAGTACATTTTCAAACGTACAGTCATTTTTTTTCTCGAAAAAATTGCATTGAACGAAACGAGCTGCAAAAATGTGCAGATGAAACTTAAATAATGAGCTGGGGCTGGTTTTTCTTCGTGTTCATTTCAACTGAAAACTTTCGTGTACTTTGGAAGGCCAAGGAGGTCGGATGACGACGATAAAACGTTGCCATGCTTAAAAAAACATGAAAAAATTCAAAAATGTAGGAATTTAATAAAATTCGGTAAAAATATTCTTCAATAATAAATATGACGCTATTTTTTAGATTTCTCCACCACATAGTACTCGAGTTATTGATTTTTTATTTTGATTTAGCGATCCAACCTCCTTAAATCGAATATTCATGCTGCCTTTGCTTTGCCACGTCTTTTTCACATCCCTCTGTCAAAAAACTTGCTTCTCAGTTCACCAAAGACTCGTTAACAAGGAAAATGCGATTCTCACTCTATTTCACGTACTTCATATCTCAGTAAACAGGACCCTGACTCCGTTCAAGATCCCGAGTGGCTTTTTTCATGACGTATGAACCCTCGTATATACTCCAGATATATGTCTGTATGTTTTATTTTTATCTTTCTCTCCTTGTCGCATTCGCACGGTACGGGTGTTCCAAAAGGATCGTTGAAGTGATCTTTCAACCCTCGAGATCTTTCAACTCCCTTTCACATGTACAAGCCTCTCCAGAACCGACCAAACCACTTCTCGACTATCAGGGTAATTACGATTTTTTTTTCTTTCCGCTTCGAAGCTCCCGTAGAAGCACTTTGAATTTTGAAGCATTATTTTTACTGTATTTGTAGCGAGAGAATGTTTTTCTAAAGTTTTTTACGAGAGCGAATATTCAAGGGTCCAAATTGGCCTGAAGAACCCTTGAAATCTTTGGCTAATTCAGGAAACCCCAAAGCTTCGTTAGCGTTGTTAAAAAAATAATAATGACTGCGAGAAATTGGACGAACGGATGAATGCTCTGGTGTCAGGTGCGTCTTTCCACATCTAATAATTGTGATGATGTAAAAAATGTAAAAAGGCAGTAAAAAAAAAAGCAAAATCATCGATATTCCATAATGTCAGAGTTCGAAACTGGAGAGAACTGCCGTTGACGTTTATGAGCAAGCCGTTTTCGTCCCCCTATAGTTGAAATAGCGTTCCCGGTGATTCCCGGGCGCTGGGAACATCCAGGCGGAGCAGGGGGTTCACGTAAAATATCCTAAAGTGATGTGCACGCGGGGGAGTCCGCGAGGGCGAAGAGAAACAACGTGGGAGCAATGTATCTACGTTGTTGGATGGGAGTGAACGCGGGATATTCGAGGGGGTAGCTATGTTTATATATGTACAAAGTTATATCTATTCGTGAATTATTACCCTTACGACCGACTATCTCGCGGATGTCCCTCCTATCGATATATTCATTTCACTTTCCACACACGCGACACCCGAACAGAAGAGAGCTCCGGAGTATCCACTGTCGAAACGACAGAGTGCTAAATCATGTTCCAAAATCTCGGGCTGGCGATCCCAGAACGCCAATTCTTTTTATTCTTTTTCATGTGTTACTTTTTTTTCCCTCGGTCTGTTTCTCTGTTCATTCTTTTCACGTTCGTTTTTTTTTTTTTTGAAAAGCGAGCCCCTGCAATGTTCTCTCAAACTTTGACGAAATGCAGCAACACAGAAATCAATCTCGTGAAAAACGATCTATTTATGCTTTTGCACAGTCGAATAGATTTTTGTTCTTCAGAAGCCACCCCTCTGTCTACAATTGCATTTTCCAACCCTCCTTCAACGATTGTGAAACCTAACTGAAACTTTAGCACGTTCACGACGCTCACTATTCATTATTTATTCGATTTTATAATTATAGCAATTTTCTGGACAAGTTTTCACCCTCACGTTCCTATTCATTCGTTGGATCAATCATGTTACTCACTCATTTTCGTTCGAAACTGTACTTGGTCCTCGTTCGAGTTCAATGTTGATTTTTTTTTGCATTTACAGAGAAATAGCAAACGAGGATAAAAAATGGTTGTCTATCCGATACTTCGACGTTTCGAACTGGAAGTTCTGGCAGGATTTTGAAAATTAATTAAATGTGCGGGTAGAACACCCTTTACGGATTTCTCCTTCAATTCCCATACGTATGGAGGGCATGGGTATTTCATAAATGAACCTGCGTATGGATTTTTCTGCAAGTGTCGTGTGAGACGTAGAAAAATTGGCGGGTGTTCCGGTACCTCGCTCGTCAAGGTTCGTGACGTTTTTCAAAGCTAATGCAATCTCGTGTTTTCGATGGGGAGAAAAAAATGATGACTGACAGCAGTGAGACTGTATAACGGTTACCGAAAAAAAACTTTAATCAGATTATATATTCACTCTCTCTCTCTCTTTCTCTCGCTCTTTGTTACTTTTTTGCACATTATATAAATGTGTGTGTGTTTTGCACAATGTGAAAATAGGTCCACCTATAAAATCGACCATTTTCCTTCTCCATCGTTCGTTAACGTCACGACGCCCTGTTTTATGTACATCTCTGATGTCTCGGGGATTCGGAAGCAGACAGGATTTATCGTGACTGTCGGAAACTGGCAGCTCGATCTCCCAGTTCCTCGTTCATCCGGAATAACGAAATAACGAGAAACCCTCATCCTTCATACGTCATCGCTATCACGTTTTATACACTCGAGTCTGTGTAATATTTACTTGTATTTTACAATTGCGAGTTGGTAAGGTTTCACGTGTAAAGGAGACACAAGGCCAGGAAGATACGTGAAAAAAAAAATTGAATCTCAAGTATGATTGATTTTCAAGATGCAACGATTACGTTTGTAGTTTATTTCCAATGAAATGATAGTCAGTGCGAAAGGAGTCAGAAGATTAATCCCAGAGTTATGAGTAGAAAAAGAAACGAGAGAACGAGGTGGAAAAAAACGGCACGGGTACTTGCAATGCGTGAACTTGTACATCATTATTAGGCGATGCAGCTGTTCGTCAATGTTTCAAGGATAAAACGGAATGTGCAGAGGTCCACAGACCGGTATAGTGCCGAGCGCACGTAATAAAACCGATGGGGCTCTCGATTGGCTTGCATATATATGTTTATAAGCACGAACCATCAACAACGGGGCGATGGATCGCCGTTGCAGCCAATTTACGAGGTGTATTATAATTTACAGGAAAGCGTGATCTTCGCGATTGCATGTGAAGGATGAAATTGATAGGGCACGAGAAAAGATAATGCGCGATGACTGTGGGGAAAAAAAAAGTTAAAATAAAGGGTCATGGTCGATGGAATTTAGAAATGAACAAATCGTTATTTGGTTAATATTTCGGGCACTTCATTGATTGTTGAGAATTTGTAAAAAATTAAAATGACTAAAAATTCTTTGTAAATAAATAATTTCGAGGACTCGATCGAGGAAGGTGATGAGGGAGTGAGAAGGGAAAGGGTTCGGGATATTTTGCGGTGAGGTAGTCGATTCGGTTGAGGTTAGTAAACTAGACGATCGTCTCGTCTCGATTGCTTATGCTTGCCATGTAAGCATCCTTGGTACCCTCGTAAAGTTGCGAAACCGAGGGCCATGGTATTACAGAAAGGCTGTTCCTTCGCGCTCCTTCGCGTCGGTATTCTCAGATCAGTCGCGCGCGAACAGGGAGGGAAGTGAGAGGGAAAGAGGGAGCGAAGAGATTAACGATCGTAAAGAACGTTCGCCTAGTAATTTGGCTGGCGTTACGGGCTGACCATAAATCCGAGTGCATATCTGCGTCGTAAAGCGCAAAGCGATGCCGCACGGGAGAGTGAGAGCAGCACCGGAGCGGGGGAAAGGCTGCTGGGGCGTCCTGGCGCTACGCTCCTGACGTCAGGAACGGACCATCTTTTTCATTTCGCCCGATAGTCGTGAGTGTAAACACGTCAAGCTCAAACTTGGATAAAAACTTAATGGAATCGATAGATTTTTAAGTGTCGGAGGAAAAAGGGCTGAAAATTTTTTACCTGCGACGCACGGTTTCTGAGATATTCGTTGTTTAGTCACAGCGCTCGTTGCAGTGGTGCGTCATGACGCAGAGCGTCAATGGCTATTACTTTTTTATTCATATCTCCGGAACGAGGCGTTACAGAGAAAAATCGTTAAATTCTATTTCCTTCAGAATTCATTTTTCCGTCGAACGCAATGACTTTCAAGGCCACATTTGCAACACTGTGTAGAGTATTTCCCGACGATTCTAACTTACTGAATCGTTGAGCAAACCAGCAAAAAAAGGAGGATCGACAACTCACTGATGGTGATTCCATCTCTGCTCACGCTCACTTGTTTGGCTCACTATATGTATATGCGGCGGCGAGAATCCTCGGATCCGCCTCCGATCGGCTGTAAATTTATTATACGAAATATCGGCCGGAGCTAACCCGGCTCTCGTAAAGCAACGCCTTTACCACACGCCAGGGCAACCCACCAAACAGCAGCAAACGCGGCAGTCTCGACATCCGGTAAGCCTGCCACGGATTGCTTGCCTTTCTGCCTTCTACATTTCGCTTGTCAGAGATATACGTATGCCGATGCATGCTCCCATCCTCCGCCGGACCTCGTTTTTCTCCTCTTCCCATTCCCTCTCTTTCTCTCTCTCTCTTCCTTTCATTCCACCATCGAGTCTAGCCTCGGCCTCTATCTCTCTTCCTCCCAGCAAAAGTGACTGTGTGATTCGCGTGCTTCCGTAAAACCCCGGAACCATCATATATGTGCACCGTATATGTTGGCTAAGCCACCTTAATCCTCAGCCTGTCGAGAGTACGAGAGACGCCAATCCGGGATGAAACAATTACCGCGCCCTACAGCATACCCACACCTCGTTCAACTTACTCTCGCGCATGTTTCACTGCATGCGTCTTTTATCACCAAACGAAATTCCACCTAAAATTATCGCCCATTTTCTGTTGATTAACCCACCGTGTGTATACGAAATTTTAGAGAGCACGGTATGCATACTGAGTACTTTACGAAACAATCGGGTTTACTAAATTTCCTGGACTTCCAAAAAGTCATGATGTTGAAGTTTGCAACGAAATTCTGTTCTTTTTTTCAGACGAGCTCATAATTATTATTCAATATTTGATCTGGACAATTAAACGATCGTTTCTTGCGACCCAAAACTCGATCGACACGAAAAACTGCCATGATTTTCGACATTCAATAAATCATAAATACATCGAAAAAAAAATCTGGATTGTTTATTGAAGTGTCCACTATGTGGGCCCAGCAGCTATGAAACCCAAAATTTTGACTTCAATGACCCGGTATACACACGTCGGGTTAATACACGGACCGGACATAAATTTTTCCATCATAACTTTATAATTCATATGATGAAACAACAATATTAATAGTTCTTATTTCAATGAATTCACTAAACTAATCTTGGATCCGCAACGCTTGACGTCAACGCGATTAAATTTACTGCATCCGGTTCATTTCATCCATGATTTTACGTGCACACACACACACACACGTAAATAGTTAAACTCGGAGTCAGATTCGATTAACACGAGCCCACGCGAGTCCTCGTCTCGTTTGCGCGATTCCTGAAGTAATTGTCGTACGTGCATAGCCAGCTGCGAGTACCCCTCAGCACACGTACGTATACACGTATAAATCATACAAGATTTTATAAATTTTATACCTGGATTATAGTTTATGGTGGCCGTCAAAATTCCGAAGCGTGAAACATCGGCTTCGCTTCGTTTTTTCTGCACACTATTTATAAATTAAGTTTTATAATTGTTAATTAATTCCCACTCAATTATCGATGATAAATTTTACATAACGCTGGGAATTTATTTAACTCACGCATTCGATAGAGAGGAATCGTCGAGCGGTGAAATTCTTTTCGCCCAAACATTGGTTTCAGATCCATTTTAAAAATGGGCACTCCATCAAGTAGGATAGTGAATTGGTAAATTCTTGTGTAAATGTCATGAGTAGATATACGAGGCTGGAGTGCTCTATCCAGCTCGCCTATTTCCTCGGTAGCAAATGTGTTTTCATTCACTATTGGTATGACGATTCAATGGTTATTTCCATATATATCTGTATCGTATAACCATAGCCGATTGAATTTGGTGGAATTTGTTGCCAATACAGACGATATGTCAATATATCGATTGACAGAGTGAAAATTCAGTTTTTGTGGATTGGCTGCGGCCAACCGCGCTAGTAAAATCTGGATACCTATACCCTGGACATTTGGAACGTGGACAGAAACATGAGTATAACAGACGCGAATAGCCCGCAGTGTGGAGTGCCATGAAGCTTTTCCCATTCTCTTTCTCTCTCCATGGCCATTAATTGTTCTGCATGTTTTTCCATTTCTATTTTCAACAAAAATTCCAGTATTTTTGGTCCCATTCGTGGCCTTCTATTTTTCGATCTCTCGGATCGAAAAACCCAGAAAAATATATGGAGATTATTCATTTCCGTACAAATCAGTGCAATTCAATTCCGGATCAATTATTCGAAAGGTCAGTGCAGCAGGGAATAGGGAACGTCAGTGATAAGGCAAGCTCCTTGTCATCACACAGGATTGGTCACCGCATCAAAAATAATCAATATATCTCGTAAACGGTGCACTAGAGAGAAAAATACCCAACAACTTTTCGCTTCAGAATTTCATGATAAGTCGACTCTGTAAATTTGAAACATATCCTATTGCAAAAACACTCGACAGACCTTTACATCCTGATAGTGTCTTTCCAGGAGCTTCGAGCCTGAATTACACACAAGTCCCGGCTGACATATCTATACCGGTCAGACATAAGTGCCTCGGCGGAACGGCATGCACATGCACGCCATCATGGGAAATGTTGGTGTAAGTTTGTATACATGTTCACATATAAGCCGGGCATCCGTTTGTCCGTCGACGTCGCGGCCCCCGTTCATTTTGCCGCCATTAATACAGATGTTACTTTGAAGCTAGGTAACACAACTCACCTCTACACCAAAGTCATGTATATTTACATACATATGGACATAGTATAATGTTGTAAATATGCCTATATGGGACGAAGCACGATTGCCTGCCTTTCCGGCTCTCGCATGCTTATCGCCGGTATGTATCTCTCGAGCTCGTCGAGGCAACGTGAACCTAGCTTCATAGTGGTCAATTTCTTAGTTCCTTACATTCCTAAACGAACACGATCAGAGTGCAGAGAAATAATCATTCATACAAGTCTACCAACGAAATTCTTTGAGCTACTAATATTCCATATTGAGATAAGAAATCAGCTCAACACTTGGTCTGTAAACCTGGGTCATTTCATGTCCGGGCAAATACGACGGACCAGCAAATACTGGATCAAAAATAGATGGAATTTTCAAACGGTAAAATGCATTTTTTCAATTGACAGACTGACAGTGCGGAAAAACGTTTACTCATGAAGTTTCAAAATGTATCCGATCCCAGGGTCTGAACATGAGCTTATGTTTATGAATGATTTGTAAGCGTGACTGTTGGTGAAATTGAATTTTCCTGGATGGTCTGAAATGACTGCTTTGCTCCTGATATGAAAGTGACGCAGATTTCTCTGTGCATACAAATGGCGGAGTAAGATACGAAAAGGCGTTTCCTGCTCAGATGATGATACTTGTTATGAAAGATATTATTCTCGCAACGTAAGCGGGATATTGTGTGCCATGGGGATTTGCAGTATCGGAGGGCAAACATGGAAAGCTTTTAGTCGATACTGAAAGATGCGGGAAAAGAGAGAAAGAGAAGAGAAAGAAAGAGATAAAATAGAGATAAAGAGAGGGCGGGAGGGAGAGAGAAAATGCTCGACAGAATGATGGGCAGGAGTGACGGGCAGCAAGTGTTCCGTAATCTAATGAACCCTTTTCAGCGGCCGACAACGCGTGCCTAATCGCTGACAACCCTGACAGCCGGAGACGCTTGAACTCCGCCCTCGCGCGCACACGCTCTTCTCCCCCTTCCAAAATGTTGCCATATACGTGTGTTCCTTCCATGAGTGTGTGATACACATCCATGAAACCGGATTTCTACGAGGTTATAGAAATCTACGAAAGCAGTAAGCTTCCAGACATATTGGCGAAAGGAAATCAACTCCATGATCTCACGGCTTTGTTGTAGCATCGATTATTTACCGCAATATTTCTTATAACAAGAAAACAAAAGAACAAAACATATTTGGAAGTAAAAGAAACTGCAAAGCAACGTTTGGAAGACGTTTGTATAGTCGAATGGTAAGATGGTCGCGGGATTATGGAAATTTAAAGCGAATAATCTATAAAACTTAACGTGAGGTTTCCCAATACAATTCGTTCCCACGGAGCCTATTTCATCGAACTCAAATCATTTCATTTCCAGTCAAACAATTTGATTTAAACTCAAACATTGGATCAGGTTCACCTGGCAGTTTGGCTGTCGAGTTCGTGCCTGGTGTAGATGCAGGACGTGACGAACCGAACGGAAAGGAGCAAAGGTTGACGATCGCTCTTGGTGCCCTGGTAAGTTGACCCCGTGTGCCACGAAACGCCGCCAAGCTTAGTCTTTATGACAGCGAGGCCATTACCATGCTCCGTGCCTTTTTTACATACACTCGTATATTCATATATACATGGATATGTATACGTTTGACTAGCCCGTAAAACGGCGGGTAGTACAGTCGCTCAGTCGTCTCCACACGGTTCCTATCTTGCGCCTCTATATAATCGTTTACAATGGGGGATTCGTGTGTCGACAGTTTGGCATGATAATGTTCTGAGCCTCCGGGACTTTCACCAGATATTTGTCTGTACAAAGTGTCCTGAAAGTCACAATCCCGATCATCGACACCAACTAGTCCTTTGCTAGAAAAAACTACTCATCCATTTTTCTCTACGATCGCCGAATGAAGAGTTTTCGGATTCTGAAGTTTGCATCGTTGGAATGCAACGTAATCCCTCATTTTATTTAAAAATTTCCATGCGATACTTATTGACAAATGAAAAATTTAAAGTCACAGAAAAATTAAGGAGATTTTTAAAATCTTGAAAATTGTGAGTGGATTAAATATTTTTCGTTGGTCTCCAACGATGCAAACTTCAAACACATGCAGTCGACGAGATTTTTTTTTGTATTTTTGTAGTATCGGAGAAGAAAAAATTCCGAAAGCTCGTTCATCCAAAAAATTGCGACCAGCGAGTCTGTAAATTTGAGACGTAGATTTCGGACATCCTGTATGTAAATCTGCATTGTGATTCTCTTCCTTTAACCACCGGGGAGAAACTTTTATTTCGCTTATACATAAAATAACGATTAAGGGATATAGCCCAAGCAATGGACATCGATGTCATAATATACGTCTCGAATCGCCATTAATACAACTTAGGAAATACGGTACAAGAAGATGAGAATCCATGGAGATAAGATTATCTCCGGAGCGACCCCGGATCATGGGACTACCGTGTGACGAAACGATACACACTTGGTACCTTAAAAATCGACGTGCGAAAATATTTTTCTATTCGGTCGATAAAGCCTCTTACGAGTGGTAACAGGGATCGAGAGCGCCGATAAAACGATCGCAAATCGTCCTTTCGTGCCTTTTTACACCATTATCGCTTTTTTTTCTCTTTCGAAAATCCCGGAAAACATACAGCATCGAGAAGATTCAACGATAATGCAAAATGACGAGGGAAAATGATGTTATTCGTTCTGGTACATCGTCAGGGTAATGACGATTTATTTTCATTTTTTTTATCGTTATTTGTTGTTCCTCTTTGAGATGAAAATTTGTGACGAAAATCACGATGACTCGAAATGAAAAACACGAAAATATTTATTCCTCAAAGTCGGTAAATACGAAATGAACTTGTTTCCTCTTTTGAATTTCTCATTGGGGAAAGGCTTTGCACGATATCTTTACGTTGCATGGAAAGAGACTTAGCGAAACAGCAGGTGCAACGATTCTCATATGCCACAGCGACGATGCCGGCAGTATTACCATTTATATTGAACTGTTGCTGTGGGGACGCTTGATAATATCATATCAAACAGTGTATGAGGCATCAACGTTCTCCAATATAAACAAATGCACACGCACAGCAAAAGATGTTTGCTTCGAATTGGAATTATCATCAATAGCGAATTATATAAAATACAAAAATTGCAAACAAAAATAAAAATCGAAAAGTTATAATTAAGTGTATAGAGGAGCACAAAACTTAAAAAAAGTATTTTTCCATCCCCAGAGCCATTGATCGAGCAACGATCAGTTAGTAATCCAAGGACGTTCCTCTTGAGAATCCTATGAGCAGTCTTCTCTTAAACTTGGAGGGAACGATCCAAACATTCTCGACATAAACGGCCATTACAACGTCCGAAGCTAGAAATGATCGTGTCAAACTTGCACTGGCTGTCCACAATGTATTATTAAGTTGGCATGCACACGTAAGCCTGTGCATGAGGAGGTATAAGGATAAGTGGCATTCTATCTATAATTCACTTGTGTCTATACACGATTCCAAGGGGAAAATACAGTCTGTACTAAAATAGCAAAAATGTATATATATGCGAGAGTGCGGAAGGAGAATGGAGAATTTCAAGAAACGCGCATAGGGAGGTGTTATACTGAACGTAATTTATGTAAGTGCCAGGTTTGTATGGCAGGGTTAGTGAGCTCAATGGACGCGTGGAGCGCTCCCTAACGGAATAGCAGTGCGAACGGATAGATAGGAAGACAAAACTCAAGAGCTTGACTTTCCCTTTAATTATCCTGGTGATTAGATGGATGTCTTGCACATTTATACATACACAATATCGTATCACATATTTCCATCCATTTACATAAATATATATCCGTGCACATGGATATGGTAATAGGTCTTCTATGGAGAGCGTTGTTTATACAGGCGATCATTACAGTAATTATGATAGTCGCGGATAATTATTATACCATCAATAAATTACGGTATAATGTTCCAACATTATAGGTTTCCGCGTGCATGATGATCGCTTCGCTCGAACCCGAGACCAAACGGGGCTTGTATAATTTACATGGATATTAATGCAGCCGTAGCGCGCGACGATGGACGGCCGTCGACTCGACGATTACCTTAATACTCCCCAGCATAGTTACTCCATATAGATGTATATATCAATCGGTCTCTCTGCATTGTGTGCATATTATTGTGGCTGTCTTGTTCCTCGATCCCCTGTGCAGTGTTTACAATAGAAACCTGATGGTCCTAGCAGCTCTCTCTCTCGCTTTCATCTCGGTATATGTCATAAATGTGCATTTCACTTTGAGCTACATACGGGTCACTTCAAACCTGAGCCATAATCCTTCATGCAGAATATTCTAGCGCTATTGGATTTATCCGATCGCTCATAAATCCTCTCAATGAGTCTAGTCCATTAATGTATTTTACCGCTGGGACAAAGGTCGCGAGCTGGTTTTAATTCTCGCGGATTTAAATAATCAAAATCGCATGATTGCTTGTTATTAAAAATGTTTTTATGATCCGTCATTGAACTTTACCTCGAGGTGGTGTTTTTGGTGCAAATTTCGTTGACAACTCAGACGATTCTGCAAGCTATAAATATCGTTTGCAGAATTTTATTCCAATGACATTGCGAGCATTGAAATCCTACAAAATCTTGATGCGCCACAAATATGTTTTCCTCGCATACGCCTGTTAGCCTTGATAAGACAATCAGGTAAGTGCGAAATGTTTACCTGGACGTATGGCACGTGCATGCGGTTCACAAAGGAGCGAGATAATACAACAAAAATACGAGCTTCGAATACGACGTTTGGCGAGGCCGAAATGACGATGAAAGAAAGCTACGAAGCTGCAGCTTGCTATCGATGCCACTGAAACAGAGAGAGTGGTAAGCAAGAACGTTTTTTTTTCGTTGTTAAATTATTCATGTCTCTTTGTGTGCAAGGAAGCCTCATTTATTTCTTCTCCTCTTCGTATAAGTTCGTAGGGATATTTGTTGCGTTCAAAGAGAATTAATCAACTGTTTTTTTATTCTTTGTACGAGTATTGTTGTCTCATTGATCATGAAATCTCGCAATTATAAAAATTACTTCCCTCCTTATAAGCTCGGACGTGGAATAACGATCAATGTTGTCTGCACGTATTTTCCGCTTCATCGGACAGTACGACAATTTTCTTTAATTCACCCGCTCGGCAAGAGATACAGCGAAGCCTCGGCTTGATCACTGTTGTTCAATTGTTTATGCACGTACATATGTTATCATTTAGTTTTTTAATGAAACGTTGACATGGAGGAAGAAAATTGTAAGAAGAAGACGGTGGGAAATTGAAGCACCGGAACATCTGTCTGGGAAATTACGAACGAGTGTGGTGACCTTTCTGCAGTTATGTTCGCCATATATATGTATGGACGAGTGTACACTTTTTACTCCGGAGCTTTTTTTCTCCATTCGTTTCTATTTAAAAAGAATAGTTGATGGGAGGGTTCGTAAAATAATCGTTTTAAAAATTGCCCATGAGTAGCAAGCGTTTTTCTGGATCGTGTGTATCGTTGAGAAAAGTTGCACAAATGGAAGATATTGAGCTTGTTTTATATAAAGAACTGTCAAGGGAACATACGACAGCTTTGAGTTGGTGGAGACTCTGTAATATTTATACGTTTATATGGTCACCCACGTCGAACCACCTCCCCCTTCTGCCCATCGACAGTCGTTCCTGCTTTAATATTCTCCAACTTCCGCGCTCCGACTCATATTAAAGTGCGAAATTATACATGTCGCAAAATAAATTGCACGTTTCTCATATCCATCCCCGACATCGAGGTCGTGACGAAAATTATCTACGAGTGAGTTTTATGATTATTTCTTTTTTATCCACCAACTCGTTTCCGATCGATCTTCCAAATTATTTAAGTACAGTCTTCCGAAGCATTTAAGGACCCTTTTCTTTCTATTCATTAAAACAATTTGTTACATTTTGTAGACAGTCACGCGATTATGATTGAAACATCATTCCCTAAGGAACATTTCTTAGAAGTTTTCTGCATTTTGCATTTTTTGGGCAAATTCAAAGGACGAAAAGTTTCTATGCGATATTTGTTTTTTTTTTTAAGAAATAAAATGTCAATCTCATGAAAAACAGACAAGAAACAATCAATTTCTGAATTTCGCATTTTTTGGTCAAATTCAAAGGACGAAAAGTTTCTATACATTTTTTTTCAAAGAAATAAAATGTCAATCTCATGAAAAACAGACGAGAAACAATCAATTTCTGAATTTTGCATTTTTTGGGTAATTTCAAAGGACGAAAAGTTTCTATACGATGTATATTTTTAAAAAAAAGAAATAAAATGTCAGTCTCATGAAAAACAGACGAGAAACACGCAGTTTGAGTTTTCCTTTGAAAATAGAGGTTTATGGGGTATTAACGGATGTAGCTACTAAAGCTATGGGGAATATAGGATGATGTTCTGCTCACAGCTTCTAGAATAAATAGGGCGAATGGAACACGATCCAAACGTAAATATATGTATATACGAATACATGGGATGATAGTCTAACGGGTCAAACGTTTACGTGCGAATGAACCTTAAAGGGCCACCGCGAGAGATTGCTAATGGGATATATAGTCAGTCGAGCAGCTGCTCAGGCAACATTTTGGTTTACACTCGAGCGACATCAACGAGAAAACGATCGAGATATTGCAGTGCCGCGGTCGTTCAGCATCCCTGTTGCTCTTGCCTTTGGCTGAGAAACTTCAACACACATTCATACCTGCGCACACTAAGCCGCATACAACTTTGTGTGCAGAAAAGAGAATCGTTCACGTGGGAAGTAAACCCTTTTGCTCGACGCTCTGGGCAATCACGCGAATTTACCTCTTCGAATGACTCTTCTCTTCCAACAACCAAGCGCGTAAACCTTCCAGATTAATCTTCGCGATCGCGAATAATCAAATTGCGTTAAAAACCATTAAACAAATTTCCACGAAAGTCAATAAACTGATGAAATTATTGTTTGCGAAAAAAAATGTTGTAAGCCAAAATCCAAATTTTATTTCCATAAAATACAACCGGGAGTTAAAACCGTTTCCTCTAATAAAAAGCTCATGGGCTCAAATGTATCGAATATATCGATATATCGAATCCATTCTTGCCATTTTATTCGTGCTGTGATTGGCTGCTTAGAAATCTTCAATTCGGAGTCCCGCAGTTCAATTTAAAAGTTCAAGCTGTCAGTTTGACAGTTGCGTGTATACGCGTGCGGTCATATGTTNGGTAAGAGTTATTGGGCAATTGGTAATTAATATTCGTGAGATGGTAAACAGAAGTGAGAGTAATTTAGTTGCAAAATATATAGAGTCCCCAATTCCAGGACGTTATTCACTCTCGTTGTTCGAGTGGTGCTGCGCTCATTGTGACTTCGACGATACGTCATCGTCGACGCGTGACTCTCTCACATGCATATTACTGTACATAAACAACATTTCTACACCTCCATGGGCAATTTTACGAAATTTTCACATTTCCAAATAATTTACCCCACGAGAAACGATCTGAAAAATATTTCAGAATTTTTTCACTTTTTTTTTCTTATTTTTGTATCGATTTTTTTATTATTTTCTAAAAATGACACGAATTCACGAATTTTTCAAGCGCAGCTTCGCAGTGGACCGATTTCTCTTACAAGAGTTCCAACTACTCGAACTAGTGAAAATTTAATAATACTCCAAGGCTGTAACTTCTGGGTATATCTCGAGAATGGCAACGTCGAGGAATCGAAATACTGAATTTTTGAGAACGTACGATCGACGTGGAATTGCCTATATGTTTATTTATATTTCTATATATGCACGTTAGAGGTACAGGGGATCTAGCCTTCCGAGTTTCCGTGATGGATTGCCCGGACAAGCTGCTGGTAACTCTGATATCGATTTATTATTCAAAAGCTGCTGAAACAAATCACCCCCTGTGTGCTGTATACGTGTATATCGTGTGCAACTATATTATCCGTACGGCAGTCGAGTCAGCAGCCTCTTTATGTTTCTCGCTTTATATTATACACTATTGTACACGCTGTATATAAATTCACATGCCTATGTGTGTACAATAAAATTTATACAGCTATGTAAATGTATGAAATGATAAATATACGAATATTTATTCGTGATATAAAATGATGTCTACATAAATATTTTTTTTGTACGACGTAAACTTCGTTTGATATATTCCATGAGCATGATGTTTATTCCGATTTATTTCATCGTGCAAATCATTCAATCACTTTATGCCAACGAGAAACGAATATTTGGGAAATGGAACTAAATTATATAAATAATTCACGACCTCCGGTAGTTCATTGATTTTGGAATCCATCATTCCACACTGGGAATGAAGTTTTTTTTTTTTATTGTCGATATTTTGTTAAATACGGTGAACAAAATATTTTCTAATAATTTCAACGTCATTTTGGCAGTATATTTGGTTTCTGAAGGAATTTTCAGCGAAATTTATGAGTGGAACGCCAAAAATTTGATTCCGAAGAGACTTTCGGAAATATTTTTACTGCTTTGATACAATTTTTGGAATTATTCAAAAAAACATGTAGTCGAACGTATCGAACATAATATTCATCTTTTTCGACAAAATTTTGTTTTCAGTGCTGTATTTCGAGTGGCAAATATAACTTTTTATTTATTGGAGCAAAGAAATGAGGATGACTTGATTTTTTCGTTCGTTAGATCGAGGCTGAAATATTTTGGCGCGAGTATTGTGAGTTTTAACAGGAGGTGCATAAAGTGGTTGTTATGGGGTGGTTATGGATTTGCATAAAATAACGAAGATCGGTGATTTTGGGTTGTCGAGCGAGAAGAAAGAGAAGAGTGGCCTTGTTGCGGTGTATGCCAGGGAATTAACCCCCACGTTCGCTCTCCCGATCTCTAGTCTTTCTATAGAAAGCCCTCTTCCATTATCGACGTATATGTCTATAGAGATGCTGTCTCCACACCCGCAGGAGCTCAGCCACCACATTTATGCATGGCCGCGTACATAATAGGCTCCTTTTCACCGCAGGTCTTATTAAAATTTCTGATCCGCTGGAGGTGAACGGTATGCAAATTGCTTTGCAAGATCTCTCTCGCTTTCTCTTATCGTTTCTCAGAAAAGAAGAGACAGGAAGAGGGTTGAGAAAGCTTCTTCCTTTGCGTTGGCTTGGCAAGGGTTGGGGGTTCGTGTGCACTCGCTTTTTTCCTTCTCTCTCGTGCCCACGTTCACCACCAGGAAAGCGAGTAATCGAATACCCATTTCCCAGCAAATTATGTGCGTCCTATTGAAATTTTTTAAAGACCGGTCAATAATTTTGCATTTTTTATTCCAATTAAGTTCATCGAGTTGATTTTTTTTTCTTCATTTTTCATCGCAATGGAATACTCTTCGAGGTATTTTGGTTGAAAATTTTCCCTTTATTTTGGGGAACACAATTCTCCTCGTGGATGAAAAGAATATGAGAAAATAATGGGAGCAGTTATTTGAAGAGCGTTGAAAAGTACCTGTTCATGGAAATCAGAATCCACTCTTGAATTACAGTTCCTATTTGAAAGCAATTAGTAGCGTTGAGAAAGCGAAGATGGCTCGGTGTACAGTTTCGCAATGTCATTATATTTCGATGAATGAATGTCTGAGCTTGATACGAAATTATTGACAACGAGCCAACAAGCAGTCTAGATTCTGGATATGGAAATACAATGGCTGCGATTAATCGTGTTAAAAGATCATTCGACGCGTCTGATGATTGAAAGATTCATCGAATGCAATGGAACGAAACTTAATCGAACGAATATGAGACAAAGTTGTTCGTTAGTTTTCCTTGGCACTTTTTATCAGATTCCAGGTGCTGTTGAGCTGCAATTACCGAAATTAGTGCACTTACCACTAATCATTAGGCGTTGGGCAAAAAAAAGGAGGAATTCTGGGAATTATCTCATTTTATTATCTTCGCGATATTCTAATGAATTTAATAACCGCAATCAAGTCCCGGCTCTCGCAATCGCAGAGCGCAGCAACCAATCTCCATTTTTTCAGCTTATTATTTTCGAACCCGAGTAATAATGACTTTCGCGATAATTTGATTTGGCGGTTCTCGCTTGTGCAATAATGATAGCCGCGTGCTCGTAATCACCGGCTTCGCGGATGAATTCATTATTAACGCCACAGCACAGTCGCGTGTCTATGACCCAAGTGTAAACTCAAATTATAATTCCTCTGGACATTTCGTTCGAAAAAAATCATTAAGAAGTTGCTACGTAGTAATAAAAAAGAAAAATAAAAAATCTTTTCATGCCTTTTTGGTGAGTACGTCGATTTGGTAATAAAATTTTCGTTGTCCTGAAGATAATTGCTCAAAAGATTGACAGCTGTCATTGACAGTTTGGAATTTCATTTTCGTGATCGAAAAAATATCAATTGAGGGGTGTCAATTAAATTGTTGCCTCGATTGAAAATCTTCAAACGTAGAAGGCATTTTTTGGGACGATTCGAGCCAAGGTTAAGAATCATCGACATCGTTTCTTCAGAACCACCAACAGATACATTTTCCAGATAAAATCATTGATCGTTCGACATTTCGCAAAGACTGATCGCAAAATGGCAAATTGAATAATAATTAAAAAAAAAAAAAAGTTGCAGAGCCATAGCACGAGCTGGTGTTCTAAATTCTTGGATTAATGTCGCAACGTTTTGCGATCAGCAATCGATTATTTGCACCATCACGTCCCTGGAATTCCTCGCGTTTAAACACGATTAACGGGGGCAACAGTCGGCTCGATTCTTTCCTTATACAGCACACAGCTTACTTTTCTATAGCCGCGAGGCTTGTCCTTAGCAGTGACCATCGTCACGAAAGGATCGCTGCTCAACCGTCTGCTTAAAAACCACAAAAATCTCATTATTAATTTCGTTAAACGTTTTTTTTTCGTTCTTTGCCATTTTTGAACGAAACTATGAAAGAAAAAGTGTCGAATCAATCGTCCAAAACCGTGTTGTCGTTACAAACTCGTACACATATTTATTGATCTTTCGAAAACCATGAAAAACAAAAAAAATTCAAAAGCTTGAAATTTATTCCATGCAGACCTTTGAAAATTGCAGTCCAGACAACAATACAGCCTCGAGCTAATTGCCAAAGTCACTTCTCTGCTATTTTGCGCACCGCCTTCCCTCTCGTCGTTCCCTTTTTCCATTGTTGGTCTGTTTTTTTTCAGTTTCATGACTTCATTGCTCCGGAGAGTCGTATTCAAATTCAGGCACACAAATTACTCGCAATAGACGTCTGTTTACAGACTTACAAAGCGTTCTCTCATTCCTCGAGCTCTCCGGGCCTTTATTTCGATTTTTTCCTCGTGACTCTCGGCAGAAAGTGCTGAGTATAGTCGAAAGAAGAAAAAATAAAAATGTGTAGCCGGTTTTAAAACTGTTCGCTGTGGTTTTCGTCATTCCGTAGAGTTTTGTATTTTTTTTTTTTTGCGCATATTTTATTTGTTTAAGTTGTTTTTTGTGTTTCTTTGGTTCGTACGTCTCGCTTCTCGTACGCACTTGAACAAGTTCGACGTATTATTTTTTACGCACTCCTCCTCGCTGCGGAGCAATACGTGCGAGGAAGTAAAGAAAGTCGTAAATCCTTGCCACGGAAATATTTAACCCTCTCGGGCGAGCGGAACGCGATGTTCTACACGAATTCCCGGGATAACTTAACCTCTCGGCTTCTCCAAACACCCTCCTTCTTTTCTCCACCCCTTTTTCTCGCATTACTCACTTGTTCTTGGCTTTCTTATTCTTCCGACACTTTAGCAAGAAATCTTGAATTATTTCCGTTGGAAAAATTCGACGAAGCCTAATGAATCGTAAGCCGTTTCCGCGCGAGGCTGTTTCCAGTAATGAAAAGACTCTCGGGGTGATAAACAACTCGGCGAGGAGTTTGAACAAGGGGCGAACTTGAAAAAAACTAAAATGCAAATATTCTAATTCGATTAGAGAAATCTCTTCGGAGAATATCCTCAATTTTTTTTTCCTTACCTCTCGAAACGGTGTTGATACTTAACAATAAACGAACAGCACTCGAGAGCTCGTCGTCTTAGCAGCAGTCGAGCCCAGGACATTAAATAGTGAATTCTCTTTCCTCGCTCTTCCGAGGCTTGAAATATTTCGCCTCGGTCTCTCCGGAGGATCGAGGGACCTGCATTTAATATTGTAAATAGCTGGAAGGATTTATTCGACAAGTGTACCGTTTACATCGCATCTGACAACCTCATCTTTATATAGTTGTGGACGAGACTAGTCATCGTCGTCGTCGTCTTTGCTCGAACTTGTTGGGGTTTCCAAGCAGCCTCTGGTATCAAGATAAATGAGCGGGAAGAGAACAAGAGAAAGTGGGCGATATTCAGAGAGAGATAAAGAGAGCAAGACGAAGAGACAGAGATATAGAAAGCGAATGGGGAAGAAGGCAAGGAGCACAAGCGAGTCCTGGTACATCGGCGGGGTTGGAGTGCTTGGCGGGGCCACCTTCGTGCTGCGCAACACGGAATTAATTTAATCGTTAAGCCGGCATCTAATTAACCGGCTCCAGGGGCCGTCGAGAGAAGCGACCGAGACAGAGAGCAGCCAAAGAGAACAGAACTCGGCTGCTGGGCGGTTCTCAGTCTGGGTAACAGTTTAGGTCGGCAATAAAACAAACACTTTACCGTCGAGCCCATTCTATACGTACATATATATACATCCGTATAGTTCCAAGTGAAATAATTGCCCGATCTAATGAAACACATTGAGTGTTTACGAGCTGCTTTAATATCTCACTACTCACTCTCCACTCTCTCTCGTGCTATCTACTTTATCGCTGTAGGACCTTCATCAAGTGTTCCGTATTCTCCTGCTCCCCGCGTGTATCCTTATCGTTCCAACATTATTTCTTATTCCGGCGCGCATTTTTATTGTTATTTTTATCGCAGATTTATTTTTCTTAATGTTAATGATACTCCGATTATCTCAAGCGAGTAGCGTTTTATTATTTTTCTTCTTATTACCTGCTTCGTTACACGAGGAGATTTTTCAGAAACGTTGCGACTGGGATATTTGTATATTGGGGGAGGAGCCCGAGATATTCTCTTCTGTCGGTCCATACAGATCGATGTGTACACTCTCATCATTCAGCATGAAGAATGACGTTGATAAATTAGCGTCGAGTGTTTAATGGACTGATGGATTTTGTGGCTTCCCATGTGGAAGAAAAGTTATACCTATCGAGCCAGCTGTCCGACTATTTGACTAATCGAGTCCGATTTTTCACGTTCAGCATGGCTCGATCAATTATTAACGTATTACTATCATGAAACGACTTTATCTAGGGCTCTTTCTAAATTTTGTATAAACGTTCTTGCCACCAAAAACTAATAGTTTTATCCTATGAAGAAAAATTTTCTGACGTTTAGAATTTCAGATTTCATTTCCAGTTTTTTTTTCAAATTTCCATATCAAAACGCGTGTAAATTGAAGTCGCATTTCTTACGTTTTTTCTTACAGAATTCTGTATAAAAACCCTTAATAAAGTCGTTCCGCACTGGGGAAGGAATTTTGTTAAAAATCGTGGATATTTTATTGAATACGATAAACTAAATATTTTTTTATAATTTCAAAATTTTCGTTATTTTGGCAGGATATTTGGTTTCTAACGAAATTGTCCGCGAAATTTACGAGTGGAACGACAAAAATTTGCTTCCGAAGAGACTTTCTAAAATATTTCTTGCTGTAATGACACTATTTTTGGGATTATGCGGAAAAAAACGTTTAGTCGAACGTATCGAACAAAATATCCATCTTTTTTTCAACAAAATTTTGTTTTCAGTGCGCGACAGTGATACGTTGAATGACACTGCGGAGGTGGAAACTCTCGTGATCCGATCGGACAATTTGGATACTGATAAAAATGGTTGGGGCACGTTTGAAAGATTTTGAGAGGAATTCTCACTCATCCGTTGACTCGATAATTTTGGAACGGTCACGGCATTCGATCGAGAGATAAATTTCACCTGTTCGCACAGTCCGTAAGACTTGTAGGAAAGTTGCACAAAGTTGTAGCCTGACTTGACGTGGTATTCGCGAGGCAGACGTGCCTGGAAATTTATGATTCACCGGTTAAGTGGCATCGGGCAAATCCCTGAGTTGGAAACGCGTACATTTCGCGAGTCAGTATATACGCTGCTTGTTTATTTATGGTTGCCCGTATAGGCGAGAAGTGGCCATGTGGTAGTTGTCGTTGTAACGCTGTTGCTGATCGGTGTCGTTGTGGCGCAATTACAGGTAGCCAGGCCGAAGCACGCACGTGAGGAGAGTATTCGCAAGATAGTTGCGAAGCGAACATACTATGCGGCAAAGCGTTGCCTGTAAATGCGAGTCGTGCTATGTGACGCGGTAGGAATGTAAGGGATCGCGCCAATGTCCTTAAGATATACAGATATAAGTTCTGCATCGCTTTGGTTTGAGCAAAAGATTTTCTGCTGTACTATGCTTCATTCCGTAGCATATACAGGTTGTCCGGAAAATTGAGTCAAAAATCCTTTGGAAAGGGCGAACATTGGTTCTTAAAAAAAAAAAAAAAAATTCTTCCAACAATAAGCAACAACCGGTGGCGAGCATCGCGTCCCAGGGCGCCATACCGAGGAATAAGAATAATTCATTTTAATTTCCTCACTGGAACTGAAATTTTGTTAAAAATCGTCGAAATTTTGTTAAACCCGGTAAACTAAATATTTTTTGATAATTTCAAAATTTTCGTTATTTTGACAGCATATTTGGTTTCTAACGGAATTGTCAGCGAAAGTTACGAGTGGAACGACAAAAATTTGCTTCCGAAGAGACTTTCTAAAATATTTCTTGCTGCAATGACACAATTTTTGAGATTACTCGAAAAAACGTTTAACGTATCGAACAAAATATCGATCTTTTCCAACAAGATTTTGTTTTCATTGTTCGCAACGTTGCATCGAGAAAAACAGCTCACAAGACTATTCTTTTCATATCGTTGGCAACAATCGACTCGTGATCTTTAAACTCGTATTTCGAGACACCGCATATACACCGCCGCGCGCGCTGTTTGAAGAATATATACATTTGCCAGTCGTTTCGGTGCGGTGTAAATAGGTGCGAGAGTGGAAAAGAGCGAAGGAGTAACGGCGGTAGTTTAGACATCTTGTATTATTCAACAGTCTCCCTAGTCATAGAACGCCTGTGGGGTTCCCAGCATGCTGTTGCTGCAGCGCGTTCAACAGAGGCAAAATGCAGGAATCACAGCAATGCTGTGCACCGATGCTGTGCTGCAGGAGAGAAGGCGAAAGACGTGAGAGTTAGCCGTTCTCGCTGGGTCCAACAATTGCTTAACAAATCGGCCCGGTGGAAGCATTTCCTGGAATAAATAACCCGAGTGGATGCTTCTGCATGCTTCTTCGCTTTGCCACTGGGAGAAGCTGCAATTCACCACCATTTTCACCGGCGTGGTTATCCCCTTGGATGCCGAGGTGAACCGTAGTTGCTCTCGTGCTTTTCTTCCTCTTCGATCTTTCCTGCTGCCTGGATCCTCTCACCGTACCACCGCGCGCGCGATACCCAGACAGTTTATCTTCAAGTACCAAGGCTGCGTGGTTATCAGCTCACTCGTACGTATCAATTTTTTTTTATATTCCCATTACGATCCACGTGATGTGCCCATCTTATTATTCGTCTATATGCATGCATCGTAGGCCAAGGAATTCTCCAATAGTGAAGAACGTAACATGGTGTGAAACGAACTGTTCCTCCGATTATTTTGAGGAGGTTGGGTCACGACGATACAATGTTGCCATGCTGAACCACGTTGAAAACATAAAAAACTTCAAAAATATAAGAATTCGATAAAATTTGGTCACTAAATTCTTTAATAATTTATATGACGATACAATTTTTTTAAAAGATTTTTCCACCACCTCTCGATTATTCGATAACCATATGGTAAAAAAGTAGAAAAAAATTTCTCTTCCTATACTTGATGCCGAAGAATGTTATCACCAAATTTTATAAAATTCTGATTATTTTGATACTGTGATCCTGCCTCCTGAAGTGGTTAGCAAAATCCATTGGTTTTTTTGACTATCCAATTCATTAACTATCGCTACTCCAGTGGAATCCAACGAAAAATATATTTTTCACCAATTACATTAATAATTAAGGGACTCGTTCGAGTTTTTCTAGAAAATTCAGTTTTTTAATGGCAAAGAAGACGTTCCCATTATCTTTGGTAAATACTCCAAGAAAATTAGGCACTCTGCTATAAAAAATGATCAGCTTTCGTTGCATCTGAACGAGGCGAATTTCAACATATCTCCTTTTATGCGATCTGGGGAAAATAGAACGAACGAAAAAAAATATAATGTTGAATGCAATGTTTTTGAGAGCAGAACAACACGATCAAAAATGCAGGTGCCGCTGCGTAGGTGGTGAAACGCCATCGGAATCAATGGGACCTGTTGGTCGAAAAATTCGTTTGCTGTGTGGCTTTTCGCAACTATATACGCGGGCAACAGGTTTCCGCTTCGGTCCCCTCGTATCTCCACTGTGTAGTACATTCGTACGTATAGATATTTATGTATTACGTACAGCAGGGGCAAACGAATGACCCGTCATTCGGTCCATTCCCTTGCGTCGATACGTTTTACCAAAGCCCTCTCGAGAATAACCGGGTCTCGCGTGCACCGGGCGCGTTGAAACGATTACCAGCGATGCACCCGATTCGCACATGCATCGACGCCCGGGCTGCGAGGACAAAACACGGAAGTACCAACATGTGGACACGAGCTTTTTTTCACACAGCTAGCTTCAATTTTGTGTGTACACTCGAAACGTCAAGCTCACAAAAACGTGCAACGGGATATCCATTCACCCCGCGCATCTCTTTTTCCAAGCGATCTCGTTTAGTATCTTTTTGCTCTTTTGTTTCATTTTCTCTTTTTCTTTCGTGAATTTCGTGCACGTCCGATTTTAAGCGTTTTGCTGAAACGATGCGGCAAGAGACAAAGATGGAAAACTGCGTTACGAGCAATCGTGATGGGAGCACACGCGCTTGAGAGTTTCTTGTCGTTATCCTCACTCGACACGTGCACTGCAAACTAAGTTTCGTTGAAAAAGATGGATATTTTGTTCGAGACGTTTGACTAAACGTTTTTTTTTAATAATCCCAAAAATTGTGTCATTGCCGCAAGAAATATTTTAGAAAGTCTCTTCGGAAGCAAATTTTTGTCGTTCCATTCGTAAATTTCCGATGACAATTCCGTTAGAATCCAAATATACTGCCAAAATAACGAAAATTTTGAAATTTTAAAAAAATATTTAGTTTACGGTATTCAACAAAATGACGACGATTTTTAACAAAATTCCATTTCCACTGTGGCTTCATTTTTCTTGAATTTTTTAAGGTTTCGGGGATTTTTCGGCCTAACGATAACCGTCAATTAATAATTCATCGGTCCCGTCGTTTTTGGTACACAAGAAATTTGTGTTTTTCTTTCGTCGACGTAATTGCCAACAATTATTTGGCGATAAAATGAAATTTCGCCTTGCTCTGGGAACTCTGACGCAATAAATATACAGTCAAGCCCCTTAACTATATCTTTGGCGAGCACATTATGTCTATCTTCGAAGAGAGAAGAAAAGCATCATGAGAACTGGCTGAATTTACGAGCGCTTGGGCAAAACGAAGGCTCGGCCGCGAGAGGTGAGATGAAGGAACGATTTAAAAAAGATTTCTCGTCTCATCGAGACGAATCTTCGGTGCTACCGTCCGAGCTCGATTTTCTCCCTCGTGCATCATTCGGTGGCATCGGTTTAGTCAAGGGATAACGTTTTGCCCGCCGTCAGGGCCAATTATCGGGATATTGCTGAGCTAAAGAGTGAGCGAGAGGAAACGAGATACCAAGGCGATGATGCTCCTCTCCAGCACCACGTGCAATTACTCCTCGTAAATCAGAAAAGAGAGCGAGCACCATTCGCCCGAGACTCGTGCCTCAAAGAGAAACATCCGATGAGATGCTGCATCTTTAAGAATATATGCTTGCCAACTTTTGTATACATTAAAAATATACCGCAATGGGTATTAAAAAAACTGGCCAAAAAAATTGCAAAAAGAAACTAGAAACTGTGAAGATGCGGATTTCACAGGGTGTTCGAAAAATTGCATTACTCTTGGACGAAGAAAAAAGTTCGATATTTTGTGCAATAACAAACAACCAACTCGGTGAATCATGAAAAAAAAATTTGGAACATTATTCTACGATTCCTTCTTCACAATTTTGCAAGCCATTGAACCTGCTCAAGATTTTCAAAACGAAATTTCAAGACTCCCTGTAAATGACGAGTGCTTGGAAGAGCGAAAATGTTATACGATCGGACATATGGAACGACAGGGGATCTACCTTTTTGATATTCAACGGCCTGCACACAGATATGCATATGGCCATAACTAACATTGACTCACGAGGATGAAAGAGCAAAGCGAATTGCAGCATGCAGCTCCGTCTGAATCTTTGCTCTTTCTTTTTCTCATCGCGTTTGGGAACCGTGCGCGGAACCGAGTGATGTACGGCCGTAGGTCTGACAAGGTGTCGAGCAGCGAGATGGCAGTGCGCCGTAACCACCAATTACCCCTCGTAATTTCTCCATGCCCGCCTATCGGTCGGTTCTCTTGTGCGACTTTCTTTTTCGTCTCCCTCTCTGCTGCCTCCCTCTTTTTTATTTTCTTTCAACTCGTGCTCGGTATTTTACGTTGCTGTACCCTCGAGGGATATCGTCTCTCGATCATACGTTTATGTCTACAAAATCTGCATTTTTAGCGGGTACTCAAAAGCCACTTGAGAAAAAATCTAAAAAAAAACTGCCTTCAACGTACGGAAATATTGCCGAGCTGCTGAGTCCCTTGGACTGCCACATATTCGGCAAACTTTTTTTTTCTTTGTATTTCCTGTTCTCGTGAATTAGACTGCTCCTACGTCCACATCCTCCAGAAATCCGTAATTTGCAAAATATCTCGACAAACATGCGAGTTTACGAGATTCGTAGGTTCGTCCGTTGGCGAAACGTGTTAATTCGACGCCGCGCACGTATCATCGTCACGTAAATCAGTAGCGATATCCATTTCGGTAAATATTTCACAATTCTGAGCGATGACTAACGCGAGAGGTTGGAGGAGCCGTTATTACGGGAGCAGCTGGGGCGGGATGGAGCGATGGGAAAAAAACGAGTAAAAAAAAACATTTTTTTCTCTCGTCACCAGCGAAATAATTTCTAGATTTTTAAAAAGTTTTCAAGCGTCTCCTGTCAACGTGTTTCTCCGATAGTTCCATATTGAGACTGCGCGTGAGAAACTTCGAAATAATTAACTGCGAGTTTTTTAGGAGCCCCATTTTCCTTTGGTCTTCCTTTCGCAAATATTGGATGCGGAGAAAGTAGAGACAGCAGCTTGTAAATATAAACACAAGGGAAATGGTGTGGTTGGGGAAGTTACGATTTATCGACGTTATATCCAGCACGCAGACTCGACGCTCTAAACTTTTCATTAAAACCGTTATTCATTCGTCGCGTTTAGTGTTAAACTTGTACGTGCACGTGCGTCTGGTATCATCACACGAGATAATAGTTACGAGGAGAAAAACGAAGGATCCCTGGGATGGTCGAGACCTTAATAATACGGGAAAGCCCTTGAGAATGAACGAGCAATGCTGTGAGAACAAGCGCGACAAAAATTCCCCATGGCGTTGAAAATGATGGTTCGGAAAATGTGTTGCAGTAAATAAAAATCTTTGACACTATAAAAAAGTCCTACGATGGTGAATATCAGCGAAATAAAAAAAAATAAATGAACGGTCGGTTTGCGTTGAAATGCGACGAGATTACGAAATTTCCATGGAAGACGCATGAAGAGGTAGTAAAGATTTCATACACAATATTCAATGACGTTTTGTTTATTATTTTTCAGGAGCCACGAGAGCCAGAAGCCAGGGGATCAGTTTTTTTCGATACAATTCAAAGGAGTGGGAAGAGAAAAACCGTCGGACGGTTTGCAAGGAGTTTGGACTACAGGAGAGTGGGAGACTGAGAGGGGGAGATGCAGCGGGTCGTTTGGTAAATGAGCGTTGCTCGTTGTATCTCGCGAGGAGGGTGATATGCTGGACACGCACTGCATAATGCGCCGAGATAAAGAGGAAACACGAGGATGAAAGGGTTACAGCAGAAAGAAGAAGAAAAAAGGGCAAAGACGTGAGACACAAAAGAGGGTAAAAGAAAGTTATGGAAAGAAAAAGAGAAAGAGACGTAAATGAAAGAAAAAATGAAAGAAAGAAATCAAAAAGAGAAAAAGGAGTCAAGACGGTCCCGGGTGCGCTGGAAGGCGTACGGAAACTTTAGAGGATCTGATACAAACGTTGTATGTGACCGTGGCGGGTTGGCAAAACTCTCTCGAATCGAAAAAAAAAAAAACAAAGAAAAATGAACAATAAAACGACAATGTACGTGAATGTCTTCTCGAAACCCCTGCGCCACGAAGGTATCTCACTACTTTTTTTCACTCCGGTACCAGTTGTAGTATCGGTAATCTCCTCGTCTCTGGATTCAACGATCGGGCTCCAGTGAATACATATATTTACGTATATACGCGTAAGTAGTTAGTGCCAGTAGTAGTCAGACGCGACAGTGGTTCTCCCTGTGGTTGGCAGAATTATAAAATCCCTTCACTGAAAACAATATTTTGTTGAAAAAGATGGATATATATTTTGTTCGATACGTTCGACTAAACGTTTTTTGTTTTTCAATAATCCCGAAAATTGTGTCAATGTAGCAAGAAATATTTTAGAAAGTCTCTTGGGAAGCAAATTTTTGTCGATCCACTCGTAAATTTCGCAGACAATTTCGTTAGAAACCAAATATTCTGCCAAAATGACGAAAATTTTGAAATTATCAAAAAATGTTTAGTTTACCGTATTCAACAAAATATCGACGATTTTTAACAAAATTTCATTCCCAGCATAATCGTCTAATTCCGCGACGAATAAAGTCAAAACCTCAGGATGAAGAGAAGGAAAAACTAGAAACTTAATTCCCACACCCCAAAAAGTTAGAGTCCAAAGTCCAAGAATTTCCGTTGGAAATTGGAGAAAACAAAAAGATTCCAATAAAACTGGCGACCATCGCAAGACAAAGTCGTGAGGCCCAGTAAGCTCTAACCCTCGGAAATGTCGTCCGGAGGTATTTACAATCCGCATAACAGAGTGGGACAGTGTGTGACTGTCACAATGTGGGCGACGAAGGTAAGCCAAAGGTAAAGCACGTCAAGAAGCCTTGCTCGATGGACCTCGCGTGCGCTTATTGTATTTGTGCATTGTCAGGATCGTGCGCGGCTCGGTAGCATCTACGGGGTAAGCAGCAACAATAACTCGACAAGTCGATACGACGCATAGATAATGTGGCATTATCATAATACCTTATACTGGACCCTATATTCGAGACGAAAACCGAGAGAGGCGAGGAACGCAACGATATATTTGTAGAAGTATTTACCAGAGCGGGGGAGAAAGTGGGACGGAATGGGCCACTGAGGCAAAATGGGACACGGTCCCGGCAAACAATCTTTACCGTATCATTTTTCCTCTAACTATACGCATTAAATATTTAAAAAATTCCAAATAATAAGCCGAAAGGCAACGAGAAATAAAATACACTGAAAACGAAATTTTGTTGAAAAATATGGAAATTTTGTTCGACACGTTCTGACTAAACGTTTTTTTGAATAATCCCAAAAATAGTGTCATTGCAGCAAGAAATATTTTAGAAAGTCTCTTCGGAAGCAAATTTTGTCGTTCCACTTGGAAATTTCGCTCACAATTCCGTTAGAAACCAAATATTACTGCCAAAATAACAAAAATTTCGAAATTATCAAAAAATATTTAGTTTACCGTATTCAAAAAAATATCGACGATTTTTGACAAAATTTTATTCCCACTGGACAAACCAACCTACAAAAAACATATTTTTCATACAAACATATATTATTGTGAAAAAATTTTACGTGTAAATGAAAACAATAAAAACACTTGAAACGAAAAAAAAAATCCTCCAACTATAAAAAAAATGACGCTCGATCGAACGTCATTATTGATTCAACGAATGCGATGAATTTTCCAGTTGAAAAAATGGAGTTTTTGTCAAGGCGGTGTCCGGCTGTGACCTTCAGTCCCATTTTGCCTCGGTCTCTCCTACGTATGTATGTATGTGTATATATGGATTGGCCAGGTTGCTGGGCATCGTGAGATACGGTAGGAGGATAGGGAGAGCTCGCCACCCAGGGCGAGGAACCCTCGACGCTCAGCTATATCGTTTTTATCTTCCTCCTCGCTCTCTCTCTGCTCTTTCTTATTTGCTGGCATGCTTTCGCACTCTTTATAAACTCTGGACCCACAACTTAGTGTTGTCCGGCCGCCCACGCGCGATTCTCTTTTCTCTCTCGGCACCTTTTACCTCAGAAAAGGAGAAGGAGAGGAAGACGCGCGTCCCGGAAGAAAAAAAGATGGTGACTCCCGCTGGGCAGAGCGACGCTTTCATCGCTTCGGAAGAACCAAAGCGCCAAATCTTCTCTTTCTCCTTTACTTGTGTTCGTGAGTCGGCCAACTGCCTTTTTCCTTCTCTCTCATGCTCTCTCTTCCTCTCGTCGCCTGCCGCGTATCTTCATCGCGTTTGTTACGTTTCTATGGCTTCTCCGAGACACGACGAGCACAGCAAGCCCGCACCGACCGCCCGTGTCACCAGCCTCGACTTCTTTTTTTTCTGACTCTGTAAAATACCTCCTTGAGTATCGAATGTGAAAACACAAACACATTCACCTTTGTTGGAACACGAGGTGGTACATTATTCCAGTGAATATACCCCGCGCGTGGATCTCGATCGGATAAAACACCTCGTGGAGACACCCTCCAAGGGGAATCCCGTGTTACACGATCTCTTCACTCGACTTTGCTGCGATCGTGGATTTTCCTCTTACTCCTTGTAATCGGCGTTCGTAGAAAGTGGAATTTGCTCAACGCAATTCTGAATCCACATTGTTCTGTCTTCGCATTTTTTATCTTCTCCCTAACGAGCAGGAAATTTCACTTCTGTTATTAATTTTTTATAACAATCGTAAAAAAAATTCAATTACGAGCGTTAGAGTTTCAGATTCTCAATAAATAATATTTACTGGGAATGGAATTTTGTTAAAAATCGTCGACATTTTGTTGAATACGAAAAACTAAACATTTTTCGATAATTTGAAAATTTTCGTTATTTTGGCAGCATATTCAGTTCCTCACGGAATTGTCAGCGAAATTTACGAGTAAAACGACAAAAATTTGCTTCCGAAGAGACTTTCTAAAATATTTCTCGCTGCATTGACACTATTTTCGGGATTTTTCAAAAAACCCGTCTAGTCGAACGTATCGAACAAAATTTCCCTCTTTTTTAACAAAATTTTGTTCTCAGTCTTCCTACGACCGCAAAATTATTGACTGCGTTGCATTCGAAAGGAAAATCCACGAGATAGATATTTATCGAAAAAAAAATTCAATGCATACGTGTGAAAAAAAGAGAAAATAAGTTCGCATTACGACGAAGCAAGTCTTCTTGACAAAGCGCCCTCGGACTGGCCGCACAAAGCCGAGCCATACATCAGCAGGAGCGAGCCGCGTGCACAACGCCATCGGCCCACTCTACCGTCCCACTAACACGCGGTAATGACTCGTAATAACAAATTACACTCGATTACCCCTCTCCTTTCTCTCCACCCTCCCCTGACATGCTACATAACCGCTTCGATTTCCTATCGCGATTCGGCTACTTCGTCTTTCTCAGAACACTTCCTTCTTCGGTTCAGTCCTTCTCTCTCGCGTTCGTTCTTTATCACGTGCCACGGATACTTATACCTGTGCGCAGTCTTGCACTTTATCTTTTTTTTTCCATCGCTCCATTCTCCACATTCTTCAATCTGTAATCGTTGCAGGTATCCATTCAAATACCGTTGCACCTTTTTTTCGTTCTTTTTCCAATACTAATGGAAATAAAACTTTTGTTGGTTTTTTTTCGAAACTTTTGTTGGTTTTTTTTTGAAAATTCCGTAATTCTGTGTGAAGGAAAACCGGCCAACGGGGACGGCAAAATTTTGCCGAGTTTTCATTCCTCAGCATCGACGAAGTCTCCAACTAAATTATGGATCTCGGAGGATTCCAAAGAAACGATTATTCCAGAAAAAATAAAATAATTTTGAAAATTTTCTCGATATATTCAAAATTTTATTTTTCGTTAATTTGGATTTGAATTAATTGCGGTAGCCGACGTGTATGGTCAATGCACGGCTGGCACGTTCATACGACGCGAAAGCAGAATAAATGGCGAGTGCAAAGGAAGTGAAATATCACGACAGAAAATTTATGTGACCCGACCGCGAAGAGGCCGCACATAAGTTTGAAAGGTCCGCAGTAAACGAATCCATAAATAATGCGAATCGCTACCGTGTGCTCTCGATCAATCCTCCAAATCCGGCCAACTCATGTATATCTTAGCGACCGAAGAATATATATTTGTGAAACCAGATTCGATGGGCACGACCGAACTCTGAGCTCTGAGCCTTGCGTGAATTTTCGACCAAAATTTTTCAAACTTTTTATTTATTTATACTTTTTCTTCAACAATTCGTGTCATCAGCTCCAATTATTTGACAAACGCTACACATGCAGAAATGCACGTTGAAAAAAGATTTTTATCGTTTCCCGAAAAGCGGGAATTCGATTACGTCGTTTTACTCTCTGCAGAGAAAAACCGAGCGCAGCCAACGGGGAAGGGCTGATTCTTTTACATACTAGAGATCCCTGTGCAAGCTTTTCCCACCACACGCTACTACGTCTTCGCCAAGTCGCAATAAAATGTAAATCGCAGCAATTCGTCTTTTTCTACATATACATCGCTATGCGAGTGAGTTCCAGACCCGGATGAGTTGCCAAGAGAAAATGCCTTTTCACCCCCTCAAAAGCTGTGAAAAGAAAAAGCGCGCAGCGGTACTTCTTCGCTATCGAAATACTCTGGCTAACAAAACTCTATTCTTGCAAAAAAAAAAATTACCGGAACGGAGTCTAGAAACCTGTGAATGTTGAACTATTGCCAAAAAAATTGAAATAATTATTTACGTCGAAAATAATTATGCAATCATGCAATAAATGGAGGAAACGAAAAAAAAGAACAAGGACGACCAGAAAATACAAAATTCAAATTTATGGGTTTTCGTCCAGAATGGTCGGAACAAAAATTAATAGAAAAAATAAAAATTCATTTGAAAATTGGAAATGAAAGCCAGAGTCAGGCATTCGTCGAAAGTGCACTCGGAACGTTTACACACATATTTAACGAATGTCTTCCTCTTTCTCGCGGTTGTGGCGCGCGATTGGCATGAGTAACGGCAAACCGGGCGCGTTCCAAAAGGCCATGGGGTAGCGACGAGTAATTTATAGTCAATAATTCCTGGTGAGGCAATTTTCACGTCGCGGGGGCCGTGTACCGCGCTTTCTCACCATTCTAAGCTATCCACGGGGCATTTCACGTATACCAACGTTCTTAAAATCTCACCTTTTTGATTCATAACAATCTTTCATATATTTTTCCATGGTAAATACAGCAAGAGACCGATATTCAAAACTTTTCAATCGAACGATCGAACAATTTTTTTCGTAAATTTTTAGAATTCGCGACTCAATTTTGAATTTAGTCCCGATTGCTGAGCGATCGAAAAATTGTAAATTACGATTTCATCAAACGAAATCCATGAAAAATCAATTTTTTTCATAAATTTTTAGAATTTGCGATTAAATTTCGAATTTTGTCGCATTTGCTGAAAAAATGAAGTTTGGTCCGCGTGTTTTTTTGTAGAACACGGTAGAAGCTTCATTTCTGCCATAACGTAAATAACCTTAATGTTCATTATCTATATGTATATACAAAGCGTTGCGTATAATTTGATATAGATATATATTTGTGTATCTTGAGGGTGTGAACGGGCTCGACAGGAAATGAGGCGGAATGTTAAATAGCTGTCGTAGCTATCTTTCGAGGGTGAAATGACGGGAGCAGGTTCTCTCTTCTCACTCGAGCGAAACCTCCGCCGGCGAAATGTACAGAGGAAGCCCCGTAAACTTTGGGCAAAGAGGTATACTGCACGATTGCTCTACAGACGAGGAAACACATTGGCTGTATTTCAATCCAAAGTAATAGCGCGCGCGTACCCTCCCTCGACGTTAACAACAACGTCAGGCAACGCTCGAAACGTATAAATACACGTTACTCCTCGATGAGTGTATTGCAGTCGCGTACCTTAACTTCTACAAACATTCTGGGGGCATTCGAATTCTTTCGACGACAAATGACTAAACGAACGATTATCCGCAGTTGAATTTCCAGAGGTATGAGCGTTTATGATGAAATTTTAAGAGTTTCCGATCCTGCGTTTCAAAAAGAAAAACAGAATACACAATTTTTTTTTTTGCAAAAAAAACGAACAGTCAACTTTGGATTTCGAAATTTGCCTGGTCACGAGTTTCAAGTTCGCGAAAGGTGGAAAAAAAAATGTCATCATTGACTGAATTAATTTATAGAGACGTAATTTTTTTATTAGACACTGAAAACAGTTCGATACGTTCGAATTTCGCTGACAATTCCGTTAGAAACCAAATGTACTGTCGAAATCGACGAAAATTTTGAGATTATCAGAAAATGTTTAGTTTACCGTATTCAACAAAATATCGACGATTTTTAACAAAAGTTTATTGCCAGTGGAGTAAATGACAATTTTTGGAATTGTCAGTGCCACCGAAGTTGACAGCTCTTCCTTTTTTCTCCCCCCGAGACAATTTGCCGATCAGCCGATTCCCAGAGTGTTTTTAAACGATGAAACACATCGAACGCAGCAAATTCATTCGATGCTTTGTGATGGTACTAAGAATACGAGGGCTCGAGGTGGAAGGAATAGAGGAAAAGTGGTTCGTAGACGATGCACTGTAGGGAGAATCTATTCTCGATGGGAAGATTTTGCTGAATAAAGTGGGATGGAAAATATGTCGAGATGCTGCAGAGTTGTGCGGTGTGTGCAGAGGTGAAACTATGCGGAAATGGCAACTGCTCCCGTGGCGCCCGGAACGCCTTCGGGCTCTTCTTTCCTCACATTTTTATTTACCGATATGGCGTTCCACTTACATTGAAAGTTTAGATTCCGTGCGAAAGTATCGAACCCAGAGAGAAAAGATTAAAAGCGAAAAAGATGAGAAACGAAGGAAAACTAACAAAAGAAAAAATATTCACAAAAAACTAAAATGCGAGATAAAATTACGAAGGAATTGAAAATTCATGTTAAATAAAATAAACAACGAAGGAGCTGCACGAAAACCATAACGATGAACAACAAACTTTCAAAATAAAATGCCAGTCACAAATGATCCGCGTTACCTCGACTATTATTTTTTCTCTCTTTCAATATTCAAGACTAACGATTTTCTATACTACATGATTATCCATTTCACCCCAAATCGCTGTAGACGATAAAATATCAGATTTTTTCATTAAACAAATGAGAAAAAAAGTTCGTGCAAATTTGACCCACTTTTTCCAAATTAAATAGACCTCACCAAATTTTCGAAAACCTAATAAAAACGCAATCGTTTTTTGGTTTCAAATTTCACAATTAAAACAATTTTACGTTCGACTCGAGCAACTTAAGGAATTCGCATATTTTCAGCAGCAGATTAACTGGCTGGTTTGTGAAAATAATAACGCATAAGTTGTGCGTACGTCACGAACGCATGAAAAACGTGAAAAAAAAAATTGCTATACTTAAAAGAGAAAAAAAAAGTTAATGACCAGGTTAGACTGCGTGTAATGTGGATTCTCAGCGTGTATTTTTCTCGTTACACCTTGATGATTTCCGAGAAAAACTATTGACCATAAGGTTACGTTGGTGTGTATCGCGCCTTTATCAATTCCTCGCTTTGAGAGTCGAGCGTAAGCGCTCAAATTACACCCACCTCCGTAACGAGATTTGTGTAATCACCGTAATTTTGCGAAGCAGCGTTCAGAGTTCCTGCTCGCTGCGCCAACGATCAAAGAAAAACAGAGTAAAGAAAAGAGGTTAAAGAAAAAAAAAGATTGTCGGATGGCGTCGAAAGACTTGTCGATTTTCTCGTCGAGTGATTTGTGGAGAAAAAAAAACATTGAAATTGCCATTTAGCCTGTTTGTCCCGATTGGATGATTGCGGGAGATGAAATTACACAATCGAACGGGCAGCAGCTCGTTCAGTTCGTCAAAATCATAAAATAAAAAATACTAAACACACGAAGCAAAACATTGCATCGTAAAATATCAAAATCATTATTCGATGGAGAAAAAGGTGTGAAAATAAATCAAAGACTCATTCAATAAGGTGCGAGTCAAGCAGCGATACGAAAAGCACTCTGCGAGGCTGTAAAGTGTAGCATATTGAAAAAAAACATAAAAAGGTTGCTCCCATCGTGATTGTCGGTAATATCCATCGAAACAATGGCTCCATAAATGGAGCTCCCACGCTTTAACAGTAAATTTCCATTCGATGTGACAGAGAAAGAGCTCAGCCAAACTATCCCATTTTTAAATATAAACATATTCAGCCTCATTGTTCCATTTAGCTCGAGACTCTCTTTCTGTACAGCATAAAAAATGTAGTTTAATTTTTAACATGTTGGTATAATGCCGAATCAACGAATATTACATTGTATAGAGAAAGAGAGAGGGACAGAGGATACTCTTTGGTTTGGAAACAATGCAACAGGCCAGAGCAAGGCACACGCGGAGAGAACGAGGAAGAGAGGAAAATACACAGAGATTGGCGTCGTATGGTACGAGGCCATTATTTTGCGGCTGATTACAAGCATTACCGGTTGATTCGGGAGTGCGGGGGGGTATGGGGATTATCTCTATACCTATAGAACACTCATGTATATATAGATAAACCCCATGGCTTGTATAATTCATGGGGAAGGGTAAAGGACGAACCGAGGGGTTCTAGTAATGATTGAAAATAACAGGAATCACATAAACGTGCAATCATCCTCGATGTAGCTTGCACTGCTCGCAACATCGGCCATTCCGGATGGAGGGCTAAAGAAAAAAGGGAAGAAGATGATGGAAGAAAAAAAAATAAACCCCTCCATGGAGAACGCCGAAGAAAAGAGCCTGCGCGCTCACTTCTTCGCCCTTCGTAAACCTTACCACTCCGTTATATACATGAGTCGAGTCGCGTTTCACGTCGGAAGTGATCACAGGTTTCACAAACCCAGGATCATCCCTGGCTCGAAGACAAGCATTACGATAATGACCCTCATTACCTCCTAAGATTATAGAATTAGGACGCGCCCGTAATAAATCACTGAGCCAAGATGAGAATTCTTTTTCTCTCTCGAACTCTTCCTCTTTTTCCTTAACCCGAGTTTCTCTCTTCTGATTGCACAATAAAAATTCTGATCATTCGTATCGAATCACAAGGAGCGAAGCAACAGAAATTTTTTATTTTTTATTTTATTCATTATTTTCATAATTATTTTTCTTCCCAGAAATTTTCCCTGGGCAGGAAAAAATGTTTTTTGAAACTCGTGTATACCGAGTCGTGACCAAACTATCGTGAGTCTGTCGAAAATTAACAGCGAAATTGATTTTAAGCAAAAAATTCGGATTTTTTAAATAAAAATTTGAAAAAAAGGAAGTTAGCTAAAAAAATCTCTACGAGATTCGTGTTCATGTTCATTTTTTCCTCTTTCCTTGTGTAGACATTAAGTACACGACGATATCGCAGGATGCAGTCGTGAAATGTTTTTTTAGATTTTTTGTCAGACTCGCAGTTGACGCGAATTTCATCCATGGATATTCGGGGTGAAGCTGTACTTAATATTTTATTCCTTTTTATCTGGCATTGGAGAGGCGATAAACCGCGAAACGTTTCCTTTATACCGCAGCTCGTTGAATATCATGAGTAACACCAACACCCACGCACCATCATCGCATACATTCCCATGTATATACTTATACACACACACAAATAAATGGATCGTATAAAATTCGAAAGCGAAGAGTTCTCATTCGGGGAGCAGCGGTTGCAATCTAGACTATAATTTTCCGAGTTACAGTCCGCGCCCCGAGCACTAAACCTCGATATCTTCGGATATCAAAGGACAGAACGCTGCGACAATTTCACTCATTCGGGTTATCAAATATACTCGATTTATCAAATCCAATAACGACTGGAAAGTTTTGTTCCTTTCAAAATGTTGTAACTCTGAATTTAAATATTTCATAACTGTTATCCATTTATCGCCAAAGTTTCTCTATTGACAAAATCGCCGATTCATCAAATTTATTTATTAACCAATCAACAATTTATTGCAATTATTTTTATTATTTTTTTGCTCGTCAGTCGCTCACAAAAAATGCTGAATTCGGAAAAGCACATTCTCCTCAAAGATCTGCATTTTTGAAAGTTAATCTGAACGACAGAAACATTTTTCTACTTCCACAAAAAATTGGGCAGCTGCAGGGAAATGAAAATGTAGAAAGTTCGTTCAAGACAAACGTAGGGACTTACGCATTAACAAAATATACGTGCATCTTGGCTTTCACGGCCTCCTACTGTTCACGGGGGTTGAAGGGGAATGCTTTGGAAGGAGGGGGGTGGGCTGAACACTTATACCACGTCTGTCAGACGAACAAACCAGCGGACATTAATTACACGAGAAAAAGATTAATGAGAAAATGTGCGGTGGTGCGAACTGTACGCGAAAGCAAGATCGAAAAATATACAGGATAATCGAGCGACACAAAAAGCTGAGTCACCCAAAGAACATAATGTGCCAGAGCGCACGGCATCATCTCTCTTTCGTGGTCACGCATATTTCTTGTTTTTTCTCTTGCTTCCTCCTTCGAATCCCTTTGTGCAGCTTTCCGCATGCGTAACCGGGTGGTGAAAAAAAATCATGCCACAATTTGAAGGACGAGTGGTCCTCGATCGTTCTCAAGTGAAATTCGAATTATTCGTAATTTCCAAAGAATTTTAATTCCGTTCTAAAGTTTTAATCTCTGAAATTAAGTTTCGAATGAATTTGGAAAATTTTCGTCGAAATTCGTCCAAAAAAAGTGACTCGTCGAAATTTAGTTTTTTTTTTTCCAAGCGAGGCCGCAGTAGAACTTCGATAAAATAATTCAACATTCAATTCTCGATTTAAAATAGCGGTTTGTCATTCTTGGTACAACGGCCCGCTTTCCTGATTGACGTTAACAAATGAACCGGCCAAATAGACAACTTCTAGCGATGTATAGAAGCTGGGGGAAGATATTTGACTTTTTTTTCTTTTGAACATCGTTCCCGACGCTTCATTATTTGTGGCAATGTTACACGCGTACTACGTGTCCGTCTGTGTGTGCGTTCGTGTGTAAGCGAAAGAAAACGATTAATCGTGACAAAGCAAAGGTTGCACTGATGACTGCACCGGAGATACAATGGGTTTTGTTTGTGTGTCGTCGTCAGCAGGCCTGTCAGACTGCCACCATATCGTGTAGTACGTCAACCTTCTCTTTCTCTCTGTCTCCCTCTGCCCTGCCTCCTCCTCCCCACTCGCTGCTGCTCTATCTATTCCATATAACCACAACAATCTGCAGCAACACATTATACAACCTCAATCCTTTCTCGCCCACTGTGTCTTCCATTGTAATGCTCGTGATTAATTAGTTTTTTTTTTTTTTTTTTTTTTTTNTTTTTTTTTTTTAATTACGCGCTCCATACACACGAGCAAATGTACTTTTTACACTTTATCTCCATCGAGGGACTTGTTCTGCATAACTAAATTGAAATTCTCATTAAATATTAAAACGTGTGGAGCAAAGTTTTGATTCGAAAGGCGGAAGAAATTTTCTTCAAACGAAACGATTCGGATTGCTTGTAATTAACACTTCGTCTGTAAATCTGGGTCATCCGTGTCTTGGCAAATACGACGAATCGCTCCATTTGTTGGATCAAAAATGGATGAAAAAAATTATTTTTCTACAATTTTTTAATTGGAATTCAAAGTTGAAGATTTCGAACAGTGCCTGTATTTTTTTCAGAATTTTTGGAATGTAATAAGAGACTGAAAAAAATGGTGTTTACAGACCAAGTGTTAAAATCGTTTCATTGTTTTTGGTGAGAAAATTCTGGGCATTTTCGTGCTAGGTCCCGAAACTCGGGTCCATCATACACGATCCCTTTGTCCAGACCCAGAAATGTTCTTCGAGATGCATGTAGTTGGGGAGAAAAGAATTAAAAGTATAATTTTCTCACTTACGCCTTTTTTCCGTTCGCTGTAGCTGCATCGATGCCCGAATGTGTTTATTGTGCTGAAAGGTATTGGAGTGTGTTCCAGCACGTGTCTATAAATCTGTCAGTCTCGTTGATGCAGTCTGCCAGGCGTAAAAGGACGCGCCGCAGCGCTTACGTTGATTACTACTACAAGAGGTGATTCTAGTCGCAGCCAAAGGTCACAGTCTCTGTTCACCGCCATTTTTGATTGCCTTTTCCCTTTTGTTGCTTTCGAACAGTCGAGACGGTATCGACACGAACACTGTCCGCATTAGAACCAGAAGCTTCCGTACTAAAGCATCCTACGAAATTATTTTTAACGTGTGACGATCTGCAGCTTTTTCTTCGCCCCACGATCGGCTGTCGTAACATTTCTCTAGCAAACCGTGTCAAATTTTCAAACGATCTCGGGATTCTTAATTTATTCCTTTCTGAATCAAAATATTCTGACCTGCAAAACTAAAATGGGCGACGATTTCAATCGGACGATGAATTATCCAAATCCATCAAACTTTCGTCCCGCGACAATTTGTGAAAAGATATTTTTCGACTAGTTCCGGTCGGAGACTTTGACATTCACATACGTATCGAGCGAATAACGGCCAGAAAATTTATTCGAGCAAGCAACTCTGCACTTAAGCCCTTAAAACCGTCGCGAACAATAGGACGTCACGACTCATTTGTCTCCCCAACGGTTGCTTCGCTATCGAGCTTACAAATGGTGGGAACAGAGAAAAAGGGAAAAAAGTAGCGAATGAAAAATTGAGTCATGCGGGAAGACGCGCATAAATCATTCAGTGTGTGCAGCGAAAATTGCGCTCGCAGCTTCCATATGGCTCATCGGAAAGTCTGTAATTTGCGAGAAAAAACATTGCGTAGCAGATTTTCGTTCGTAGATAGCAATTACTTGACGATATCTTGCATGGCATCGAGATTATGAAGAATCGATACCGCGGCGTCATGGCGCCATGTGATACCGACAATCACAAAATTCCCAAGAACCGTTTTCTCCGTTATAGTTGAGAGTTTTTTTTCAGAATTCCTACGATCCCTCGAACGCGCCCCGAAAACAAAATTTTGTTGGAAAAGATCGATATTTCGTTCGATACGTTCGACTAAACGTTTTTTTGAATAATCCCAAAAATAGTGTCATTGCAGCAACAAATATTTTAGAAAGTCTCTTCGAAAGCAAATTTTAGTCGTTTCACTCGTAAATTGCGCCGACACTTCCGTCAGGAACTAAATGTGCTGTCAAAATAACGAAAATTTTGAAATTATAAAAAAATATCTAGTTTACCGTATTCTACAAAATATCGACGAGTTTCAACCAAATTTCATTCCCCGTGCGTATGGAGAAACGTAAGTCCACGTTCGAAGGAAGGAGACGCGAGGAATCGTCTAATTTTTCGTGGTCTAGGCACGTCCGAGCAATTAGTCAAGTTGTGCTCCGGACGAGCGCGTCCAAAAAGCTTATTTATGGCCTTTTCCCCCTGGAATAAAAAGAACGAAAAAAAAACGTATACGTACGTGTAAACACGAAAGGTGATGCGCTCCAGGAGGGTGCATGGTGTGTTTGGGACTGCGGTGCACCCCCGTGAATATCACCAAAGCACACACGCTGCAGGCTCACCATTCAACATAAATGTATAGCTATAGTTAAACGTGTTGACGATTCAGCAAGTATAATAATATCGTAGCATGGTGTAGGACCAAGTAATCGATTTGAACGGTGGCTGGATGGAGAGAGGGTGAATTTCCAATGCTTCTAGGCAATATAACTCGACATTATAGTGCATTCTTCCAGATCGCTCACCCGTCCGTCTGTACGGCCAACAAAGAGCCGCGGGCGATCCAGTCCACGCCATTTCATCCACGATCGTATAGACCCCATGCCATAATATATAGATATATAAATATTCACCGGATCTCAAGCTTGATGATTTCTCTTCCTTTCACTCTGTATACGTAATCGATTATCGTACGGCCGATATTTTCAAATACAGAGTCTACTACCGTATGCCTCTCTATTGAACTTTATGTACAAACACACATCCATGGACGTATTAATGCATTTGCCACGTGCTTTGTAACGAAGCGCGCTCTGTGGAAAAGAACTCGTACGACGCGAGCGCCTGTAAAAGCGGGCGCGCGCAACCGAGCGAAATGTGTTCCATGGTTCGCCTCTCTTAAGGCGTTTATTGTGCCAAGCTCGAGGTGGTCCTGGAGCGAAATAAATTGTGTTGGACAAATATATCTCGAGAAGCGAGTGAGGACAGCTTGGAAATTCGTCCTCAAGGATTTTTGCGTGACATTTAGTCGCGACGGGCACCCGCTGATCGGGTTTTAAAAGATTTCTCGGGATATGGACATCCTCTAAGAAAGTGGCATCGTCTCCGCCCAATCTTCCTTTCTTGACTGGAATCCTTAACGGTTTCCTTGCATTGTTCGATAACCAGACGTTCCTGCCAAGCATTCAGCTTTGAGAAAAAATGATGGCGGCTCGTGCAATTGTTCTCGAGAATCGTTGCCGTGCCATCGCTCATGGAAATCGCTCGAGAAATGTTCGAAAAGCTTGATCGTTTTGTTGCAACTACTTCAACGCCGGAATGACATTGACACGCCGCAACAATCTCTGGCCATGAAGTCTCATTTCCTCCTCCTATTTCGTCTCGCACTTTTTCTCCAATTTCTTCCGTTCCTTTCTTGGTAATGGCTTCCTAATCCCCCGACCAATCAGCCCATCCGCGTTAGCAGACGTAAACTCGTTTAGCAAGCACAGTCTCTCCATCTTCCGGGACATCTATTGATGGTAATGTGAAAAAGCTCGCCACAGCCTCATCCGTTTTGTTCCCAGAGGCTTGACGCGGCTGGATGGTCCACCAGTCGCAACCAAGCACGTATGACAGTCCATGGAGCGGCCGTATATTTCTTCAATTCTCTTCCATGGTCAACCATGTGGAGCAGATCACCCGCCGGTACGCACCCTACTACGGTTACTTAATCGGGTTTCTCGTTTCGTCCCCATCGCTCGTGCCGTTCTCAAGAGCTAACTGGCAAACCGGATCAACACATCGAACGATAGAACGGACCGTTCTCAAGCGACCAGTTCCCAGCCTCGGACCCACCAGAGGATTTTAATTATTTTCAACCGGAAGATTTATCGTGGGCTCTGGAAAGACGTGAGGTCAAAGGGTCACCCGTAAATCTTTACCTCACACAATTGACTTTTTTATTGTCGCTCTGATTCTCCGGATGATTGTCCATTGTGCAATGCCGTAGCAGCCAGAGATTTCCTCGATGCCAAGAAAACTTATACCATCAAAATGTAGTCCTACTCGGCAAACCAGATTGAAACGTATTCAAATCTCTTGATTCGATTTGCGGAACGTGCGCCTCAGGCTACATCGTTCGATTACATTCGCCCAGCAATCAAAGTCTTAATTCGCAGTAACGAGCTTAACCGGGAACCTCCTTCTCCACGAAATCGTAATCTACGCCGATGGCTCCCTAATATTTTCCTTTTTTCGTCTTTCTTCCCCCCCATTCTGTTTTGGCAAGGCAGACCCTGTAGCAAGAAACATCGCATCGCTGCCTCGGGGCAACCAAAGTAAATCAACTTATTCAACCAACAGCATTCTCGTGCGGAAAACCATATTATCGGATGGAGAACCTTGGAGGGTTCTATTGGTTTCCATCAAGTCGTATTTTTCGTATTTTTTATGTCGCTTTCGAGCTTCGCTAGAAACGAAAACGCTTGAGTCGTTCACACTGATGAAAAATCTGAAATGTTGAACCTGACGGAATTAAATTGAATTGTAACGCAAAGAGAAAAAAACGTTGATGCCTCGTAAACCTTCCGTGACCAAGTTTGCCAGCTTTGAACCGGTCGGCTCAAGATTAAAAGACCCGGAGCAGGTTCAATCCATCCTGGCGCCAACTAATCTGTTTTGAAGCATGTTCTCCAAAGAGTGCGTATGTGAGGTCCTGTCTTTATCTCACTGAACGCCTGGCAGCCGTCATCTCGAGATGGCAGTCTCTTCGAGTATTAATACGACGGGATCTACGAAGTCGACGGAGCCAACGCCGGAAGTAGCTCCTCCACAGGCCACTTTCCACAGTCTCCTGTAACATTTCAGAACTTGTCCTCGTAGGATAGAATCTCCAGACACCCTGAAGTGCTGCATTTCAAGGATTAATCTTTTCAAGCATTCGCTCCTTCGACTCAAGTTCTCGATACATGTTCTGCCATCTCCTGCCCTTAAAATCACATCAATCAAGCCAGCAGGGCAATGTTTCGAAAGCAAATGCGATACTTACCAATAAAGTGAAGACATTTTTGTTCTGCAATATTTTTTTTTTCGTTTGCCTGAAATTGAAAATTTAAAAGGCTCGGTTAGCTTGTAATAATCTTTTTGATTTCTTCCAGAACAACCCTCGTAGATCCAAGCTTCCCTTAAGGACGTTTTATGGCAACGATCACATCTAAATTTGTCTTTTCAGTTTTTCTTCCACACAAAATGCTTTGCGAGCCCAAATTCATTGAAAACAGTTGTTACAAATTGACTAAAGAACAATAAACACTACATCCAAGATTCTCCGAGCGAATCTGTATTTTTTATTTAATAAACAAAATTTAGAAAAAATTTTACGACCGATTTTTTTGAAAAACTAAATAAAGCTTCTTCGATGTTTCATAAAATTTTATGCAAAGTTTTAAGAGGCTTCAACGCTACATGATGAAACCTCTTGAGACAAATTACATTGAGTGCTCTCAGAATATCACAATCCTCCATCCATAAACCGTTAATTGTGACAAAATTCAAATCCCAAACGACCCTCCGATGAGAACATGGACCATTTTGACCCCAAGTTGGATTCGATAATCGATAAAGTTTTCTCGAATTGTTCGGACGTTTCGAAAAGTCGTAACCCTCGAGAAATTGTCGTCGTTCTTATTCCGTATGACCTGCTGATTTTCTCCAACGCACCGGAAACTTTCAAAGGTGTAACTTGACCGCCGGACATCTTCATCGAGCGAGTAGGATGTAAAACAACGAGGCAGGCACATTCTGGATACTTGTGGAGTGCACTCGCGTTCTACATAAACCGTCAGATTGTCAGGCGAGAGCCGACGTCGCAGCAGCTGCCACAGATCTGCGCGTACTGGACTGTCTCTTTGGTCCTGTCAAGTTGGGAGAACGAGCAAGATCGGTGTGTCGTTTCACGTTGAGCAATAATTGGCCGCGAGCGCACAGACGCGTCGTTTCGCATCTTCAATGGCCGACAGAAGTCACAGCCATATATAAATCTCTCCATCTCTTTCTCTGCTTTGGGATGAAGATCGGTAGTTAGCTTTCTCGTGGCATACGTCGATATCCCGTATATATAAATGAGATCGTACGAGGAAATGCTCAACTCGCTTTCCTACCTAAATCGATATATATCGATATATTTTTCTACATATAAGGAAAATCTTGTGAGAAGAATTTCGAACGACTTCCACATCGTTTTCTCTCTCACTCGGCGTGAGAATTTCTTGTTCGCGAGCTTCCCTACCTCGGTGTCTCCCTTCAACGACAAGAGTCGAGCAAACTGCTGTGTGCGCGCGATACGCGCCGTGTCTTTCTTGCGCCGCGTCTCCATGTATACAGACAAACGGTTTCGAGATGGTAAGAGAGAGAGAGAGAGAGGAGGCTGGGGGAAGAATCCTCGTGACGGACTTTGACACGTTCGATCTCGCCAGGAGCGCAATTACGCAGACGAGTAAAGAAAAATGTGAAAATTCTCTCGCAGCTCGAAGAATCGTGCTCGAGATCTCCGAGTTTACACTCCAACGAAGAAAAATAATATACCGATTTGTGTGACAATGTGTGAGTGCGTGCTTGTCAGTCTCTTCAATACGCCGTTGGCATACAAATCGCGATAAAAAAAAACGAGCCAGAAAGATCGGCGCAGCAAAGGAGAGAGTCCTCGTAGCTTGCTGCTGTCAAACGGTCCGTCACCTGCAAGAGAACAGAGCTCCTTAATGGATTGATAGCCACGGAAATGCCTGATCGATATTTCACTCCGTACCTTTCGTATATAAATGTAGCAGCTTGGAAAAAGACTTTGTTATATATCCGCACGTGTCACATAGCGCGAAGAAAAAACGTCACGAAGGTCGCTGCTGAAAACCGCGTCGAGGGTTGGAGAACCGAGCAGCTAATAATTATCCACTCGGCGAGTTTTTTCATACGAGAAACGGTGACTAAGATATTTGGTATTATTGCCGCGAGAGTCCACTCGTGACAGGAAAGCACCGATGCGATGTCGCAGATTCGTGGAAACTTTAACCGAGAACCTTCGCTGACCATAAATCCAGAAGAAAATCACTTCGATTGTAAAACCTTGTGCAGGAATGTTGTTCCAGATACAATCTCGTATTGACCTCCTGTTAGTTTACCTTTTTTTCTACACGAGACACCTTCGGACGCGTTGGAATCAACGCCGACCCCGATCGCATTCGTTTTCCTAACCTCCGCTCGTAAAGTCCTAAAATGCAGAATAGAACCGTTATTTTCGTGGCGAATCGTGATCGTAGCGATCATGAATTACGAATTACACGCTAGACCGAGCGCCCAATCGCTTCTGTATTAAAGTACCGTTTGAAAAATTTCTCCACGACTATAAAATCATACTTGGGAACATAGGAAACCTTCGCACGTATACTCACTGCCTCAAAAGTTGCATTTCAAATTCACAAGCTCATAAATTCTCAAGAGATTCTTGGACGTTTTTTTTCCTACAACACATGCGGTTGCTCAGGTATTAAGCAATTGGAATTTGCTGCGATTAATTTTCTTGAGGACGCTGTATATATGGCGACGGTCGAATCTTAATTTTTCTTTTCAGTTTTTCTTACATACAAATAGCTTGCGTGCCCAAGTTCTCTAAAAAAACTTGTTATACTCTAAATCCAAGATTCTCCGAGGTAATCTGTATTTTTTATATAATAAACAAAATTACGAAAAAATGTGTGTATCGATTTTTTTGAAAAACTCAATAAAGCTTCTTCGATGTTTTATAAAAGTGTATGCAAAGTTTTAAGAGGCCTCACCATTTAGAAATGGAAATATTGAATGTTGAAAATTGCAACTTTTAACACACGCTCTTATGAGGAACTACTGAAAATTGTGATTTTTATAAATAAATATCTCGATTAATTCTACATTTGGGGAAACTTCTTGAAATTGCGCGAGCGATTAGATGTTACTATTCTCTTTGTGCGGTGCAAATTTGAAGGAATTTTATCGACAGAAAGTTTTGCATCGCGGAGTAAAAAGTCTGTAAAATTTTCAACAGTTTGCTCCATTTTTCATGGGATATTTGCAGCGTCCTGTATATATACGAGAGTGTACTAAATGTCTCTCTCATTCTTTCTCCAGTCGATTATCGGCATATCGCGACGTTAAAATCGACAGCGTTGAACCGTATACGTATTTATAATATATAGATAGAGCATGAATTCTCGGGTGGTTGGGCACTCATGAATACATTATCCTTTCTAACGAGTAACGAGGCGAATAGGTCAAGTAGATGGAGTCGAGCGGCGCCTGTCCATAAATCACTCTCGTGAGGGCAACCTCGGAGATCAGAGTCGACCCAGCAACCTCCGTTGGCCTCTTCTTTCTCCCTCGCTCCCTTCATCCTTCTCTGTCTCTTTCTTTCTGCTGATGCATTCTTCCTCTTTTCCTCCTTGCCCCGCGCGTTGTCTCCATTCGTTCTTATGCACCCCGCAACTCGATTTCTCATGCATCTGCTTCCGCTTTTTGCCCTCCAGCCCATAAAACGAGCACATCAAGTTGCTATTCGCGAAATAAATATAAAAATCTCGCGTCTATATATTCACGCTGTTTTATAAGTATTCGAGTGTAAAATTACGGCGCCCGTCAGCCATTTCAACTCTTTCCACGCTGCTTCCTTTCCTCCCGACGTTTCGCCGCTGCGAGAGACTCGCAAGATCAAAAAATATGAATTGCGTAATATAAAAAAAAAAACAAAAAAATTAGAATGGCAATGCGTTTATCTTTTCCTCCTCCTGTGTTTCGTGTTTACCGAAAAATTAACGCTCCGCGAGCGAAAACCGTATAATCAAAATTCAGAATTAAAAAGTCACGTCCATCGCGGTTGCGCGTGTGTCTCCGTGTGTTTGTGGCCAACCGAGCGATCAAACTCTTTGGCAGTTCGTTATAAAGCACAAAATGAGAGAAAAGCAACAACAAAAACGTTTTCTTTCGCTACGAATATACAAACAATTTATTTTCGTTCGACAGCCCTGGCCTCGTTGATTGACCACCGCGACGCAGTGTGTGGCTCGGTTCAATGCAACTCGCTCCCCCCCGCCGTGTATTTATCGAGCATCCAAAGAGCCCCGGAAATGCCAGAGACCCCGGACCGTCAAAATGACTCACCGATAAACTTTTAATTGTTTTTCTCGCACGAATAAAGAAAACGAGACATTTTGTGGGGATTGCAATTTTATGAAATATTCCAACCGTCAATTTACACCCCGTATCGAGCAAATTTCAAACTAAATTTCCTCCCATTTTATCCCTCATTGCAATTTATCCAATTCATTATTTCTTCATTACAAATTTCATAATGCTCCCGATGCTGGCAACAATTTCATCAATTTTCCAAATTATTATCCAAATTCCTCATTAAGTTTCCGTCGCTTTATAATTACAGAATTTTATCATTTTTATTTCTGAACATGACGACGAGCGAATAGGGAGACAAAAAACTAAACGAAATTTTGAATCCTGATTTATAGAAAGTCTCCGCGAGCTGGTAAAAAAAAACAACGATAATGAAACTCGCGTTTGCGAGGATGTAAAAAAAACCCACTATTAGTCTTATGCCACGTTAAGGGGAGGGTAAGGTATTTAAATTTTTTTTTTTTGATTTTTTTTTTATTTTTCTAATTGAATGCATAATATCTGAAGAACATTGTGTCAAAATTTCAAGTCAATTAGAGCAAAATTGACGAAGTTATGGGTATTTTTATAAGAAGCGCGTCAGCTAAAAAAATAAAAGTGACTGTTGAAGACCAAATTACGGAGGATCTTGAAAAACATTATATTTTTTATTGGTCTTTTCAACAATTGCTACGCTAGTGAAGTGTGTGAAATGTGATGGAAAAGTAAACTTCCATTCGACGAAGAAAGAAGGCCTTGGACTCAGTGTGAGGTATGTTGATGAAATTCGCTTATAAACGTTTTTCGCTGGATTTTTTTGTGTTTAAAACTTTAAAGCGTTTTTCCCACAACTCACGTTTTCAAAGTCGGTGCCCCTCATAACTTCAAAACTACTGCACCGATCCTTTTGAAATTTTGAACACTATTTCTGTACATAATTTACGAGGTAACGCTGGAGAGTTTTTTTTTTTTTTGTTAATAATTTTTATTTACCAATAACAAATTCACCGAATTTTTCCCAAAAAATTGCGTTTTTCTCTTCAAAGTGTTCGAAAAAATTCAAAAAATGGAATTTCGAAAAACCCTCCCAGCGTTACCTGGGGAAAACTATTATCTAACGAATGAACTTTAATTTTTTGATTTCAGATGATCCAGCACCGAGTTATGAGGGGCACCGCAATTCTACTTTTTTTCGAGACACTTCCGAACAATTGGTGCCATTGCCGTATTTTACAATATTTCGTCCTAATAATTTGACAAGACATTCTTCAGATGTCATACTTGAATGTAGCACTAGTTGAGTGAAGAGATTTTATTTTGGTCGACAGAAAAAAAATCACAAAAACATGGCTTTTTTCGTATGATTTGACCTTACCCTCCCCTTAATGCTTGAGAAAACTCACACATTTGTAATTTAACGAGCGAGTGTTATCGTTGCATGTCCGCAAACGATTATTCACTCCGCGCGGTGTATTATTAATCACAATGTTTCTAAATACTCGAATGTGTGTGAAAATATATGTATTGGAGGGTAATTACTCACTGTTGGTTGTTGCAAAACTCGGCGCGGCGTAATACACACAGAGAACTCAAACGTCTGGGATAATGTTTGCGGAAGTTTTGCCGAGTGACTTTGTCGAACGTGAATAATGACTGTAATGAACTCAATCACGCGGTTACGCGGAAAATAATATTAGCGCGAAAGAGACGCCAAAGAATCAACGTTGAAAAATAATAAGCGATTAATCAAATCGCGAGTAGAGCGAGACGACAAGTGAAATAAAAAATAAAAGTTACGTAGAGCTCGCGAGGACGACGTTTCAAGTTTCCCGTTCCAGTCCCGCTGGATGACGACCAATAAATCGCTATTTATAATCACGTTTCCTCGGCAAAACGCACGAATACAATCATACACGATGACGTTTACGTGACAAGGGTGAGTTTGCGTAAATTCATTTTGATGAATCTTGGCTGTGGCTCGTCGAAATCGTGCGCTCCTCCGCAGCCACTGCGCCGCGAGCCTCGTTAATCATTCATTTGTGCAAACGTAATGAGGACGAATCGATCGTAATGCTGTTTCAAAGCCAGAGCTTATGTGCGCTCACTAAATAATTATAAATTATTCATCGTTGTTCGAAGCCTGATACGCATTCAAATATCAATATTTAATCATCGTTCGAGTGTCAATAATATTCTAGATAATTAATGAATCAGCGTTGTATTTTCATTTCATTTTTTCCACCGGTAATTCATTTTTCATCAAATTAAACAAAATATTATTATCGATTCCAGTTTTTCATTCAAATATTTTTCTTTTTTTTTTCAAATTGCATAATGCAGCATTCGCATTCAATGAAAAACGATTAGAACGTAATATCGATGGTTGCTGGACCGGGGAGGAGGAACGACGCAGGGAGAATAAAATAATATCGCAAGAAGCTCAAGTAAGAAACGGGGCTGTTTGTATTTCGATTTCCAGAGACAATAATCGAGCAAAGAAGAAAAACAAAACCAACGAGTTTAAAATACCAATAAAGCCTGAAAACAATGATATCGTGAAATGGTCGGTTCTCGTTGATTCCCAGCAACAATTTATTACATGCTCACAGTCGGTGAAACGACGAGACAGTAGATAATTTTTTTTTTTTTGTTCATCGTATACAGCCGCATAAAAGGTATTTTCGCGTTTCGGAGCAATAGAAGATAATGAAGATGCAGGTACACAAGGATACTTCAGTATTAACATATATGAGAAGGAGGGAGGGGGAGGGAAAATTTGTGAGCAAGTGCCTGAGGCATTCATAATGTCTCGGGACGAATATTTATTATTAAGGAATATAATGAATCTATATATACAACCGATAGTCACTTATTTATTTATCTTTCTTTAATATCTTATTATTTATACGTAATAGTTGTTCGCGTGTCTTGTATAGTCTCTTCCCTAATCCTTTCGTCTCACTCTTTCGTACCCTCGCTTTCAAATCTATCACGTCATCAAAATCCACGTGATAAATCATCATCGCACTAAAAGACTAACAATCGATACTAAAAACTTTGGTTACGCAAAAATAGACGCTGAATTATCGAATAGCATGTCGTCACCGACATCTCGTATGCTCGTTATGATTAAATCCGTCGTTTTTCACTCTTCGTTTCTCTTTATCTCTTACTCTCTAGTCATTTTTTTTCTTTTATGCAGTGTTTTTTTTTCTTCGTCGTCATCTTCATTGCTCTCGCCAAAAACATACGAATATGCGACTATGAACAAATTTACAGTAATTACAGTAAAATATGAACATTTTTATCTTTTTCTTTTTGCCTATCTGTTCGTCTATATTCATATATATAAACACACATGCATCTGGCAATGTATGTGTTTATATATTTATAAATATAGTTTATAAATAGTGCACATGGACCGATTACATCAAATCAGTTACGATGATAGTAAACGCGCGACAATAAGAGAGCACAGCGATCGGTGTGTACATATATACACACATACATGAGTATATACAAATTCATATACATAAACTGTAAATGAAATTTTGTTGAAAAACGTGGATATTTTGTTGAACATGGAAAAGCAAATATTTTTGGAAAATTTCGAAATTTTCGTTATTTTGGAAGTATATTTAGTTTCTAACGGAATCGTCAGCAAAATTTACGAGGAACAACAAAAATTTGCTTTCAAAGAGAGTTTCTAGAATATTTCCTGCTGCATTGACGAATTTTTGAGATTATTATGAAAAAAAAAATTTCAGTCGAACGAATCCAACAAAATATCGATCTTCTCCAACGAAATTTTGTTTTTCAGTGTATATATTTTGACACAGTTTATGAAAATCCAACGGAGCAACTCAAAAATCTGAAATTATTGCGAAAACCATAAGAACCATCGTTCGAGTAAATAAAACGCCAAATGTCCCATAAAATCCCATGGCAAAATAATTTCTTTTGAGAAAATTCAATGGTTCGTTAATTCGAACGACAGAATTTAATTATTTTCAATTATTTCGCGCATCGCGGATTTCATTTGGCGTCGCTTATTCGAACGATGACGATGGTGACGAGGTTGCAGTCACGAAAAAAATTGAGTTACAAAAATGTCGACGATTTCTGGGGAAATTCGTCGGGAGCGAGTGAGTTTGAAAGACGATTTTCGCTTGAAATACGATTGCAAACTGTGTAAGTTCAATATTGGAGAAAACGCGATGATACTCTCTGTTTGGAATAAAATGAAAATCAGATTGCTAATAATCGCAACAATGAAATCTTACGATCGACGAGACCCCGTGGACATGACGCACGGATGATCCGACAGGTTTTTACGGGCGCTACTTATAACGCTGCTTGGTATGCTATATACATTGAAGGATCGATGCATCGATGTGTATATACCGTTCGAAACTCTGTTAATTATTTCCAAGCACGTTTCCATCGGTGTCGTAACAAAGGTCAGAGATTCGTGCATGGCTTTTTCCCTCGGTCGAAAAAAAAGATCACATTCGCACACTCACATATCCGCAGTCTCGAAACGCGAGAACGTGGTTACGTCGCGTGTAGCTTCACACGAAAAAATCACAGTTAAACGTTGTATTTCCTCCGGCGTGGTATGTCCGTTGGATGTAGATGGTGGATTAACAATTCATGGGATTGGCTCGGTAGACCATGGAGGACCTCCGCTTCATCCCTCGTAATAGCCAATTACTCAGGGATGCATACCGGATGCTGCACCAAGACGCGGTCCACCGTAGAGGGAGTAGGGCGAGAAATAGGGCGGTAATCCAGCGGCTGGATGATGAGGTGGTAAAGCAAGTCCAAGAGATGACAATGAGGGCTGCATCATGCTGGAGGGTTTACCATAAGGATGATAACGTCCAGTCGCCAAGGGACTGAGAGGTGGTGTTGGATAAGTTCTTGATAAGAGAGGATGTCCGGGTGGTAATCCGGGTGGCGAAAGGAGCGAAAGTGCCGCAGCTGCTGATGGATCACCAGCCGAAACGCTCGTGTGACTTCGTAGATGTTGCAGCAGTTCCTCGGACGATGAGAATCTCTTGCCGCAATAAGCTGTGTCACCGGCGATCCAATTGCAAACGTAGGGCAATTGCGACGCCGCTGCTAACGCTGCCAATTGGGCATGGGCATAAGCTGCCGCTGTATGAGCACTCAACGGTCCGTATGGCGATGGTGCAGGTTTATGATCACATTGGGCACAACCAGCTGGACAAGAAGCCGCCGTTGTTGTTGGTACTTTGCTCGCTGATGAGGTTGCCAAGTAGTGCGGATTCAATTGGCATCCAGTGCAGAAAGGATCACGACAAACCGGCACTAGAGTATCAACCCCGGACACTGTCTTCATCCTCGCGTAACTCAAATACGGATTGCTCGCTAAACCGTTCTTAAGGGCTGCGTGATGCTGCGACATTAACGAACTCGCCATCACATCGATCGGCAATTGTGGCGGATATCCGAGATAAGCTGCTGACGTTGAAACAGGCAACGAGCCACCTGGCTTGAATGTACCAAGCGGCAAATCCTTCATCGATTGTTCCGTCATTCCCAACATCCCTGCTGTACTGTACACCGATTTTGACGACATTGGACTACCCGTTTGACCTCGTGACCCCGATCCTACTTCTGACAATCCTCCTGCAGCTGCGCTACTCGAAGCTGATCTCGATGCCGGCGATTCTCTCGTTGCTTCCCCGTTCGGTGTTACCGTTCTTCGACCCTGAGGCGTCACTGCTCGACCCGATGAGGCACTTTGATTACTCGAACACCTCTTGCTACCAGGGGTTCTTGAACGACCCGATGCCGAGTGGCTCGATGCCGCTCTCTGCTCTTCCGGACTCGAGGCTTTTTCCCGACCCAGACAAGACTCGTATGGCTTGAAACTCGATCGCACACCCTCCGTCGACGCCGGTTGCGCAGTCCCTTGACCACCACCCGCAGACGGTGATGATTTTTCTCGCGATTGCTCGCCCGACGATTTCGACGACGACGAACCTTTCCCACTTGATTTTCCACTCTCCAATGTTCCCAGCAGCGATTTTCCTGTCGGTGGATCCGCTCCGATCTGACTGCACGTCTGCGCCAACAACGCTAGTGGACTCTTCTTGGCGTCCAACTGTAATCACAAGATTTACAAACCTCATTAGAAACCTCCAAGAAACTCTAAAATATTTTTATTTCTCTTTATTATCCAAAAGCTGCAGAACGCAGAAAGAACTCTGAGGAACCTCAACAACAAAATGCACCAGCAGAGTGTCTCCCTCGAGCAAAGTGTGTTTTGTCTATCGAATTGGCAAGCATCGTCGTTCTCGCCTTGTCCCTCTTCAAGGATTTCTAACAACTTGGCTATAAAGTTTAGTCTATGCCAACGAGGTCAACGAGACACTCGAAATCTTCCAAAGTTATTTCCAACGTGGATTCATTAATTTCAACTAACTTTCATTACATTTGGGTAATGAAAATCCCACTCGAACCGACTCCAATGAATTCCATTGTTCCATTCGCCAAAATTTCGTTCCGCCCAATTTATTGAAGGATTTTCAGTTTCACAGCATCAAGTTTAATTGAACAAACATTAATAAACAGTTTTCATCTCCCTCTGGAAACTTTTACTTCGCAGTGAATATACCTCCTTAATCGATATTTTATTCAACATTTCAAAAGTCTCGACTGCCATTATTTGGCAAGTGGAAAACTGATTATTCATGGGCTCGCAATAGACTCAAAGATTCTTCGTCCAATCCACCCTGGGAGCGTCTCTTTTGTATACGAACCAAACAAGAGAATTGAGCTTCAAAGGAATTATAATTTTTTCCACTTTAGACTCGTCGAGTGTGTGTCACGTCAAAATGTCGGGAGGCCTTTGAAAGGTAAAAACGGAACTCCAAAAGGATGGAGACAGTGGAAGCAGAGAAAAGTGAGAGAGAGAGAGAGAGGGGATTTTTATGACGCATGCATAAAGTATACGAGTGATAAAAATGCGGCACGGAGGTGAAGAAATCGTTGAAACTATAAAAAAAATAAAAAATAACAAACATTCCAATTGCTTCCAATCACCGCGGCCTCGATCTTCGATAACGCAATTCATCAACCGTTCCCATTTTTCTAACATGACAATAATATAAACGTTTGGAACTGCTGACTACAAAGAACTCAAGTGTTTGGTGAAAAATACGCGAGCAACGATGTTTATAAAGATCGTCGATAAACATCGTCAGGCAATGTGTGTCGGAGCCTCTGTTCCATCACGTAATTATAAACACACGATGGCATACGTTAAAAGCCATTCAAACATTATTGATAATCGTCAATCTTGCAGATGTTTTATTATCAACAGAATTAAAACAGAAACCGGCACTGTTGTGTTAACGAACAAATTTACGATTGTTTCGAGGTAAAAATAATGTCAAATTTTGCCAAAATTTACTCCAAGAGTTTTTCTAGTTTAATGAATTTCGGAAAAAACTTAACGAATGACAGGAAGTCAAAATCTTGGTAACGCAGATTAAAAAAAAAAAATTATATTTTTCTTTGGAACTCGACGACGATTGGCAATTATGAATGGAAAGGTTGCAAGAACTTTCTGTGAGGAATAATTAACGATTATATTTGATAAACATGTAAAACAATAACCGGAAATGTTTGACAGAAAAGTCGGTCGCGACGACGCAAATATGAGCGCGTAAATGTCTTAGCATGTGGATGTTGGCTCAGGACGATTGACTGACAATTCGTTAATAGACTTCTCGCGTTCGAGACAGCGGCTTAATTCCCCGGAACGGTTGCCAAGTCTGCCGGACCATCGAGATATCTCATCCGACGACAAATTAATTTTCTCCGCGCTTCAACTTGGCCCCTGAGGCTTTTGAACATTGCTCACTGACACAGAAACATAGGGAGACGGTTTTGCTCTTTTCGCTCAGACGAGATCGAGTTTTTTTTTAGCACAAAATAACAAAAGAGCTTAAATGCTCAATTTTCATTCAATTGTTTATCCGGACGCGGAATAATGTTTAGAAAGCGTTAAATATTAATGGAACGTAACTTTTGACTAAATAATCAATTCTGAATACAAACGAGCAACTAATCAACAATTTGCATTCACATATCGGACAAGTGATTCATCGGTTAGAATAAACGATGCAAAAATGTGCATTCTAAATAGCCGATTTGCGGATTGGGTCAAGTTGATTTACGTTTACGTAAAGAGCAGCCTGCGAGACTGGCCAACATTGCTCAAAGTTTAGTCAGTATTTTGTTGACACGTGAGCCGAAATAGTATGCAAGCTAAAGTTTCTCCGCTCGTGTGGGTTTGTGTGTATAAAATGCAAGTTAAAAGGCAGAGCAGACGTCGAGAGACGTTGACGGAACGTTACGTACGCCGTGCAACTTTAATGAGCCGTTAACGAACCAACCGAAATACACATTCATGTCTATACCTTTGTGCATGTATATTCGAGCGTATAAAAAGGCGATTGGCCACATGCGTTAGCCAAGGCAAATTTTTTCAACCCAGTCACGAATCGAGGCTTCCGTGCGTTCTAAAAAATTTCGATGCAAACGAGAAACTCTGGATTAAATATATGCCTTTCGAGATATTCTTCAGCGACACGAGAAAAACCTACAGCTTGGCCATTTGCATGCGTAACGCAGGACTCTTAGCCCCACGACGATCAACAGATGCGTGAACAAATTCCCAAACTTGTATCTCCACATTTTGCCACATGAATGTATTCATTTACGAAATGTATACAAATACCTCGTGTGTTTTTGTATATCAATGAATTCCTCTCTCCGTTTTACTCGACATTGTAAGAAAAATTACTTTTTTCACCTTTTCTTCAAGCTCGACTCTTCGCCATGTAAATATTTAGCGAGCCTTACACCGGCTATTATTCATCGCCAGTCCGCACACTTGCAAAATGGAGCAATCAACGAAACTCTCAGTGGACTCGTCAATTATATTCGTTACATCAATTCGCGGCCCACAAACTATTCGCGGAACGTTCCAATTCTCGTCTGATATCACGTACGCTTCCGAATCATCGTTCCCACTGTGTTCTCGCCTTGTCGACGTTGTACCAGAAAATTTTCCACTCCGTTTCGCGCAAACTATTTCACTCTTTCCCCATTTCTTTTTTTTCAAATCTTTTCTATTAAGATCGTGCAACAACGTGTTTGCTAATTGTTTAATTATTGTTTAATATTCCAGAGTCATAAAAAATTCAATAAATTCTCTAAATGCATTCGAATTCTCTCAATTCTTTCCCATCGACGAGGCAACGAACAATCAACGATTGTCGGAACAATTATTCAAAAATCTAATGCTCCGAATTACTCAATCTTCGCCATTCATCAAAAACCCCAAAAGATTTCATCCATTCTTTACTGTCCGAAGCGACAGAACGTCCAGAAAAATTGACAATCCGAGCGATAACTCGGGAAAAAAATAAATATTTTTTTTTTTAACTACGGACAAATAAGCGTAAATCGAACTTTATTGATGAGTCATTAAGCCGTGTACTAACCGTGGTTGGCAGTGGTGTGAGGTATTCCGGACGGAGATACTGATTTGCGCTGGAGGTGAGCATGTTAAGAGTGCTTTTCTTTTCGTTTTAATCCGTGCTTATGAAGCCGGAAATAAAAATCCGCAGGGTTTTCGTACCGCGTGTATTTTTTTTTCTTCGTGAATCAAAATTCACGTTTCACTCAATTTGTAACTCCACACTGAATTTTTCACCTCTCGATACACATCCAGAGAAACACATCACGGAGTGAATGAACGAAAGCGATTGATCTCTACGATAATACGACCGTGAGTGCGTATTATTTCAATGATAATAATAACAGTAACGATAATAATACAACAAATTATTAATAATAAAGATAATAATGTAGTAAATAAACTGACCGAGTGTGTACGGTTGAGAGATCAGTCCTCACACTCGAGAAACTCTACTACGACCGAAGCCATAATCGTTCACGAAATTCAACGAAAAATTAACAATCAATGAAGAAAACAAAAAAAAGCACACACGATCGAGCTTGATTCACTCTGGGGTTCACACAGTTTCTAGAAACTTTATACCCTGTCAAATCCGATGGCGACAAACTCTTTGTTGTTGATTTGAACTCACGGAGTACTTTCACCGAATACACTCATTGACACTGTTCCCTATTCTCAATAATTAGTCTATCGTTGAGAATATTGTTTGTTTCGTGTTTGCAGCTTTTTGTTGTTGTTGCAGGAAATGAAGAACACGAGAGAGAAAAAAATGATGCACTGTCGGAACGAAACTCACGTGACGGGCTCCCAGTCGCGACTGTTCTCCACTTTCGAGACGAGCTTCACGAGCCGCGCGCGCTCGTTTCCCACCCCTCAGCTGTTTCGATACTCCCTCTCTTTCTAGTCCTTGCGATACTTCTTCTGCCTCTCTCTCTCTCTCTCGTGCTCTTACGCTCTTGCCCCCCTCCCCCTCAGAAACCAGTCGACCGGGAAGCTTCCCTACCCCTTCTCCGATGGGTTCCCTGGACTTCCTTCCCCTCTAGCCGCGACCATCACCACGACACGGTGTCGGTCGTGTCCCGGCGGTCGTTGTCGGTTCGCACCCCGCCGACACTTTTGCCCAGCACCCAACGACGTGTCAACTTGCACGAAGCCCCCTCACTCTCTCTCGCGTTCCATTTTTTCTCTAAACCCCTCAAACACCCTTTCTCCACCATTTTGTGAATACCTACTTCGCCC